>VDFB02000017.1:496899073-497018338 GCA_007258455.2 Sequoia sempervirens
TAAACCTAGTAGTTTAGAAACTACATTCAATTTTCCACAGATTCTATTCTTACATATTTTTTAAATAATATAGATAACTTATTTAAATTTTTACATCAAGTTGCCTAACTCAGATTTTTTTGAATTTTCATTGCCACTTAAGGGCTTGTTTTTTCCATGATGATCCTGCACATACCCTAGTATAGGAATCAAATAAGCATCAAGAAGATAATAACAGTCTCCTAATACCAAACCATATCACCAACAAAAAACCACATACATGATCATGTCGTGCCAATGCATCAAAAGTACCTATATATCCATGACACCATAACCATAGTCATCACTGTACCTGCACTCAACTATCACCCATACAAGACTCCAAGTCTCAAACCATGTCCTCAAAATCGAAGAAAACCTATGTACATGTCACCATCAAAGTCTCAACTCTAAAAAATACCCGTAAACCTATACCAGGAAGCACCAATTGTTCGAACCCCCAAAATAAAAAATTTACCCATGGGCTCATTTTTTGTGAGTTTTCCTTCCTCCATCAAATTATAAACCACTATTGTGGCTTCACCCATCATAAATAACACATAAAAACATGTACTCCTTCAAGGTTTTCTTGACTCGTCTGGATGCTCACACAATCACACCTCGAATCTCAAGCACCTACAAGTGATCAAACAAGTACCAAGCTCAACCTGCTCCTCAAACTGATAAATAATCTGAGCCACTGTGTAGTACACTACAAATTCTCTCCAACACCTCTTCAAAATTGAAAATCTGATTCCGTATGCAAAAGTTATGACCAAAACCATGCAAACAAGAATATATGACTTCCAAGCCCCAAAAACATGTAAACATGCCAAAATAAAGGAACCAAAACCTATACCACTATGTAGTGCTTAGAACCACCTTTCCAATGACTACAATAAGTTGGAAATTAAACATCGTGGGTGAAAGTTATGTAAGTTTGAAAAATATGTCCGATTTATCAAATATTAAAAATTATCAAAGGTGGCAGATTTTTCTGATATTTAATATTTTAGACTTAAAAATAAAAATAAAGAATTTAATAGAAAAGGTGGGGGGGACGATTTAGGTTTAGTTTTGAGCAAGAATTTTAATTTTTTTTAATAAAGTATTAAAGATTTTCACTTAAAAACCTTTCGGCCATGTTTTAAAAAGGTGGTCATTCAGAAGTACAAGGCCGACAACTTCAAATAACATGCAGTTTAAAAAGTATGAATGTGAAGGTCTGCCACATGCGGGTATGGGTCTGAGGCCCCTACCTCCATTATAATATTTTTTTATTTTTCTTTTAAAATTTTTTCCAATGCAATTTCTAACTTTTTCATTTTTTTATTTTGCAGGGTTTTATAATATTTTCAAAAAGTCCGATGTTTATTGTTTATTTGTTTGTTTGTTTGTTTTTCTTTTTTTTTTTAGAAAAATGGGGGGACGATTTAGGTTTAGTTTTAAGAAAGGATTTTAAAAGTTTTTTAATAAAGTATTAAAGATTTTCACTTAAAAACCTTTCGGCCATGTTTTAAAAAGGTGGTCATTCAGAAGTACAAGGTCGACAACTTCAAATAATAGGTGGTTTAAAAGGTACGAATGCAAAGGGCTACCACATGCGGGTATGGGTCTGCGGCCCCTACCTCCATTATAATATTTTTTTCAAGGACGGGATTTTTTATTTTTTTAATAATATTTTCTGCACAAGACTAAATTAAGTTGTATCTAAATTTTTTTTGCCTTTTTTCAACTTTTCCAAAATAGGTCAAATTTTATGTCAATCTTCGTCTTTTGCCCAACCTGAATCCAACCATGAGGTCCATTTTGTCTCAAGAGGTCATCTATGAAATTTCCCCTACAAAACCCTCATATTAAAACCCAAACCAAGAAACCCTCTTTCACCCAAATTTGGAATACTTCAAATCTGCAATAAACCCATAAAATCTTGACAACCCAAAAGCCCAAATCTACATACAAACACCTGCAACATGTGTTCCATATCTTGTAATGCCTCAAACCCTACACACATTTCCATGGCTTGAACTTTGCAAAAACTCTCAAACTAGGGTTATAACAAAAAATCTTCAACCATTAAAGCTCTGATACCACTTGTTAGGAAATATTGCATTTAACCTAGATCTTAATCCATTTCCTACATAACCCATGAGAGATAAACATGTATACAAGTTGTGTAAATGCATAGATCAAATATACAAGACACAAGATAACACAAGATATACCCTGGAAAAACCCTCAAGAGGGAAAAACCCAGCCTCCAAAAGCATCCATATTCCATCATATTATTCAACAATAAAGCAATACAAGAGTTACAATGAATAACTTTGAAGCATCAAGCCCTCCAATGCATTCCCATGTTTCCAAGCATGAATCCAAACATCTCATGCCATACTTCACAAATGCACTCCTCAGAAAGACTCAATAATGATAGCCAAAGCACTTAGCCAACCTAAACCACTACACATGTATTTGATTTTATAGACACAAGCTCACACAAGATACAACTAGTGGTAAGGTGAAACCATGTACCACAAAACCATGTGAATACAATAATCACTAACCCCTTATTTAATATTGGGTACTAAGACATCACATTATTTAATATTTCCCAATATTAAATTATTATCACATGTCTCCCACACAAATAATAATAATACAATGTCACAATAGAATATCAAGTGGACCCCAAATAATTACCTAGTGTGATTATCCACACCACTAAGGTGCATCACAACTAAATAATTATTTAATTACAACATTATAATAAATTATTTTATGCAATGGTGTACAACACCATATCCCAACAATATGCAGAGACCTCAAAACATCATGGAGTGTAGAGAAGCAAGGAAAGATTGTAGTGATGTAACAAGACCAAGAAGTTTCCACAAGAAGCTAAGAGAATTAGTCCAATAAAGTATTAAATTAATCAGGAGAAAACATAGTAAAAAGGAAGGAATTATCAATGGCCATGTTTGCCAATTTATTTTCCGTTGAATTCGCTTCTCTATAAATACTGGATCTGGAAGGACATAAAATTCTGCAAGATAGATAGAGCATGTTGTAAAAAATAATTCAAATGCAAAGCAAGAGATATTTTTCTTGAGAGAGCCCCAATAACAATCTGAGAATCACCTTCAATGATAAGCTTAGAAAACTTATTTTCTAGAGCCAACAACTCATAAAAAATATTCTTACATCAAATATTCAAATATTTCCCTTTCCACCTTTTCTAAAGGTGACATTTATATAAATGGCATACTTGGAAAACACCATTTGAAGACATTATACAACCACACATCCACATCAAAGTCATTATCAAAATGACAATAGCCTACAATGTTTGGCATAAAATTATTTCTATAATAATACATCAACTACCATTTTGCATTAGTACATGAGAGGTTTAATGCTCAAATATTATAAGTGTGTGTTTCTTTTATAATAAATTATATGAGATGCTTGTTTTGTAAATGAAAAAATAAAGGATATTATTGGAGTATATTTTATATTTGGGAAGATTTATTACAAGGTTACTTTATTAGTTAACTTGATGCCCAATTTCTTCCTTTTAATTATGCCAAGATATGTATCAAATATGTTTTATATTCTTGAGGCCATTTGTGCTACACCTACTAGGATTTCTGTAGAAGGGAGAGCCAACTTCACGCACCCGAAGATCACCCTGCATGCAAATAACCCTGTCACGAAAGAAGAAGATGGAGACAAACAAGCAAGGGTGCTCGAAGCTGAAAAATGTATTCATCCAAGAGAGGTAAAAATACAATGATGAATCCTATAAAAGGATATTGTGCAACCTAAAGAAACCCTAATAGGTAGACATTTAATAATTAATATAATTATTAAATGTCACAAAATGCAAACTAAAGTGAAATCTTAGAGAGGAATAAAGATAATTTAATCAACATGATTAAATTAAAACCTTTTACTCAACAATTCTCGAGGACTTTAGAGATTCACACACATATTTTGTGGATAAAGAATAAAGATGAAAATGAAGAGGACAGAGACATTGGAGGTTGGAGAAATTTCCCCATCTCAAACTAGCTTCTCAATCTAAGATAGTATATTATTTGAGAAGAACCGCCATATTTGTGTCTCTTCTTGGAGAAGGGGGCTTCACAATTATTGATAATATTTTCATGGATAGTGTAACCTTTCAAATAGGTGGGGTTAGTGTATTTTCACTTGTTTTGGTGGATAGTTTTTAATATTTGAAATAGGTGGGGTTAGTGTATCTACAATGATTAAATGTTCCTAATATGTATTCGAGGAATGATTTGGTTCCCACAAAAATAGTGATGTTGATAGTTTTAGATTAAAGTGGAATCTCAAAGGGGATATGCTCTCTCAATTTGCAAGCATTGGAAGAAGGAAAATGATGTCTCAATCTTATAATTTGAGTGTGAAGGGGTGTAGGGTGGTACCCCTTATAGGGGGTTTGAGGGCCACATTCCCTGGTAGGGGTTGAGCCACATTATATGTTTTCATTGTAAATTTGGACCATTCATCATTAGGTCACAAATCTAATAGTAGAGATTATGTTGGATTTTCTTTCCCTAGAAGGAAACCCTCCCTTTTTATGAGGGAATTGTATTATGGTTGAGTATGGGATTGTAAATTGTGTGTGAGAGTCTCATAGATGTTGAGTTTCCTTTGGATCTATATTTGGTGATCCTCTTGAGAAATATTTCTTTGCAAGTATATTGTAATCATCATGAGTTTGGAATAATATATTAGGTAGATTTTGGAGTGTGGGATTTTTCTCCCAAAAGGGTTTTCCCCACACACATCATAGTTTGGTGGTAAAATGATATTTATGTTTATTTTTATTTAATTTTTGTAACTATTGTAAGGATCTAAAAAGTTTTGCATAACCCTCCTCTCAAGATTAGTGTAGGAAGTTATCTGCTACCTTAGATTCCTTACAATTTCCCCGTCTCAAAGTAGCTTCTCACTCTAAGAGAGTACATTATTTGAGAAGCATCACCACATTTGTGTCTCTTCATGGAGAAGGGAGCTTATCAATTATTGGTAATATTTATGAATAGTGTAACCTTAAAAATAGGCGAGGTTAGTGTATTTACACTTGTGTTTGTGGATAGTGTAATATTTGAAATTGGTGGGGTCAATATATCTTGAATTATTTTGTTCCTAATATGCATTGGAGGAATGATTTGGTTCCCATAAAAATAGAGGAGGGATATTGATATTTTTGGAGGAAAGTGGAATCTCAAAGGAGAGTTGTTATCTCACTATGTATGGAGATTAGGATCCATTCCCTCATGTGGTATAATTTATTTATAAATTTTAATAGCTATGGCATCAAAATATGCAATCAATTTGGTGTGTATTGGGTGAGTGAGAGATTTGGTGGAGGTGCTTCATTAGATTTCTATATGTGTTGTTGTCCATGTAGTATTCCATATTTTTTTAAGATTAATATAATAATGGGGGAATTTCAAAATGTATTAAATCTATAGTATATAGGTTAGATAAGTAAATATTAAATTAACAGTTTATTACATTAAATAAAATTTGGTAAATAAATTAATGTTACTAGTTAAGTAGGAGTTACTTTCCTATATTGAGGTTACATAAGCAATTGTTGGGTGGTTAAATAGAATATTCTTGTATAAAGCCAATATCTTATGAAAAATTATTATCTCAAGGATTTTAATATATCAATTTCATAATTTGTTGCAATCACGGTGTGGTCTATGTGTATTTTCTCTAACCAATTCAATATGTTGGTTTTTTATGAAGCCTTGAATCTTGATATAGTATGGTAATTATTTTTTGTTATTAATATATTAGTTCTAGTGCCTTAGAGGTCATTTTTTTCATAAAAAAATTCCAAGGTATATAAGACTCTCTCTCTCTCTCTCTCTTATGTGATTGTTCTATTATTTCTTTCATTTGTGTTATAAAAATGTCAAAATATTGTTGAAATTTTTATATATTTAATAAATTGTGACATCTCTCATTATGAAATGAAGTAGAATTTATTTATTTTATTTCATTCCATTTGATATTAGAGGCTGGTTTTTCTCTACATCCATTTATATCCTCTGCAAGATCACAAAATACCAATTAGGTTAGCCATAACATAATACTAACAATGATCTCAACAAGTTGGACTCAAAACATAATTGTGGTGAAAGTGGTCCTATCTAGGAGATAGAGAGGACCAAAAAAAACTTATTACAAATTCAAATGTGATCCCAAACAACACACAGTAGCACACATCATCCCAAGTTGACAAAAAGGAAAAATGTAGAAGAAACATGTAACACATTACTAGTTGACCCAAAAAAATACTTTCAATTGAACTTACTCAATGCGGTTCTCAATAAGATAGGGAAAGACCCAAACATAACTTAACAATTTCTAGTGCAAACACCCAAGTACATAGCACAAGCAAGAGAACAAGCCTTGTCAGTTAGACATCCACAAATTACCCAGACAAACAACTCAAAACAATATGCATCATGAAAGATATTAATAATTGATATGTGGACCACACAGAGATGTTCCATGAACATCCAGTTCAATTCTTCCTTATACTTCTTTCACATTGTTATGCCAAAAACAACCATTGTAAACCAAACAGAAACAAAAAACTTCAACCCAAAATATTGAAAGACATAATCACGCGATAGAACATTAATAGACCAACTTACAGTAAATGTTGGCCTCCTATAATGATCTGATAACAAAGCCCTTGCAACTATGATTCAAAGATTGGACATCTAAACTGAATAGCCATTCAATCATCATGAAGGTTTGTTTAAATTGTCAACCCAGGGACGCGAACTTGAAATGGGTCAGCACAGTATGTGCACTAAGGATCCAAAGTAGCCATATTCATTCTACAACTAAGAAAAACATAATGCTAAAGGTAAATTGCTTAGAAGGAAATAACATAAGTACTAAACATCAACCAACAACTATGCTAAGCTGAAATGCATGATCAAAATGAAAATATGAGCAAACAAACAAGAAACTACTATGTCTGCTTTGGGTGTAGGAATAGTCATAGAATAGAATTGTAGTGGTTGTAGGAACAATCAATGTTAGATTCTTAACTAATTACTGAATAGAAAGTAATAACTAAACTAAACTAAACTAAAGGATGGAATGCTCACCAAGTGGCCCCCCTTGGATGAGTATCCTCTAAAACTAATGTAAAATCAGATGCACAAACTTATAACTTCATCTTATTCATTGGAGAACATGAGTACAATAGAGCAGTGTAATTGTATTACTAAAAACTAAGAATGCAAGTACATCATTAGATCATGCAACCTTTTGAGAAGGAGCATCCGATTCTTATTTATAAGAAAAGAAGCTACTAACTAAACAAGGCGGTCAACTTCATGAATTGGGAGGATGCCACTTTAGGGAAAGCAGAGAAAGTGGAGAGGCGATTATACATGCATGGAATCTGGTTTGACGTGCTTGCCTCAATGCAGATTTAGCTCAATAGTAACACCTATATTCACTCAATAATAATAAAGATCATTTACAAGGCGGTTACAACTTAGTTTGCATGAGGAATCTCCCTCTATCAATAGTCTTCTCTTCATTGACCTTTGCGTGACCACTTTGTTAACCATTATGGTGAATGACCAGTTGGAAAAATCTTCTCAATTTAGTGGCCTCAAATCATATCTGCATGGAAATATTAGTATGCACAATAATCACATATCTATAACTATCTTAAAGAACATTCATTAATCCACATGTAGAATTAACACAAATAGTCCATATAACATGTCAATGTCATTAAAGATTTGTAGAGATAAAATTAGGCCCAATGTTTATGGTTTCGAGGAAATATCAACATTCAAACATCAAGGTTCATGACAATTTCAGCAAATAGATCATAAATTCTACCAAAATTAAACCATAAACTAGACTCATCACCCCCCCAACCTAAGGTTTTGTTGGTCCTCCAGTAGGGGAAGGGTTGTTGTTTTGCTTAGTCAAAGCCTTGAAATTTGCAACCACCAACTATCCCACATCAATGTTTGTTGTGCGTGAGTCAGGATCCCAATAGAATCCTTGCTGTCTGTTCAATCTATTCCATATTTGTATCTCTACAACAATATCATAGTGGTAAAACTTGTAATTTGGCATGGGCCACATTAGGATGGGTGGCTGAAAAGTCAGTGGAAGCCATAATTGTCCTTTTGTCCTCCCAATCTATATATATCTATCAATTCTTTTAAGTGCTGCAACATAGTTTTGTATAGAGTGGGGCTCAGATTGCTTTAGTTCATTAGTTAGGCTGTTCCATCTTTGTGACATGTATCTCTTCATAATTTCCTCTTTTGCTTTTTCCACCACCTCATATTCACTGTAAACTGCTTCTATCTAGGGCACAATCCTATTACCATAGCTAGGTCTAAGAAGCATTCTGTGCCACTCTCTATAAATGTCCCTTGGATTTCTTGATTCAGCCTTGATGGGCAGAGGGATGCTGGATCCCAATTGCTTATAAGCCCCATATCATTGTCCCCAAATGATCTCATTTTGTACCCAGGACATAAATGCCCTTAATTGGACATCCCCAACATATAATAGTGGGTTTCAATCATGGTCTTGGGTCACAACATAATTGTGTAAATAAAATTCACACAACAAATTCTTCATCTCATGGGAAGCAATCCGAAAAGCATTGAAAAATTCAATAGGATTCTCAATGAAAGGGTTCAAACCTAAGACAATCCTTGCCAGCTTAAAAGATATATATTTCTCCTTCAAATGTAAAACATAGACCCTTGGAGGGGCCTTGCATTCTACAATTTGGGGTACCAAGGTTGTCATATCGTCCACCTTCTTCTTTAAAGTAGAAATTTCTACATCCTTGTCTTCAATCTCCTCATGTTTCTTTTGAATTTCTTTCTTCAACCTACATTTCTCTTCTTTCCATTCCTCTTCTCTTCTTTGCATCTCTTTCCATAAATGCATAGCTACCATGTGCATTGAAAAAGCAGGGGGCTTATGTATTCCTACCCGCATTTTTCCTAGTACTGATGCTTGCTCTTCATATAGTACCAGCTATAGGGATTCAGGTTGTTTAGTCAATTCTGACTATAGGATCTCTTGCTGTAGGAAATCTTGATTTTCCTCATACTCTTGATTCTCAACTTGTTCTGTAATATCAACAAGATCTACCAGTGTTATGCTTGCTACTTTCTCAAATATGTCCTCTTCCTCGACATTCACCTGCCCTATTGGAGCTTTTGAGTCCCCTTGTGATATTTCTCTAGACTTAGGGATTTCCTACAGAGGCATATTAAAGGCTGGCTCGACTAGTATTGATTTCCTGGGAGGGATTTCACATTTTTATTTGGCTGTAGGACGAACAGTGTCAACCTTCCACTTCCTAGAGCTTGGTACTTCTTTTTTTTTTTCCGGCTACTTTTTAGCTTTTCCTTTTCCTTTTCTTATTTCTGCTTCTATCTTCTATGCCCTAGTTTTCATTAGGATGCCAAGTGGAACATCATCATCAGAATCTAGGGAGGAAATTTCTTTGTATGAGTGCTCTATCTCAGAAGATCTAATCTCTATGGTTTGTTCTGTTGCAGGAGGGTTTGCACTAGGGCCTGCGCTAGAGGCTGAAGTACCAGGAGTGGCTTCAGCTGCGCTCAATCTCCTGCTAGACCTACAGAGTTGAGGTAAAACTCTAGGTTGCAAATGCGCTAGTCTAATTTGATCAATATTTATGAATTCTTCCCAAATCATCTCAAATACACCATGCAAATATTTCTCAACTAACAATTTAATCAAGCAATGGTGGGAAACAAAATTGTCACTTCCTTTTCTGAGTCTCGGCTGCCATGATTGAAAGAAGGTGGTAAAGCACATTTGGCACATTCATCCTCCTCCCGTGCCTCATGTGATTCAAGAGTTTAAAGTGCACGAAATTTAGATTTGACTTGCGTCCTTCATAAGTGATATATTTTATAACATGAACAACTACTTGCTTCCATGGCTCGGGCAGAGAGGTTCTTTTTGCACCTTGTTTGTCCATGCTCAACGGAGGGTCGCTAGGTTCTGTAAATTCAGCCCTAGCTGACCTAGCATCTCTAGAAGCTGGGAAATTCTTACCGTCGGTAGGAAACCCTATAACCTCTACAATTCTTTCTTCTGTAGCTAATACTTCCAGCCCTTTTACCGTGGCTTTTCCTTCAGACAATGTCTAGGAAAATTCTAATGCAATGTCTTCATTAGAACCATTCAGCTTTAGGAAGTAGTCTAACCACCCGCAACTTCTGAATTCATGGCTTGTGAAGGTGCATCTTGCAGTAATACATCATGAACCATGGGTTCATTCTTGATTAACCCACTTCCCATTGTTTGCAATCAACAATCACTTTGCAAAATTTCCTTCTTGCAATACTGCCAAATTTCCAATGCCAATGTCGTCTAAATTTTCCTTTTCTGTTTTACCTTTTTTTCTTTCTATTTTACCTTTTTTTCTTTCTATTTTATCCTTTTGGCAACTTAAGATTTTGCGGGATCAATAATGGCAGTAAATGAGTAATAATGGAAGGTTATGATGGAGAAAAATGGCAGCGGTGGTTAGTGTCAACTCACACGTATGAGCCGTCATCTTACTCAAAATTCAGATTGGCTCGATTTAAACTTGCTGACATAGACTAGTATGGACTGACACATGGGAAAAGTACTCACATCTTCCCCCCCGCAACATAAATTTGAGCATGTTTCCTCACATGGGAGGTGGTAAGGATGGTTTGACAGGGACAAGGAATAATGACATGCTATGGTGAACGTCCATATTAATTAACAACAATTAAATGAATGCACAAAAGACAATTAAGAGATAGAAATTAATGCACACATACATGGATTCATGGAAGATTCATTGTAAAGATTGTGGAGAAAGTATCGGTCACCTTTTAAGAAATAAGTTGAGCAATTAATGAAAATGAGGTGGAACAAGGTGAAGTGGAATGAAGTGAAGTGATGGAAAAGGGAGAAAGCTGGAGATGGATGGGCGAATGGGTGGATGGGTGAAGAAGTGGACTCCCATAGAAGTGGAAGTCTTTATTATGACAAGTACATACCTTAATTAGCTAGAAGGAGGGACACTAGGTCCACTTCCCTCAGCTATAGGAAGCTCAGGTGTTGCATTCTGAGTGAATTGCTGCAGGAACTCCTCTTTGGAAGTTGGCTTGTGATACAATCTGAGGTGATGACCATTGACAAGCAACTTAAATTTGACTGGGTTAATAGTAGTAAGTTGTATAGCACCATTGGGATATATGTTAGCAACCTCATATGGTCCTAACCACCGTGTCTGCAATTTTCCTACATTGTCTTGATATCTTGAATCATAGAGCAAGGCCCAATCTCCTGGTTGGAAGTTCTTGTCCTTGATGAATTTATCATGCCACTTGATCCTCTAATTCTGCACCACCTCTATGTAATGCAAGGGTGCTCTCCCCATCTCATCCAAAGCATTCAACTACAAGATTATTTCTCTTTGTGCCTCAGAGATATCCATCCCCAAGTCTATTGTTTTCTTAAGAGTCTTATGTTCAAATTCAATGAGCATCATAACTATCTTTCCATACAACAACTCAAATGGAGTGAAGCCTGTAGTTGTCTTCCAAGTTGTCCTATATGCCCAAACAACTTCTGGCAGCCTATTTTCCCAATCCTTTTTATGAACAACCACTATTTTGGTCAAGATGGATTCAATCTCCTTGTTAGTCACCTCAACTTGGCTATTGGCCTGGGGGTGATAAGGAGTAGACTTCCTGTGTCTTATGTTGTACTTATTGACCAATGCTACAACAAGGGTTGATGTAAATTGAGCCCCTTGATCAGTCACTATCTCTCTTGGAACTCCATACCTTGTGAAAATATCCTCATAAAGAAATTCAACAACCTTATTGTCTCTTGCATGCTTCATGGCCTTAACTTCTACCCACTTAGTTGTATAATCAGTGCAAACTAAGATATAAGACCTACCATTTGATGGAGGGTCAATGGGTCCTACAAAATCTAGTCCCCATTTGTCAAATGGAGTGATTACTACCTGAGGGAAAAGTGGCATCTCATCAGATTTGGTTGGTCTTCCCATCCTCTAGCATCGATCACATTTTATTGTATACCTTCTTGCATCCTTGTGGAGTGTTGACTAGTATTATCATGTGTTCAAAATATTTATTGTTGTCCTCTTAGCTGCAAAATGTCCTCCACATGGTTTGTTGTGGAATGCATGCAAAATATCATATGTCTCATCTTCCCTCACACATCTCCTCATGACATGGTTTGGCCCAGTGTAAAACAAACATCCAATAATCCATGAAAAAAGGAAAAGATTTTTCAATGAGCACCCTTCTCTCTTTTGGAGATAAGTGAGGAGGAAATATCCCTGTGACTAGATACTTAGCTATGTGAGCATACCAGGGTGTTTGCACACTGATGGAAAATAAGTGCTCATCAGGGAAAGAGTCATCTATGGCTTGATTATCTTCTAATGTAGTCAACCTTGAAAGAAAATCTGCAACAACATTGGCCTTCCCTGGTTTATCCACAATGGTTATGTCAAACTCCTGCATCAAAAATAACCATCTTTCCAACCTACCGGTGATTAGGGGTTTATTCATGAGATACCTAATGGCTGTGTGATTGGTGTGCATACAGATTTGATAGCCTATTATGTAGTTCTTAAATTTGTTCACGACATAGATCACTGCCAACATTTCTTTTTTTGTCAGTGTATATTTGAATTTAGCTCCTTGCAAGTTTTTATTAAAAAAATAAATTGCATATTCAATAGCTCCTTCCTTTTTCCCTAAGAATTCTCCTATAGCATAGTTTGATGCATCTATATGGATGTGAAAAGGAAGCTCCCAATTAGGTCCTTTGAGTACAAGAGCATGAGTCAAAGCTACTTTCAAATCAGAAAATGCTTCGTCATAGTCTTTAGTCCATTGAAATTCAACATCTTTGGTGAGAAGAGTGTACAATGGTGTCTATTTTGCTGAAATCCTTGATGAACTACCTATAATATCTTGCATATCCCAAGAAAATCCTAACATCTTTTTGTTTTGTAGGTCTGGGTAGATTTGAGATCACCTCAATCTTTGGAGGGTCTACTTGAATTCCTTTGTGAGAGATGTAGTGTCCAAGAACTACACCTTCCTGCATCATCATAAAAAACTTTTCACTATTTAGAGATAGATTGCGATCTTCACATCTCTGTAGGAATCTCCCGAGATTCTCCAATGCTTCATTGAAATCAACACCATAGGTGGTGAAATTATCCATATAAATTTCCATGCAATCATGAGAGATGTATGAAAATATGCTAATGACTACCCTCTAAAAAGTTGTAGGTGCATTGCATAAGCCAAATGGGAGTACTGAGTAGGCATATGTTCCCCATGGACAGGTAACAGTGATCTTCTCCTAGTCCTTAGGTACAATTTGGATTTGGTTATAGCCACTGAAGCCATCTAGAAAAGAAAAGTATTGCTTTCATACAAGTGAGTCCAAAAATTGATCTATGAAGGGTAAAGGAAAATGGTCCTTTTTGGTGGCAGCATTAAGTTCCCTGTAATAAAAAAACCTCACCATTTCCTTCCTTTCTTGGGCACAATCACCAATGGAGACACCCACTGGCTATCTAAAATGGGGTAGATAAATCCCGCATCTAGCAATTTCTGTAGCTCTCCTTTTATAATTTATCTTAGTGCAGGGTTAATTCTTCTTTGTGGCTATCTGACTGGGGTGCAATCATCTCTGATGTAAATTATATGAGTGTAAATATTAGGCTCCAATCCCTTCATCTCATGATAGTCCCACACAAATGCATGCTGGTGGGTCCTCAGTAAGTTTTCCAACAACAACTATTGTTCTTCATTTAGTTTGTTGTTAATATTTAGATATTTTCCTTCTGACACCTATACTTGTGTAGTTAACTCTATCATAGCTGATTCATTAACACATGGTACCTTGATTTCATATGGAATAAATGTATGGGACATACCTATTGTTGTAGGAAGTTCGACTCTAGGAAGAGTGACTGCAGGAAGAGTGGCTACAGGAAGTGCGTTTGCAGGAAGAACTACTATAAGAAGAGCAGGAAGAAGTGTCCTGACTGGAACAACAAAATGAGAAGATGATGCTTTCTCCACTTCACGATGATTCTAAATGATGTTAGCCAATACTTCATCTTCATCTTGAAGCTGCATAAAAAAGCTTCTTCCTAACATCATAAGTTGCACCACAAAATTAACTTCCTCGGCCTCTTCACCAACATGTGGCCATACGAGATTATCCTCATCGTGGAATGGATAAATAGGAGGATAAAGAGCAATATTTTTGGTGCTCTTTCCATCAGAAATGGTCATGTCTCCTGCCTTGCATCTAATATATGCATCTATTGTTGCCAACCATGGCCTTCCAAGAATAATGAGATACCTACCTAGTGTGGCTTTAGGAGAAAGAATCATGAAATATGTTGGGTACTCCCATGAGTCTAGAATTACCACAAGATCCTCTACTATACCAACAGGCTTAATAATAGAACTATTAGCAAGCTACAAGACAGTAGGAGTAGGTCTCATGCTTGCAAAATTTAGTTGCCGCAGGATATCCTTAGTCATTACATTTATTGTTGCTCCCAAGTCAATCAGAGCATTCTTTATTTGGATCTCATTTATAACAACTCCTACCATAGGACTACTTGGGTCATTATACTTAGGGATACTCACTTTCCCAAGCATGATGTCAGCTAGTTGTCCCACCACATGAATCATAGTGGGGTCTTTCTTCTTCCTACCTGGCTTCTTAAAGAATGCTTCCTTGACTACCTTGCCATAGATTGGAACATCTTTTATGGCCTGAAATAGGGGTATCTAGACACATATATGCTTAAGCTGATCTATAATGTCAAAAGTTTTGTCCTTTTCTTCCTTCTTCTTGGAAACTTCCAATCTCTGAGGAAATGGTGGTTCTTGTTTAGTCTACTTGACTAGGACTGGTTCAGGACTTTTAGGTGCACTGGGCTAAATGGGTGTGGAAGGAGCTGGTATAGTAGTTATTGAATGCAAGTGGATGTCACTCACACTCACAACATATGTAGGGAATTGATTTGAATCAGTAGAGTATACAGGTTGCTGATGTGGTTTGTTATTTGGATTGGGTGTGGGCTGAGCTGGTAGCTGAGTGGGTTTAGGTGGATTTGAGCTTGGATTAGCAGGAGGAGGAATTATAGCAGGTTGCTAGGGCTAAGAAGGTGGTTGCATGTAGCTATTTGGCTAGTTTGGCCATTCTGTCCCCCCCTCTATTGATTTTTTTGCTGCCAATTTACTTGAAATTGCTGCCAATTCCCCTGAGGTTGTTGCCACTGGGGTGGAGAGTTTTGATGATTAGGCCAGGTATTTGGAGGGTTACTCCAAGGTTGTGGTGGATATCCTCCATAGTTGGATGGATATGGGGGTTGCCATTGGTTACCAGATGAATAAGAATTGAAATATGGCCCAACAAAAGAGAGTGGATTTGGTGGAATACATTGTCTTGGAGCCCAAGGCCTCCTTTGTGCAACATAGTAGAATTGATCTTCTTCAATTTGAATTGGCTTGAACTCGGGTGCAATCTGCTTGCTTTCAATATTAGTTACCATATTGCATCTGTAGTCCTTCTTTTGTATGCAATGGGGGCAATACTCTGCCAATGTTGCCTCTACCAACTCTTGTTTCTTCTTGGCCTAAAGTGTATCCAGTTGAGTAGCTAGATTATTTATAATGTCTTTCTTGAATTCTGCTAGCAAATGAGTAATCTCCATTCTTGAAACTCCACTGGTAGATGACTTACCCATAGAAGATTGGTAAGCTCTCCCTTTCTTTGAAGCTTCCCTAGAGTAGTTCTGGCATATCTTCTTGATATCCTCCCAAGGAACTTGAGAGATATCTCCTCCTCCCATCAGGTCCAAGGCATCAGTGCAACTATCATTAATTCCTCTAAGGAAAAGAAGCTTTTGTGAGTCTTCATTGAGTGTATGGTGTGGATATTTTTGTAGGAAAAACATAAACCTTGCAATGTAATCCTCCAGGCTCTCATCTTCCTTCTGCTGCATCCTAAAAATGTCATCTCCTCTCATGTCACTATCCCTGCAATACTCCTTATATTTCTCAAGGAATTTTGTCTTCATGTCATCCCGTGTCTCCATAGTATCTCTGCCTAGGCTCATGAACCATCTTAATGTAGCTTCTTTTAGAGTGGTAGGAAATAGCTTAAGTCTATGGGCATCGGTGGTATAGTCATAACTCCTGTAGAGTATATCAAACTCAAACAAGAAGGTATCAGGATCTTCTGTGAAAATTCCATAAAACTTGGGAAGGACTGAAGTAGGGATATTTTTGAGGTTGTCTACTTCATTCTAATGAGCAATGGGGAAAAGAAAATCTATTTGGTTAGGTCTGGTTCTATTTGTATCAATCATGCCTGCTTGATGTAGTTCCAAAGAAAAGGGATTCTCAAGCTGATTTTGGTCTTCAGAGGAAACTCAAAGCTAGTCAAATCAGGAAATGCATCAGCAAAGGGGTGTGGATCTTCTTCTTCTTCTTCTTCTCTTGGTAGTTTCCGATATTCAACTAGCTAGAATGGATCATGATTGTTAGGAAGGAATCTCCCATAAGCATCTCTTCTCCTTCCTCTATGCATGCGGTATCAACTCACTATCAGTCAATTCACACAAAGAATTGGTAAAGAATAAGGGGGGTCATTACTTCCTAAATGAGGGGTATACTAAGAAAAAACTTTCAGAAATACAACAACAAGATATCTATCAATGACTCCAAGAACTCCCTAGTTTGACACCATCCCCAACAACGATACCAAAACTGTTGGCCTCCTACAATGCTCTAACAACTTAGCCCTTACAGCTGTGATTCAGAGACTAGACATCTAAATTGAATAGCCATTCAATCATCATGAAGGTGTATTTAACTTGTCAACCTAGGGATGTGAAATTGAAATGGGTTAGCATAGTATGTGCACTAAGGATCCAAACTAGCCATATTCATTCTACAACTAAGAAAAACATAATGCTGAAGGTAAATTTCTTAGAAGGAAATAATATAAGTACTGAACATCAACCAACAACTATGCTAAGCTGAAATGCATGACATAAATGAAAATATGAGCAAACAAATAGGAAACTACTATGTTTGCTTTGGTTGTAGGAATAGTCACATAATGGAATTCTAGTGGCTATAGGAATAGTCAGTGCCAGATTCTTAGCTAATTACTGAACATAAAGTAATAACTAAACTAAACTAAACTAAAGGATGAAGTGCTCACCAAGTGGGCCCCTTTGGATGAGTATCCTCTAAAACTAATGTAAACTCAGATGCATAGAATTATAACTTCATCTTATTCATTGGAAAACATGAGTACAATAGAGCAATGTAACTATATTACTGAAAACTAAGAATGCAAGTACATCATCAGATCGCACAACCTTCTGAGAAGGAGCATCCAACTCTTATTTATAGGAAAAAAAGCTACTAACTAAACAAGGCGGTCAACTCTGTGAATTAGGAGGATGCCACTTTAGGGAAAGTAGAGAAAGTGGAGAGGTGGTTACACATGCATGGAATCTGGTCAGACGTGCTTGCTTCAACGCAGGTTTAGCACAAAAGTAACACCTATATTCGCTTAACAACAATAAAGATTATTTACAAGGTGGTTACAACTCGGTTTGCATGAGGAATCTCCCACCGTTGATAGTCTTCCCTTCATTTACCTTTGCATGACCACTTTGTTAACCGTTATGGTGAATGACCAAATGGTGGAATCATCTCAATTTAGTGGCCTCAAATCATATTTGCATGGAAATATTAGTATGCACAATAATCACATATCTATAACTATCTTAAAGAACATTCATTAATCCACATGTAGAATTAACATAGATAGTCCATATAACATGTCAATGTCATTAAATATTTGCAGAGATAAAATTAGGCCCAATGTCTATGGTTTCGAGGAAATATTAGCATTCAAACATCAAGGTTCATGACAATTTCAGCAAATAGATCATAAATTATACCAAAATTAAACCATAAACTAGACTCATCAGTAAACACCATATAAAATATGAAATAAGACACTGAACAAGCACTAGAAACATGTCCACCAAGCCATGGGAGAAGAAATGACAATGTAGAGAAATGCAGAGAATTTCTTCAGACTAGTCCTGACAAGCAACGAAACTGCCAACCCATTGCAATTACCAAAAACCTCCTTGGAAACACTAGTGACCTAAAAACATAGGAGTGAAACATCCAAAAAACATAAAAACTAAATCCAAAACCAAAAGACCATATATTCAAAGGTGGAGGAATTCATAGCATTCTCCCAAATAGTCTTCAAAGCAACTTCCTATTATATAACCTTTCACCATCATCCAAAGACAAAAAATTCCTTGTAGTAGCACATAATTCCTTAGGCATAATGAGAGAGAGAATACAACATACTAGAGACCATCAAAAACATCTCTCCAACTTTAGCATTACTTCTAATCCTCATCTCAATTCTTCTAATCCCCATCTTAATATATCATATCTCTGCTAAAAACATACTCAACACAATTTGTCATCAAACAAGGAATGGAATCCAACCATGAACATCAACATCATTGTTGGCACATAATTATACATTAATGATTTCCCAAACTGAGCATACATCATCATACATCAATGATAGCCCAAATCGAGTGTTGACATCAATGACAAATAATGCCAAACATAGGTAATATATGTGCAACAATCTCCCCCTTTGGCATTGATGGAAAAACACACCAACACATTCTCCCCCTTTGACATCAAGGACAAAGGGCATGGGTCTTCATTTGAAACATCAACACATACTCAAAAACTACACTTCTCCTTTAGATAATTATACATGCTCCCCTATTAGCAGCAACCAACCAACTACCTACTTCCCCTAGGAGGTAGCTCACATCAATCTAGGAGAAAATGATATGACATGAATTTATCCCCTAGATAGATGCACCATCTATGCATCTAGATAGAATGAGGGGAAATAACCCCTAAATTCTATCGAAGATATACTCAAAAGTATCCTTTGAAAGCACCTTAGTGGAGATATCTACAATCTGATCCTTATTAGGAACGTACTCTAATTTGACTTCTTGCTCTACAACCTTTGCCCTTAGAATGTGATACTAGATAGAAATATGTTTGGTCCTTGAATGCATCACCAGATTCTTGGAAATATTCATTGCACAAAAATTATCACATAATATGGCAATGGGTTCATCATACACCACCTTTATATCCTTCAAATTCTACTTCATCCAAAGCACCTAGGTGCAACAAGATGCTACAACAATATACTTAGCTTATGTTGTGGATAAGGAAACTAAGTCCTACTTCTTACTTAAATAAGAGACCAATTTGTCTCGTAATAAAAATTCACTTCCATTGGTGCTTCTCCAATCATCCACACATCCTACCCAATCAACATCAGTATAAGAACTCAAGGAAAAGTTACCATCCTTCTTATACCACAAACCATAATCCATATTTTCCTTCAAATATCTAAATCTTCTTTTAACTGCCTTCTCACAAGTTTTCTTAGGACTAGCTTGATATCTGGAAACCAAAAATACTTCATGCATAATATCAGGTATAGAAGCAATCAAGTACAATAAACCTTCAATCATAGACCTATAAAGAGTCTGATCAACCTCAAGTGACTCATCAGTCTTGCTCAAGTGACAACAAGTGACCATATGAGTACTTACTAGTTTAGAATCCTCCATGCCAAACTTATTCAACATCTCTCTAACATACTTAGCTTGATAAATAAATATACCATCATCTAGTTGAAAAATTTGAAGCCCAAGGAAGAAAGACAACTCACCAATCATAGACATATCAAACTCTTTTTGCATCTCTTTTGTAAACCTCTTACACATATTATCATCTCCACCAAAGATGATGTCATCAACATATACAAAAACTATCAAAATATTGTCTTCCTCTACCTTCTAAAGATTACTATCTACAATACCTTTCTTGAAACCTTACTGAAGCAAGTACTTATCCAAGCAAGCATACCAAGCTCTAGGAGCTTGCTTGAGTGCATATAAATATTTCTTGAGTCTACACATCATGTTTGGATCTTTCAATAGTTGGAAACCATCCAATTGATTAATGTAGAACTCTTCCTCTAAATCACCATTCAAGAAGTTTGACTTGACATCCATCTGATAGACCTTCAAATTCTTGTGAGAAATAAAGGAAAGAAACATCCTGATTGCCTCTATTTTGGCTACTAGAGAAAATTTTTCCTCAAAATCAATATCTTCAACTTGTGAATAACCCTTACATACCAATCTAGCTTTATTCCTCATAACTTCACCATCTTCATTCAACTTGTTCTAGAACACCCACTTTGTGCCTATAACATTCTTATCAGGTGGTTTGATAATAAATTCCCATGTCTGATTCTTTTCTATTTGATTCAATTCTTTTTCCATTTCCTTTATCCATCCATCATCTTTGCTAGTATCAACAAAGTTCTTGGGCTCTACTTTTTACATTAAGCACAAATTCACTTTCTCACATGCTTTTGTAAGCCTTCTTATAGTCAGCACACCCTCTCCAATGATCTGATTTCCTGAATGTTTCTTTTGAACATACTTTTCTAGAGTCTTAGGAATTTTTTTTTATTCACATTCCTTCTCTTCTTTCTCTTCCTATTCTTCTTCAATGCAAGGATGTATATCAAATCCATAAACCTATGGTTCTTGTGAGATCTAACACAAATCTTCATCTACCTTTAACATTTTTTCTTTCAATCATCTCTCCCAATCTCTTGTTGAAGCATCTATAGGACTTTCTTCTGGTTGAGTAACCAAGAAATATCCCTTCATCACATCTTGAGTCAAGCTTTAAAAGGTCTTCTTCATCTCTCTTGATGTAGCATTTTCTACCAAAGATCCAAAAGTATCTAACAGTAGGAGGCCTTCCATACCATGGCTCATAAGGGGTCTTCGTGTTGTTGAACCTCAACTATGATCTGTTAAGCAAGCATATATCATTGTGAACTACTTCCTTCTAATACATATCAAGTAGATCTACATCTTTTATCATTTCCCTATCCATCTCATGTACAATCCTATTCTTCCTCTCCACTACCACATTCTACTGAGGGGTCCTAGGAGCAAACAAATATCTCCTAATACCATGATCTTCACAAAAAAAATCAAATTTATTTGAAGTAATTTCACCTCCTCTAGATTTGATCTTAAGAACTTAATATTAGCATCCATTTCATTCTCAACTTTTTCCTTGGTTAAACTTATCAAAAGATTTTGTTTTAAATTCTCTTTAAAATGCAACCCAAGTCATTCTAGATTAATAATTAATAAGCAACATAAAATAACTTTCACCTTGTTGACTCTTAGTTCTTGTAGGTCCACATAGGTTAGTGTGAATCAACTCCAATGGTATTGTAGAAGAACATTCCTTGATCTTGAAACTTTTCTTTTTCTACTTTCCCATTTGACACTCCTTGCATAATGTGTTTGCAGGCTTAGTTATCATAGGCATATCTCTCACTGCATGAGTAGAGTTGATCTTTACCATATTGTCAAAGTTGATGTGTCCCATTTACTTGTGCCACAACCAACACTCACCGAATTGAGCCAATAAACATGTATTTTTCTATTTTCCTTAAAATTTTGATAGGATTTAAAAAAGAAGTCCTCAAGAGGCCTAATAGGTTCCATAGGTTCAGGCCAAAAGAAATCCAATGATAAATTCCCATGAGAAGAAACAAGATTAAAGCCACTATGATGCACAGTAAAGATCTCATTGCCAAATGGAAACTTTAAGAATTTATGCACTACCGACGGGATGAATTTCATGGAGCGAAGCCATGGGCAACCTAACTTCACACGAAATGGGTCTGGCAATGGGATGATGGAGAATGAGACACTTAATTGTTTTGGTCCAAATTTTAAAGGAAGATTTATCAAACCTATCGTAGGGAAAGAAAAACCATTATGCATTTTGATGCATGCTTTTAATTGTTCATAAGTATCTTGATAAAGCTCATGCAAAAATAAGAATTCTTTAGTGACGGCATTCTCTATACAAACATGATCAATTAATATCCCATTAGTAGGCTTGTCATTGATTCTTCCAGCTATGTAAAGAGGACCATCAGGGGCATGTTTAATTATGTCATGTTGTGAAAAAGAAATGTCAAGGGACATTTTGGTTAGGCCCTTATGAGGTTGAACTTCAATGAGTCCAATTATATTTTCCATGTCTTTCATGTTATCATCACTTGTGTGAACATTCATCACATCATTCTTTGTTTCACTAGCTTTGACAAAGGAGATGTTATGATTTGGAATAGGATTAGTAAATATTTGTAAATTTTGGTTAGGAGGGGCTACTGACTTATTACCTTGATCATTAACACCACCAATTTGAATATGATTAGAATCAATGAGGTCTTGCATAATATGTTTAAGATGCTTGCAATGTTCCGTATCATGTCCATTTTATCGATGAAAATGGCAAAAGGACTTTTATCTATAGTTTGGTGGTAAAGTTTTAGTAGGATCAAGAGCTCTAATAGGAGGTAAGGAAATTAAGTTCTTGTTTAAAAGAGCTGTAACATGGTGTTATGAAGGGTATCAGGTAGAGGGGTAAATTGTCTATTCCTCTCCCCAAATGTATATGGCTTTTTTGTCTTTATATAAGCCACTTGAGTGTCAACATGTTGAGTTGGTTGATAGGGATTAAGTTGTAAAAATCCCTTATGTTGTTTCTTGAATGGTTGATAGTTGGTCTGAGGTGTGGATTTAAATTTTTCAGGATCGTTAGAGAGATTTTTTATTTCATGACTATTAATTGAATTTTGGTAATCATGAAGGGCAGTACACAAGTTTGTAAATGAAGGAAATTTCAACATCTCAAGTTTAGCTTGGATTTTGTTTTGAAAATTGGCAGTAAACATTCTTTGAAGGTCAGTATCAATAATCTTAATGTTTATTTGTGAGTAAAGTAATTGATATCGTTCTATAAAATCAATGACCTTTTCATCATCCTTTTTTTTTGCATGCCATTTAATCAACTAAGGTCATCTTAGTACCCATGTGTATTTGGAAGTGATTCAGAAAGGAATCAATGAGTTCTTTGAATGAACATATTGAGTTACTTGGTAAGGAGAAAAACCATTCCAAAGCAATATCCTTGAAGGATATAAGAAATATTTTATCCAAGAGTTTATCCTAAAAAATGAAGTCACTACATAGGGTTGTATATGGAGAAACATGGCTAACAAGATCTCCATTTTCACCATATTTCTCAAATCTAGGAATCTCTATACCTTGTGGCATTTGTATTCTCAATAACTCCAAGGATAAGGGGTTTATTTTGACATATTGTGATGGTTGGCCATTTTGATTTTGACTCAATGTAGCAATTTGTTGTTGGAGGGATGAAACATTTTGTGAGAGTTGGTTAAGGACAGGATCATTGTTTGTATTGTGAAATGGAGGTGAATAAGGTGGAGGGGAATATATGTATTCGAAGGGAAAATGACTTGTAATTTTGTGAGGGGAGACGGATTAGGAGATCTATGAGATTTGAATGTACAAAGCTAAAGGGATTCCCAATGGAAATTTCCAAGGAAGTATTGACATTGCTAGTAGGTTGTATGGTTATTGTAATAGTTGGATTAGTGTATGCCGGAATAGAGGTCATGGTTGTGGAAGGAGGAATTGGATTTCCACCTTGACTTTGGGTATACTCCAAAGATTGAGCACAACTAGTCATTGTAGGGACATGTTTATTAATGATATGAGATAAACTACACACAAATTTTATTCCTTGTTCATTTTCAATCATTCTGCTCATGTTATCTATGACAAGAATGGTAGTACTAGCAATGTATTCATAACTCACAAAGTATTGCAATTTGTCTAGTTCTTCATCCATTCTTCTTAGGTTCTCTTAAAGGACATTAACAACCATTGTGTCAACATCAGTCACATTGGTTGTGGGTAGGGAGCTCATGGGAAATGAAGTATCAATGGTATGGTCCATAGTGGGTTGACTAGTATCAACACAATGAGTGAAAGAGTTAGAAAACCCAAGATCCATGGTGAGTGATGTATTGCAGGATAACATGAGTCTTGAACTACGTCTCACGATAGTATTGGAAATAGGACACCAAGTTGTGAAGCTCATACAAGTTTTTCAAAACCAACGTGCACCCAAAATGGAGAATAGGAAAAATGCAATAAAATACCCTAGAACATAAAGTGCAATGCAAGTATGTAAATCAATTTCCAGATTTTAAACAAGATAATGTATTGATTATACTATGAAAAAATCTAAAAAATGATGCAAATTTGAATTCAAAAATTGCATTGAATTTGAAAAATTAACCTTAATATGAACAATTTTAGAAAACATAAATTCTGGAGAAAAAAAGACCTAATTTGAGATGCAATTTTGATTCAATTTTTTGATGTAAATGACTGATCATGCAATGTTATGTAAATACTATGCAAAATGATTGAGATTTTTAATTTTTCTAGATTTTAAAGAATGCAAAAAAGCAACCTAAAACCCTAAATGAGATGCAAAGTAATGCAAGTAAACAACCCAAAATGAGATGCAAATCAATGCAATGTAGTGCAAAGTAATACAAATCCTATATCTAGGGTTGCAAATGGACTCCAAAATCAAAAATTTATGATGCTCAAAAGTCGAGTTCACCAAAATGAAACAAAGAAAAATATATGAACCAAATATGGTGTGATGAGGAACCTATCTTTCTTTATTCATTAGGAAATGAGATCCCCACAAAGAATTGACTAACAACCTTTAGGTGAATCAACTCAATGTGATAATTTTTAGATTTCCTTATGCTTGAAGGACGGGGTTCAAGTTCAAACAACACTTTTTGGAGAAAAACTAAAAAATAGAAAATCAACCTAATAATTCAAACTTGAAATAGCAAGATAAAGCTCAATATTAGCAGAAACAGGAAAACTTATTGCATATTTGAGAAGGGAAGAATGATGTTTACCAATCACCAAAAGTCACTTTCAAGAGGTTGTCTGAGATTCATTCGCCCATGGGTGAATGGGTCTTTTGTCAGGTTTTTTTAGCAACTTTTGAGAGCCTATGATACTGATCTATAGCTTCTGATTTTTCTAGGTTTCAGTGTCAGAAAGTCAAAAATCAGATATGTAGGTGAGATTTTGTGATTTGAAAAAAACTTTGACAACTTTTCCAATCTTGCACTTGAAGAGGTATTTGATTCTTCTTCAACCTAAATTTGCAACACAAACACAAGAGAGAAAAAATGTTTGTTTTTGGTGAATGAGGGTTTTCCTTGGTCAAACCCCGTTTTAATAACCAAACCTTGAATTGAAATAAAGCATGAACGAAGGAATGATGAATGAACATTTCTATGTTACCACTCAACAAACCCTTGGATAAATATTCTAATGTAGTTATAAAAATTGTATGAAATGGCTTCAATGTATGGGGATCTTGATACTTGAAATAATACTTGACTTGATCGTGAAACCTACATCACAATGGTAGCTCCAAAAACATGCATGATGCAATAATACTTTGACATGATGAATGGATCTTGATTGCAGCAATAAATCTCTGATAATTTTTCTCTTGAATGCTCTTGATCATCAAATTTTCTCTTGTAAACTTGCACTTGAAATATCATAAAATCTCTCTTGAAATTGCTCTTGTAAATCTAGGTGAAACTTAGAAAATAACCTTCTATTTATAAGTATGTATCCTTAATTTCCTGAAATTCAAATATTACAAGCCAACATTGGAACATGGATTTGGGGACCTTAAAATACCACCAAAATCATAATTTAAATTTAGGTTCAAAGGTCTAGGGAGGACCCATTCACCCATGGACCAATGGGTCCCAAGTCCTTATTCCTGGAACACACATTGCTCAAGGTAAAGCTTTATGTATTGGCATTAATTATTGTAGGGTTTCCCCTTTGAAAATTGTAATTTATTAGGCTTGTAGGTGTAAAATAGGTCTTATTAAGGCATATAATTAAGTCCAATTTAATTAAGAGGGCCCAATCAAAGCATGAAAATGTAAAGGGATACATCTTTCAATGCTAAATTAAGGCATTATTAAGTCCATTTTAATTAGGAGGGCCTAAACATTGTGTGAAAATATAAAGGGATACATTTTTCTACACTACACATATTCACCCCATCAAGTGAATGGAGGTAGTCAATCAATATTGAAGAAAGGAAAAAATTTCGCCTCACATGTGAAATTCAAAAACATTGGGCATCAAATTTCGCTAGAAAACTAAAAGTAGAAATGGAACAATGTTGGAAGGTAATTTCGACGGTAGCAATCCCAAAGCTTGATGTGGACTTGAAAATGTTGGACCAATATTGAACCCTAATAAGTTTGAATCCCTGGTAAAAGGAGAACCTTTACGCACTATATTGACACCCATCCTCAATACAATAGATTCAACACATGATTCTCAAGGAAAAGAGGATTTTTATGGAGAGCATTGTTGTGGGGAAGAAGAATCAAAAGAGGATGAAATAAATATTGTTGATCCAAGATGTATTATCTAATTTGTATTGAAACTACTCAACTAGAACTAGATTATTGAAAATAAAAAAGGAAGAATTTAAAATTAAGTAGAAGAGGGAGGAAATAGCTAGTGAGAAAGGAGTGTCCAACATCAAAGAATTTTTGTTGAGATCAAAAGGAGGAAACATATCTCTTAGAGATCCATGAATATTACCACATGGAATGTTAGGGGCCTCAATGCCCCTAACAAGCATCACATGACCAAGTTCCATCTACACACAATTTTTGTCAGTTCATAATATTATTGCAAGAAATAAAACTAAAATAAAATTAAGCATCTCTCTTCATATCTCATTATAAAGGTTGAATGGGCCTATTCTTTGAGGTGAATTTCTTTGCGGGAGGATTAGACATCCTCTAGAACCCAACAAAAGTATTGGTGGATAATTTCAATTCTAAATAAAATTGGGTGTTATGTAAGGTAAGATGTTATACCTCTAAGATATTTTTTTTGTTTTTAATATATATGGGCCAATTAAAACAGAGGAGAAAGAAAGACTCTCATAACTTATTTCCATACACATTTCGAAACATGGAGAAAATAATAATCTTAGGTGGTGATTTCAACACCATCCTAAGTTTGCAAGAAAAAAAGTGGAGGTTTGTCTCAAGATTCTTCTGCCCTTAGATAATTCAAAAAAATTGTGAAAAAAATAGGCTAATAGATGTGGTGACAAAGAATGAGACTTATAATTGGATGAACTGATGGTTGGGTTTTTCCATATATCAAAATGACTAGATAGATTCCTATTGTTAGCTAATTGGTTGAATTCGTCCATCCTATGATAGGATTCTATCCTCCCATATTCTAGCTCACATCACTTGCTAATTGAACTAGTTATTAGAATAGATGAACTTCCCATGAAATACTACTTTGAAAAATTAAAAAATGTGGTTCTATAAAAATGATTTAATAGAGCTTATGGAGGATTGGTGGATGAATTCTCTCATAAAGCCCAACATGAAGAGTTTCAAGTTCATGGAGAAATTAAACCATGTAAAAGGGATGCTCAAAGCATGGAACAAAACTTAATTCAAAAATATTTTATAAGAGAGAAATAATTGAGCAAGAGCTACAAGCCCTAAACCAAAGAGTTATTTAAAATGGTATGTTTCAAACCGACTATATGGAGGACATTCAAAAGTACTGGCTCATGAGGAAATCTACTAAAGGAGAAAATATAGAGAAGCTTGGTTAGATAAGGGGGATATGAACATGAAAATTTTCCATAATTCCACAAAGGCTAGGAGAGTGCAGAACATGATTGAGGAAATATAGATTGCAACAATAGAAAAGGTGGACATAAATAATGCAATTCACAAATAAGAAAATATTTTTTTCATTTAAACTTATAGCACCATAAGCTATGAAAAATTCCCTCCAAATAGAATAATTATTAATTGTAATTCCTCCATCCATATCCCTAAAAGAGAACACAATGCTAATGGTTCCATTCACCATGGAAGAAATTAAGGAGGATAAATTCATGCTTCATCTAAATAAATATTTGAGACCATATTTCTACCAAAAAAATTTTCATTTCATTTGTCAAGGGGTATGGGAGATTATAGAAGACTATAGGAAGAAGAATAATTTTTTTAAGAACATCAACAACACTTTGATCACTCTAATCCCCCCAAAAAATGATATCTCTAACTTTGCCAGGATATTTTACTAATACCATTATGTAACACAATTTACAAGATAGTTTTAGCTCCACCTGACTCGGTTGTGGTGGGTGTTGTTCCTGTTGTGGATATTGTTGTGCGGCCTTTAGATTTGGCTATCCCTAATGATGCTTGTGCTGCCTCCTCTGAGGCCAATGTATTGGAAAATGTTGCATTATGTCTTGCAAATTCAAGCTTGGTTTCGGATGTTGTACCTGATGTTTCAGCTGTTCCTCTAGTTTGCTACTCTGGAGGGGAGTCTTCCCCTTCTGATCAAAATTTCTCGGTTTTAGTTTTTGATTCTCCTTGGATACAGTTCATAGAAAGAAGAAACATCCTTCTAAGAAGATCACAGTCTCATTTAACTCACCCTCAGAGGCTTTATTTGGTTCAAGTGTTGCTCCTTGAACAATTTTGTGTTGTTTGTTTTGACTGGTTGTTTCTCTCTAGTTCGTTGTGTTTTTTCAGTCTATTTTGTTGAGCTATTTGGCTCTGTTTTGCTGAGCTATTAGGCTCTGTTTTTCATTTTGTAATGGGTTAGGGCCCTTCCCCTGCTTATCTAATAAAAAACACAATTTACAAGATAATCATGAAGGAAATGACCAACCGGCTAAAGCTATTATTAGAAAACATCATATCCACTGAACAAAAAGCTACTTTACTCCAGGAAGAGACATAATGAAAGGCATTACCTTAGCAAATGAGATAATCCATTCGACTGAAATTTTAAGACAAAAAAGTATGATTATTAAACTTGACATAAGTAAAGTCTATGATTGGGTTTGTTGGTAGCTGCTCTTGCTAATTATGCCAAACTTTGGTTTTTGTGATAAAAGGATTGCATGGATTTATGGTTGCACCTCCACGATACATTTATCTATCCTAGTAAATGGGGCTCCATGTGGCTTTTTGGAGAGATCTAGGGGTTGTGCTAGGAGGATCCCCTATCCCCATTCTTATTGTCATAATGACCAAAACCTCGAGAAAATTAGTAAAACACAAACATGAAGATGGTTTGTGGTGTTCATGTTTGTGGTGCAAAATTTATGTTGCAAAGAACATGAACCCAATTATGCACCAAGTTTGCAAATGATAGTGTTCTCTACAATGAGTCTAACATGTTTTAGAAAAAATTAATAAAAGAAACATTGGATTTATACTTTTCTATCTTTTGCCAACAAATAAATATAGAGAAATCTACAATTTTCTTCTTTCATAAAAAAGGCATATGCAAATGAAAATAACACAACTGTTCAGCTTCTCCATTGGAACAATTCCTATTAATTATCTAGGTGTCCTAATTCTTTGAACCAACCTATGGAAGAACATAGTGGAAGTTTTACAAAATAAGGTCCAATCCTAGAAAGGCAAATGGCTCACATTGTCAAAAAGGATACTAATGATTAAAGCAGTACTAGTTGCAATATTGATATACATGATGTCTTGCATCCATCTAACCAAGGAAGAATAACAAAATTTGAATGGTATATTGAAGAAGTTCCTATGGGAGGGCTTGAATGAAGCTAAAAGACTCCCACTCATTAATTAGGACATGGTGAGAAAAAATAAGCCAAACAAAGGTGTTGGTATAAGGATTTAGACTTGTAGAATCACACATGAGGTGCTAAGCTTATATGAAAATGTATTCATGTCTAGAAGCATTATGGAGAAAAATCCTACAAAGCAAGTATCTAAATAACAATGACCCAAGTAGAATATTGAAAATAGTAAATACATTTGATGGGTCCCACATTTGAAAGTTTATTTGGGAATGAAGACTGCTTATCACCAAGCACCTAACATGAAAAATAAATAATGGGAAATTGACCAAGTTTTGGATAAACTCCTACAATAGATATCACACCTTGATCAAAATTGAGGCCTTGAGAGAGTGTAGAAGAACAATACATGACTATGAGAAAGAAAATGAGTAGATTATGTAATAAATAAGGATCCAATGGGTGAAACTATGTGGGATTGGGTGTCATTTTAAGAAGAAAGGATAAATGAATAGTAGACCAAACATAATCTAATTATGAAACTAAGTCATTGAAATATGTTTTGGAATTCAATGCTAGATAAGATAATTTAGAATGGTGCAAGATTCAAAAACTACTCATTCAAACTGGTGCATTAAATTCAAAACAACTACCAAGGTAACAATCAATGGAATTTTGACCTACGTTGGAACCAATCACTGCTCTCTAAAGCCAGATGTTTTGCTTGGAGTACTCTCCATAAGATGATTTTAAAGGGAGATCATTTGCACATTATTGGAATAGCAAGCCCTAACTAGTGTCCAATATGCAAAAGGAATGAAGAAACAAAATATCACCTTTTATTGAACTATAAATTTTCTTCCCAATGTTGGGATTAGCTAAGTGTTAAATTGGATTGGTTAGGACGAAAAAAGTGTTCTACTTGTAGCCTCTCAAAGTTGGCCCAAAATGAAGTCTGACACCTTTTGGGCTAGCATATGGATTGCCAACCCTTTGCTTCTTATATGGTAGATTTGGAAGGAGGATAACCAATGACTTTTTTTGTGAAGAAGAGTGTAGTATAGAACAAGTCCTCTAGAAATTGGAAATAAGTATCTCTAAAACTCTCAATTTGAGATCTCTTAGAAAAAAAAAGCACATTTTCACAATGTGGGAAGAAAAACTAATGGAGAGATGGGATAGACTAAATTTTCCTTATGCTAGCACCCTCACACCAAGAAACTTAGAGTCAAAAAGGAAGAATGCTAGGTGGATATGCCCTCCCAGTAGACAACTAAAGCTCAATTTTGATGGGGTGTTAAAGAGAAACCCAGGTGTCTCAAGAGCAAGATGCCTAATAAAAAATTGTGAAGGCTCTTTAAAAAAATTGAAGGTTGATACAAATAATGAAGGAGAAACGGAGGCACTTACAACTGAATTAAATATGTATTAAAAAAAGGAATTAGATGAGTCTATAGAAAAAGACTCACAAATTTGTATAAATGAAAAAAAATAAAAATAAAATGAAAATAAAGAACTGGAATCTTCAGGGATAGATTGATGTGATCTAGTCATAGTTAACGCAATTGGAATATTATTCCCTCTCCCCATGTCTTTAGAGAATCTAATCGCGCTATGGAATTCCTCCAAATTCAAGGTATTTTAGGATAGACTGCGTACTATATTGCATCCTCTCCTTCAAAATGGAACAAATTTGAATCAATATTGGAGGAATGGGTGGCTAGAACAAGTTGAAGTATTGTGTCTTTGAATTCATGTAAACTAAGTGATTTTCTCCTTGGGATATGCTTCATTCTGGGGCAAAGTAAACATGACATAAAGCCATTATTAAACCTTCATGAGACAACTTCATCCTACTATATAATCCACAACTGATATCCTTCTTTCATCAAAATGGAAAATCATTGAATATTTGGAATAGAATGCAATTGCCTCGAGGAGGGCCGGGCTTAACCGGCACACTCTAAGGGTACACTCCTTAGGTGGTCGGGCCCATTAACCTGGCATTCCCGTACTTTATCCATTTTTTTGAGAGATTTTCTGTTTCAGTTAACTTTTTTATCTCCGTTTTCACGTTTAAAGTTATGTTAAATATGTCAGAATCCTTTCCTAAAAATACTCTGCCGAATACAATACACCACGAAGGAAAGATATTGCACAACATTTTAAAACAATGTTATGTACCTTATTCGTAGGAGATGATTTAGGTGCATGGGAGTTTAATTAGAGATGCCCTATAATAAAGGTATTTAAATAATATAAAATTTAAAATAATTAATTAAAATTTTTTTGATAATAAATATATATAATAAAAAATAATGAAACAAGTTTTGAAACTAATAATATATATAAAAGGAAAGATTTTGAAACAAATTTTATACAATAAATTGTTTTTGAATTATTTGAATTTTTATTTTTTAAATATATTTTTTTTAATGTTTATCTTTAATGTGCACAATGATTTCATGACAACACTTATATAATATATTTGTATACTATTATTATTTTATTTTAAAAATAATATAATTATACTAATTAAAATTGTTGATACAATAATAATAATATATTTATATAATATTATTATCTTATTTTTAAAATAATATTAAAATTGTTGATACAATAATATACATTATACTTTATTTTTATTTATCTAAAATTTATTTTTTTACTTTACAACTATTAAAAAAAAATATTTTATTTAATCAATGGTTATTTCTATTTATAGTTATTTTTTTTTAATTTGAAATCTCATAAAAAAGCTCTCAAGAAAATAAAATAACAACAATCAATAGTACTTTAGTATGAATTATAATTTCTAACATATTACAACAAAAACTAATTCTTAAACTAACATAAAAATATAAACAACTTTCAAAATATTATAATTCATAAAACATTCAATGGAAAAAATATTTTTATAGTCCCATGTTGATGAACATGAATCGTACGTAAATTTATAATTTCAAATTTAATATCATTTTCTTTCTTTTTTCATTCATTCATAAAAAAAATATTCCAATTTTATTAAATTAAAAATATTAAACAATAATGATTCCCCATTAGATTATAACCATACGTATACCTCTTAAACTCTAAATAAATAATGGATATCTACAAAGTATGACACAAAGTGACATGCCATGATCATATATAAAAATTGAAACACAACTACATATTTAAAAAAATTAAACTATCTAAGAATTATTTAATTTTATTAATTTTACAATTTTTTTCATTTACCTAGAAGTATTTAATTTTTTTAAAAATATTAAAACCTTCTATTTAAATGGTTTTTTTATAAAATAACTCTTAAGTAAATAAACATAAATTAATGTCAATTTTCTAAAAATATGTAATTAATCACCTACCTTATGATTTCCCATGGACAAATTATTCTGTCTAATTATCCAAGAATGAATTTATTAGTAATGATAATATTAAATACATCAAATATTGCAACAAGTTCATGTGTTCCTTAATATCTTCCATTTTTAGTTGTTTGGTTAATAGAATAAGAAAAACTTCTACATTTCTCTTCACATGTCTCCAATTAATTAACACTTGGATTCCATAATCTTATGGAATGATAAGTTTGAATTATTTCACCTTTCTAGTGATTTATACCATGATACTAACAAATCAAACATGATAAAGCATGAAGTAAAATATATCTAACAATATGCATATAGTCAAAGCTCTTAGCTCCCTCTATTGAACTAGAGATGACTTTAAATTATTGAAACTTGTAGCTCCTTTTCAATACTCTTCCATGCTTTGTTTTTCTTACAGATCTAGAATTTTCCTTCTTTCTTTTGTTCATGCTCCATAATTTTTGCTAAGACCCTTTATTGTGGGTTTGAATCTAGTATACCCATAATTTTTTGGTTCCATGATCTATTTTTCTAGCCCTTTACCAAATTTATCTCACTCTTCTTTTGGAATTATCTCATTTTTTCTTTGATATTTATGGCTTAACTCACAAGGTCCATTACAAAAGAAGAAAATTCTATTTCTTCTCAAATTATTTCTAGTGTTTGCATTCATCTTCTTTGTAATAATTGATAGTGTGGTCCTCTAGTGGATGCATGTTGTCCCTTCTTATGTGATTCTTCCTTTGAGTTGTTTAAATATGGTGTTTTATAAATTATTTATATGTCAGTACAAGTTGTGGATTTTCCATTTTTGTATTTGTCCACCCTTTATTTTTATCCATTTCAAGTAGTTTGAGAAAGAAAATTCTATATATTTTTGAAATGATAGTTTCTTTCAAATATTTTAATAGATTCTAGTAACTTACAAAGTAATTTCTTCTACTAATGATCTCAATGTAATTCCTTGAAGTGTAGAAAGATAATCTCTCTTTGAATCCCTCTAGGTAGAGTTTCATATATATTGAAGCTAGCAACAAGATATGATAACTCCATGATTTATAGGATGACAAGACCACAAATTCGATACCATTGCAATAACCCTAATGATTATTTTATGTAAAAAAAATAAATAATATTTTAATTATAACTTGTCAAAGCCCATAATTCTTTACAACTTATATATCAACATTCATAACCCGAAATGAATAATTGTGTTAGTGAAGAAAGACAAAATTTAGAAATTTTCTTACAATTTCAATGAATTATAAGATTACATCAAAATGCTTTGTAATAATGGTAGGGATAATAGTTACAATAATAACAAAAAAATTGTAACAAGATTGTTGGAATCCACAATAACTACAAATTATACAAACTTTATATGGCTATGATTTACCAAGAGGAAAATTCATTAATGACCCTAGAATGCCACCATTCTATAGGTGTAAAGGGGTTTCATCCTCTAATCCTCAAAACGGAAGGGCTTTCATCTTATGATCTCCAATAGATCTAAGGGTTTCTATCCTTAAATTTGGTTGCTTGAGCACGTGTTTAGAATAATTTTGCAAGTTGTTTTTGTATAGAATATGAATAATAATCTTTGATTGGATGTTTTCACTCTTGATATCCTTCCAAACAATGTTTGGTATATGATTTTTCCAAAATAACAGCTAAGATTACATAAGGAACAAGTTAGTACCAAATGCAACCACCACATTAATGGAAACATCTAGATATATTCCACCTCTAGCATTGTGAGTTTTGAAATCATTACCTTGTTATTTAAAACTTTTCTTTTTTATATAGGGAAAACCCTTATGCAATAGTTTCAGCATTAAAATTGGCCATTAATGGCACTCTAGGGTGTGCAACAAGGAATATGAGAGTAAATATTGTGAAAAGGCAAAAATATCAAAAAATTTAGGCTGGGAAAAACTTAAATCTCATGCCACATATTGAGGGTCAATTTTTGGGAGTATAGCACCCTAAATACCCAAATTATAAGAAGATACCCAAAATTTTGATCTAATTGAGGTGACATAGTTTAATATGTCGGGGATTAGAGTTTGGCGGTACCATGTATAAGGTGCTTGAGTTAGATAAAGGTTGAAGATCCAATATTGAAAGGTAATTTGATGTAAGTGTTGGGGAGTTGGGTCTAGGCTAAAGGCATATTGGTCAAGAATAACACAAAAATATGATAAAACTAAGTAAAAGTGGGGGGATTGAAAGAAAGGGATGTTGGGAAGGAGAACTATAAAAAATAGTAGGGACAAATGAAACAAATAAAATTAGAAGGAAATTCATACCATAGTGGGAAAGTCTAATATCTCAATGGGAATAAAGGAAACAATGAAGTCATGAAGAAAGGCATACTAGGATAGGGACATCTTAACTTTTGATAGGAATAAGGATTAACAAAATGTTGGTCAAAAAGGCATGCTAGGATGGGAAAGTTTAATGTTTTGATGAGAATATAAAGGAAAGGGTGGAGTTTGAGTAAATGATATGATAGGATGAAAATATATGAAACTTTAAAAACTTGCACACATAGAAAATTGAACACACCTACACACTTAGAAAATTTTGAACTTAATGGACACATGGGAGATGAAGAGGAAGAAAATATATGCAAACTTTGATAGAGGTGGACATTATAAACAAGAAATAATAATTTTCTCTATAAACATAAATTAATGGAAAATGAGATATTATATTATTTAACTTTTGTTTTAAAAAATTTAAATCTTCTAAGTAAACATTTTATTTTTTTTATAAAATAAATCTCAAGTAAATAAAAAACTTAAGTAATTCTTAGATAGTTTTAACATTTTAGACATTTAATTGTGTTTCAATTTTTATATATGATCATGACATATAAAATAATTCTAAAGTAAATAAAAACTAAATAATTCTTAGATGGTTCTAATTTTTAATTATTTAGTTGTCTTTCAATTTTTATATATGACATGGCATGACATGTGGTGCCTTCGATATCCATTATTTGTTTAAAGTTTGAAAGATACAAGTATGATTATAATCTAATGGAGGGATCATTATTGTTTAATATTTTTAATTTAATAAATTCAAATATATTTTTTTATGAATGAAGAAAAGAGAAAGAAAATAATATTAAATTTGAATATTATAAATTTGCCTATGTCCATAATAATATTATATAAATATATTATCGTAAATGTTATCATATTATGAAAAAGAATGTATATTATTGTATCAACAATTTTAATTAGTATATTTATATTATTTGAAAAATAGAATAATAATATTATATAAGTGTTGGCATGAAATCATTGTGTACATTAAAAACAAACATAACAAGAATATATTTAAAAAAATAAAAAATAAAAATAATTCATAAACAATTTATTGTATAAAATTTGTTTCAATTATTATTTTCTAAACTCGTTTCATTACTTTTCATTATATATTTATTAACAAATATTTTTTTAATTAATTATTTAAAATTTTATATTATTTAAACACCCTTATTAAGGGCATCTCTAATTAAACTCCCATAGACCTAAATCATCTCCTACGAATAAGCGCACATAGTATTGTTTTAAAATGCTGTGCAATATCTTTCCTTCGGCGTGTATTCTGCAGAGTGTTTATCAGAAAAGATTCCAACATATTTGTTCCATACTGGAAGTAAAGAAAAAACATATCTTTTAAACGTGAAAACGGAGATAAAAAAGTTAACTGAAACGGAAATCTATCAAAAAGCAGATAAAGTACGGGAATGCCAGGTGAATGGGCCCGGCCACCTAAGGAGTGTACCCTTAGAGTGTGCCGGATAAGCCCGGCCCTCGAGGAGAACTCCAAGGATCAAACCAGTCGGTTTTTCAACACCAAATCAGATGAAGTTGTTGAGGCTATTCACAAAGTAGTTGGAATTGTGAGCTAGTCAAATGGCCACATTCATGATAGGAACATGTATGAATTCTTCTTCATAGATGTACTATGGTTCTAAGAAAATTCACCGCCATGACAAATTCACCGTCATGACAAATTCACCACAAATTCACCCTCATGACAAATTCACCGCCATGACAAATTCACTGTGGGAAAATTCACCGCCATGACAAATTCACCGCCAAGTAAAATTTAAAAAATATTAATGCGGTTATTTTTCCGCCGCGGTGAATTGCTGGTGATGAATTTTACTTAGTGATGAATTTGTCATGGCGATGAATTGTTGGGGGTGAATTTTTTGTTGGTGAATTGCCGACGGTGAATTTTCGATATGCCATGCACTATAGCTCCTAGGGAAGAGAAGTTGGGGGATCGGTATTGGCCAAGGACCATGTTAAATCCATGAAAATGGAAGTTGTAAACAAAGAAATTAAGAAAATTGACTTTGCTCCATCCCAAGGTTTAATAGCAGGCATATTTGATGCCAATGCCATGAAAGCTAACATGATCTTCTGTGATCTGCTGTTTACAGCAGCTATTGTTGTTTTACTTTGTTATTTCTGCTTACAACTTTTATTGCTGTTATCTTATGTAATTCTGTTTGCTTTCTCCAATAAAAAAAAATGAAAGCTAACATGATTACTGAAAAAACTTTTGTTTTGTTTAGGGAAGGTTTGCAATGAAAAAATATGAAAACTTTTAATTTTTACATGATATTTATTTTCATTAATTAAGATTGAACATCTTTTTGAGGTTATTGGAGGAATGTCCTTCTAAACTCTAATGTACCGAGACTATGTTCTATTTGAATCAATGTAATTTCTTAAGTTTTTAATATAATGGGAGTTGTTCTCTTGGAAGCACTTATCTAGCAAATAGATAAACAAAATAAATGACATTGTCAATATTTGAAATAAAATATTCATCTTAAAATAAAAATATTACAAAATTAATAAACATGTATCATTTGAAAATACATACATACATACACACACACACACACACACACACACACACACACACACACACACACACATATATATATATATATATATATATATATATATATATATATATATATATATATATATATATATATATATGTATATAATGGTGGATATAATAAAAATAATTGAAAAAATAGATTAAATAAATATTGAAGATTTGTCACAGAGTAATTAAAAAATAAGATAAAGGTAAACGATTATTTGCATTCTACAATTATAACAACTATAATATCATTTTTTGGATTTTTTTTTAATAATAAGTAATAATATAAAACTGGAATTAAAATTTTGAAATATAAAATTAGAATTGTAATATTAGATTATGAAATATTAAAAATCTTAATAATTCATAATAGATCATAAATAAAATTTTAAAAAGTTCTATCATCATGAAATGTTTGGAGTAGAATACAATTTCTCAAGGAGAACTCCAAGGATCAAATCAGTCGGCTATTCAACATTGAATCAAAAGTTGTCAAGGCTATTCAGAAAGTAGTTCGAACTGTGTGAGCTAGTTGAATGGCCACATCCATGATGGGAATGTGTATAAAGTCTTCTTCACAAGTGCACTATAGCTCTTGGGGAAAAGAAGTTTGGAATTAGTACTAGCGAGTCGCCTCGTCAAGTTTGCTCAAATGGAATTAGTAATAGCAGATATATTCAACGCCAATGCCATGAAAGCTAACAAGATTACCAAATAAGTAATAAGTTCTTGTTGTATTTAGGGAAGGTCTCCAATGAAAGAAAATGTAAACTTTCAATTTTTACATTAACAATTATAATGATTTATTCTTTCCAACTTAGATTGAACATCTTTATGAGGTCATTGGAGAAATGTCCTTCGTAATGGCCCTCTAGATTCCAATGTACTAAGACTATGTTCTATTTGATCTAATGTGATTTTCTAAGTCTTTAATATAATCGCAACACTTATCTATCAAATAAATAAAATAAATAAATGACATCGTAAATTTTTGAAATAAATTACTAGTCTTAAAATAAAATAATTACAAAATTAATAAACATATATCAATTAAAAATACAAAGTTATTTATATAATGGTGGATATAATAAGAATAATTGAGAAATGGGATGAAATAAATATTGAAGACTTGTCTTATAGTAATTAAAAAATATCATGAAGATAAAAGTTTATTTGCATTCTACAATTGTAATCTTTATAATACCAATTTTTTGGATGATTTTTTTTTTAATAATAAACAATAATATAAAGTTGTCCAAATCAATATTCAAAATAGAGTGATCATGATTGTTATTGAGGTCATGCCTCATAGAATATCAAGAGTCAATTCAATGTAAATCTGATTGTCAATTAATTAATAAATACTGTCAAAGGTGCATTGTCCAGATTGGATAGATACTGATAGAGTCAATTTAATGTAAATCTAATTGTCAATTAATTAATAAATATGATCAAAGGTGCATTCTCGAAATTGGATAGATAAAATTATGTCTACCGAAACTCCAGCCTGAAAAAAAGACAAAAATAAAATAAGAGCAACAACATTTTTCAGAATCAGATTTATTGATGTGATTTTAGAAAATAATTTCCCTTTATGATGGTCGATGTGAATAAAGTTATCCCTTCCATTATCCAAAATAATATGGTCCTGATTGCTAATGACCTCACGCTGGTAAAATATCAAGAGAATTTAATATAAGCCATTATAAATTTCTCCATAGCCTACCTAATCATCAACTCAATTTAATATAAAGCACTTTACATTTATCCATGGCCTACCAAATCATCAACTCAATTTAATGTAAAGCACTTTACTTTTCTCCATGACCTTCCAAATCATCAACTCAATTTAATGTAAACTTTATACATTTCTCCATCGCCTACCAAATCATCAACTCAATTTATTGATAGTGATTTTAGAAAGAAAATGTCTCCCCTTTTTGATTGCAGATATGAATACAGTTCACCTGATTTTCAGAAACAAAGCAGTCATGATCGTTGACGAGGTCATGGCTGGTAAAATATTAAAAATCAAATTAACGTAACCCATAGTACATTTCTCCATTGACTACCCAATTCATTGACCCAAATTAATTCTTACACTTGCTGAAATGTAGATTGCATTATCTATATATGCAGATGAATGTTGTGAGTGGAGATATCAAACTCCAGATCTTTTGTAAGCATGGCACCGTCTGCTGTTTCTTCAGTATGTGATCTTCGAGTAGAAAGGAAGAGTTTTACAGTTGTACATCCAGAGAAGATGAAAGAGAGGAGGTCATTGTTTCTGAGTAACTTCGATCAACAAGTTGTGCATTATGTGCAAAAATATGTGCACTTTTTTTCTGCTCCATCATTAATTCCATTCGACTTGATAATTGGTGTCCACGCAGAGGCTCTGAGTAAAGTTATGGTGGAATATGACTTCATGTGTGGGAGACTGACGTTCAATTCAGAGCAAGGAAGGTTTGAGATCGACTGTAATGCTGCAGGAGTGCCTCTTGCCGTCTGTGCAAGCGAGCTGCGTTTAGAAGACTTGGGGAATATCTCCATGCCAAATCCTGCCTTCTCACAACTTTGCCTATCCTCAGATTCTTCAAATCCAAAACTAGGAGATGGGCCTCTCATATCCTTTCAGGTAACTTTATAAGTTATTTTGTTTTTTTATTTTTCTATTGAAATAATTGCTTCAGTAGATTGGTTAAATGAAATTATTCTTACTCTTCTGATGGTTTAGTAGTCTTGATAGGTCTGGCATATCCTTTACAAAAACTTCACAAACATAAGTGCTGTTATAAGTTATTTTATTATTTTTTTCTAATGAAATAATTGTTTTAAATTATATTAGTAGCTCATATTGTTTCACGTAACTTCACAAACATAAGTGCTGTTATAAATTATTTTGTTTTTTTTCTAATGAAATAATTGTTTTAAATTATATTTGTACGTTGGTTAAATGAAATTATTCTTACTGTTCGGGTTGTTTAGTGGTCTTGATAGGCCTCTCAAGTCCTTTCAGGTAACCTCACAAACGAAAATGTTGTTATAAGTTATTTTGTTTTTTTGTTAGTTGTTTTAAATTATATTGGTAGGTTGGTTAAATGAAATTATTCTTACTGTTCTGGTTGTTTAATGGTCTTGATGGGCCTCTCATATTGTTTCAGGTAACTTCACAGAATTAAATACCGTTATATAACTTATTTTGTTTTTTATCTAATTGTTTTAAATTATATTAATAGACTGGTTAAATGAAATTATTTCTACTGCCCTCGTCATTTAGTGGTCTTGATGGGCTTCTTATATCCTCCCAGGTAATTCTTATATCCTCCCAGGTAATGTCACAAACATAAATGTTGTTATAACTTATATTGCTTTTTTTCCTAATGAAACAATTGCTTTAAATTATATTAGTAGGTTGCTTAAATGAAATTATTTCTACTGCTCCTCCTCATTTATTGGTCTTAATGGACCTCTCATATTCTTTCAGTTAGTGTTACAAATATAAATGCCATTATAACTTATATTGCCTTTTTGCCTAATGAAATATTTGTTTTAAATTATATTAGTAAGTTGGTTAAATGAAATTATTCCTACTACTCTGATTGTATATCTCATATCCATTCATGTAATGTCATTATAACTTAGCTTAATGAAATATATTTTTTTAATTATATTAGTAAGTTGGTTAAATGAAATTATTTCTATTACTCTTTTCATTCAGTGGTCTTAATGGGCCTCTCATATCCTTTCACATATCATCACAAACATAAATATTGTTATAACTTATATTTCTTTTTTGATTGATGAAATAATTGTTTTAAATTATATTAATATGCTGGTTCAATGAAATTACTTGTGCTGCTCTCATCGTTTAGTAGTATTGATGAGCCTCTCATAGGAAATGCCACAAACATAAATGCTGTTATAATTTATATTGCTTTTTTACCTAATGAAATAATTATTTTAAATTATATTAGTAGGTTGGTTAAATGAATTTTTTCCTACTGCTCTAGTCGTATAGTGGTCTTGATGGGCCTCTCATATCATTTTGAGCAATACCACAAACATAATTTTTGTTATAACTTATATTGCATTTTTGTTTAATAAAACAATTGTTTTAAATTATATTAGTAGGCTGATTAAATGAAATTATTCTTACTGCTCTTTGTTATTTAGTGGTATTTTATAATTGTATTGATATTTATGTTTCGTGTTATGTTTGAACTTTGAAGATGTGACCTCTTCACTGGCCCTTTTCTATAATTATGCATATTATTATCTTTTAATTAGTATCTATAATTATGCATATTATTATCTTTTAATTAGTAATAAATATGTTATCCTTCACTTCACAACATGTGTATTGGAGTGCAGGTAACTCGATTCAGATGTGGTGCATTTGCTCTTGGAACCTCTTTTAATCATTGTCTCATGGATGGGTTTGCCATACAAGAGTTTGCAAGAAATTTCACACGTATGGCTATGAAAGGAGAACTAGCATTCGTCCCAATTAATGATCGGACTGGTTTGAAGGCTCGAACTCCTCTCCAAATTAAGTACGAACATGAGGAGTACGTAAAGCCTTCCCAAACTACCTCAGATAAGATTATTTCATCATTACTGATGCGAAGAAACAAGGAGCTATGGTACACTAAAGTGGCATTAAACAATTCCAAGGATAAGCATGTCTATAAGTTGTTCTCATTATCAGGGAAAATGATTAACTCCCTCAAAATGAAAGTGACAGATGGCACTGTCAAGCACTGCTCAAGTTTTGTTGCAGCACTGGCACACGTGTGGCGGGCAAGGGTTGCTGCAATCGGGAACTTGAAAGCAGATGATGTTTCCACTGTTCACTATGTGGCAGATATAAGGTTTGAAGTTTTTGATTGATAAATTCTTTGCAATTTAATAAATATGAAATAGAAGATGGTAATCAATCTTTGTGTATGGATGGATCGTTGTCAGGTCAAGGCTCGTTCCTCCTCTCCCAAATGAATTTGTGGGCAATGCAATAGCTCCAGCTTATGCTAATGCCACTTTCAAACAACTAGAGAAAGAACCATTTGGGGAGATTGTGAAGAAGGTGCAAGAAGGCGTGGATAGATTGACAGATGAGTATTTGAGGTCGTCCATAGATTGGCTAGAGTTCTATGATGGTGTACCAGTTGTGGAAAATGGGTTTCATGTAACGAGTTGGAAGCATTTGGAATTTGCAGACATGGAGTTGAGAGGAGGCATTAAGTCCGTGCATGCAGGGCCTGTGCTTTCAGGAGGGGCCAAGGTTGTACGATTTTTAGCACACCCAGAAGATGACCAAGGGATGCAGTTGTACATTGGTTTGGAGGCCCCTCACATGGACAAATTTGAGAAACTCATTGAAACTATTTATTGAGTTTTTTTGTTGTTCATTTCTTTTGTTTTTGCATATTGAAATAAGAAGTTAGTAGACTCATATCATGAAAGGATGGTTGGTCTTATGTAAAAAAATATATATGATAGAAAACATAAAGTTTGCGTCAAGCAAATGAATTATATGTGAGAAAATATAATATTGGTAACATGGGAAAATCACTTGGTGTAATAATATATGAATGCCAAGCATTCACCTATACACCTTGAATTTATGAATACATTAGGTTAGAATTTCTCCATGTAGAGCATGTACTATGAAGATGGTAAATAAAAGAATAAATTGAAAGTTTATTTAGAGAGTTGCATTAAAAATTATGTACTTGAACTCATTATAATGAGAGTAGACGAAGTTTGGACTCTTTCTCTTTCTAAATAATTGTGTATGGATTATTTTTCTATTCTTGAATATCAATTGAAAGAGAACAATAGTTCTATTCAAATACCTTTTATTGATTTAACTCTAGATATAGCTATAAAAATTAATCCTTTTCTTTATTTTTAAAAAATATCAATTATTGTTTTATTGAGTGTTAATCCTTGGGAGTTATGTATAGTAATTTTCCATGCTATGGATAGTGGTATTTGTCTGTGATTACCTAGAGATATGGGTGTTGTAGGTATATTTTTTGGGTCATCTTGGTTCCATGGTGGACCATTGTAATTACCAAATTTCACCACTATGTACAATGGTAAAGCAAGTGGTTTAGAGCCAAATTCATACAGAATATCTAGTATGTCATGCACAAACTTTTACACTTAGGAAGAAACCACTAATTTTAATTTATAATACTATTCAAATCTAACTTATTACATGAACCACATGTAGAGTTATCATGATCCTAAATTGTGATTCAACGTACCTAGGGTGATTTATTATTATTATGATTACACTATATTAGAATGTGCAAACATTAAGACTCATTTACATGGCTATTATTTGTGCATCTCACACTATTGATTTAATAAAAGTAGTATCTTAAAAGAATAGAAAATGACCAATCTTAAAATCCCAATAAAATATGCATGAACCTTATACATTTTTATTTTACTTAAAAGATAGCTATAATCTAAATTTTAAATTTAGTAAACATAGCCACCACATCTTGAACTTATTTTAATAATTTCAACCCAACCCCATTCACCAAAGTCAAAATTAACTCCCTTATATTTTATGCAATTCAAGGGTACGTATGTAGCAAGAATAATTAATTTGAAATCCTAAGGTATTTTCAATCCCCAAGTTTGCACTAGGCATGAGGGGAGAGTATACATACCCAAGACTTCACTAGACATGATAAGCAATTCATTTAACTTAAGAAATTGGAGTGTTATTTATTATAGAAAGATCAAGACACAAGACCTGCAATAGATATGTCAGTAGTTTTAATGTTTGGTCTTCTATCCATGAAAGCTACAAATTGTGCCAAAAAATATTAGTAACCCATAAAATGTGTAGAACAATTGTGCCAATTAGACTAAATTGATCAAGTAGTAAGTTATACCTACCTAGTTTGTTAGATAGTTGCACCAATATTTATGAAAAATGCACCAATATTCTTTATAGATGCACCAATATATCTTGCAAATGTGCCACTTCTTGACATATGTTCCAATCTACACAAAAACAACAAAAAATGCAAAAATAGAGGTATAATCGTAATCTGAAAGATCAAATTGTTACTTCAGAGATGAATATTTGTACAAAAAAACTAACAAAAAACTAGAGAATAGCAAATAAATCTAGGGTAAAACAACAATCTTAATCTTTGAAAACCATTGATCTCCCTGTGACATAGTTGCATAGTTCTATGGAATAATTACACCAATTCTAATAACAAATACACCAACAATTGTAACAAATATGCAACTCTTTTTATCATATGCACCAAATTGAAAAGTGTACTCATCTAAATGTAGTTTTGTTAAATCGACCCGCAACGTGGTCCCACTGGGCATGCCAAAATGTATAACTTGGGAAATGATTATGGAATTGAATGATAAATAGAAAATAACATCACAATTAAATTCAAAAGAGATCACACCAATAGAGCATTGTGACAAAATTGCAATAATAATAAGTTGCAACAAACATGCACACGCACAATACACACAATTTTCCTTAGCTTAGCTCCATTGTTCTACTCTTTGCACCTTGTAGAAAAGTGTAATGATAATTTATTTTAGATTTTGTAGCACAAAGCACTGATAATATGTGTTTAGTTTCTTCACAACGATGAGAGATGAGTAATTGATTATATGAGGGTTGATTTTATAGATTTTTAGTATACCAATCAATGGTCAAGATCTGATGATGGAATAAAAAGATCAATGGTTTAGAATTGATGATGAATTGATGAGTTAACTGATCTCTTAATTGTAGCTAATTTATTGTATGGATTAGTTAGGAGAATTGATTAATGAGATAAGTGTGGCTGAGGGTTAGTAGAAAAAAATGATTGCTTAGTGAACTCAAAGTGAGTTGGAGTTGACTGGATTGATTAAGGAGTGAACTGAAAGTAAGTTTGAGTCAGCTGGTGAGGTGGAAATGTATTGGTAATTAATAAATAATTAAATGAGTTAATTATTAATTGCATGTGTAAGGTGGAAATGAATAAATAAATAAATGATTTTATTTATTTAAGGAGAAGATAATGTTGAGAAATAATTCAAGGATAAATTAAGTAATTAAAATAATTATAATTATTTAATTTGAAAAGTGGAAAATGAGAAATGAATTAATTAATTAATAATAAATTATTTAATTAAACTTTAGAAAAGAAGAATAATTAGTATCTATCAATTAAATAATGTTAATTATTTAATCAATATAGATGAGAAATGATGAAATAGATAATTTAATTAAATAATTTGAAATTATTTAATTAAAGTGAAAATGAAAGAAAACTAGAAACTAGAATAACTAGCAGTTGTGTGTAGTGACATGCAACGATGAGCCGATAGGAGGAGTGAAGTACAAATGGCTAGAATGCAATCTGAGAGAGAGAAAAGGGTGTCTGGATATGTGAACATAGAAAATGGTAGTATATATTGTAAGTTTTAGTTGGAACATTCATTTTCTGTTGCTATATTTTATTACCCCTATGTACAGATTTGTATGTATGCTAATGTCACACATAATAGAATTATCTGAAAGGTTATTATATTATTGATTTGTAAGAGGAGATACAATTGTCAAATAAGTATATATTTGCATAAATGATGGACAACCAAAAACAATAAAAAGATAATAGCATCCATACGTTTCTGTTGATATTAATTTTGAGCTACATTTTTTAATTTTGTTAGGGAGTTTGACATTACATGTGATCAAAATATCTCTCAAAACATTATATACAAACTTTTTGGGTGTAAGATTTAAAAAAAGAGATTGTTGTATGAATGTAATCAATGTTCAAACAAATCTTTAATATTATACCAAACATAAAGTGTACAACATTAACTATTTTATTTCATTCCAACCATAACCACAAAACATAAGCCATAAATCAACCAACATTGGTTTCAACAATGACCCAAACAAAGAAACCCAAAAAAATTGTAGCCACAAAACCCATGCAAAACAATAGCCACATAACACAACCATAAATGAAAGAATATTTCTTTTAACAAACAATAGTCTTTTCTCAACAACACCCTATCGAAAATGAAACAATATAGCTTAAGCAAGAGAACAATAATCAACAATGCCCAATGGAATCTAACACAAAGTGTATAACATTAACTATTTTATTCCATTGCAACCATAACCTGAAACATATGAATTTTGTATGAATCTTATGTCAGAAACATAGAGATCTGCACATAAGAAATATAAAATGAAACACAACAAAATGAGGCATGCTCTCCACCCTACCATATTGGGTCATGGAGCCTCATGGACTCTCACCAAACCCCCGAGCAAGAATATACATCATCCACCACTCTGATCAATGGTGAAATGAATATTGCTTATTACATTCAATATAGAGTATATTAGGATCTAATTGTCTATTTGACCATTGTTACTAATTTTGTAGTCACTATCATTATTCTGAAAGGTCATTTATAACACATTAGTTCATCAAATTCCCCATTAAGGCTGGAGTATGCTCTGCAAGAATAACAAAAAAATGTGAAGTTTAGTGTGATGATCATCTGTATTTGATAGAGAATATGTAAATTAGGATATATAAAGATTTCTATAATTTATAATACATAATATGCAATGCACTTGTAATGCAAGGGATGAAATAAATAAAATATAGCCATACTTGTGCACGTAGTAGATTGCAGTATGAAGACAAGAAAAGAAGGCTTGATCTCCACCCTACCATATTGGGTCATGGAGTGCCATGCGTTCTCACCAAACCCCCGAGAAAATAAATAAATTGTCCACCACTGTGATCAATGGTAAAAGCAATGTTTTGTCCCATGATGACTTTATACAAGATCATCGAAATCTGCATTATGGTTGGAAGGTGCTGTCATAATAGTGGTTTACAATTCCTGAGAGGAACAAATTTTAGTTGAAATCACATATTTTTAGAAAATATAATGATTTAAGCCTTGAAAATATCCATTTTAAGGATTCCAATTGAAGAGGGTTTGATCAAATCACCTTAGATCAAACCCCCTTGGATAGAACCTCACTAGTTTTAAACCACACCTATAAATGCGTCTCCTTTACACCTATCAAAATGCTGATAAAAAATCACTTTTGATTTAGATTTTGGGGGATCAAATGAATTCATTTAAAATTTATTTCAAATGATTATGGTATTCCTCAGAACAAGCTATCCAATAAATATAATTTTAATATGTTTTGGTTTTGTTATGTATTTGTTTTTTAAGTTTTATTAAACATAGGTTTTTCATCGAAAATGAATTTCTTTGTTCTTCACATGTGGAAAAATAAAGATTATCAAAAAAATTGAAAAATATGAGTGCACCAGATATTGAAGTCCTTGATCCAACAAAAAATAAAATAAAATTTTGACATATACAAAAAAAGTTACATTATACAGGTGTTGTGTCTGAATTGTAATTCGTTTGACTTTGAAACTTGATTAAGGAAAAATATTCAATAAAAACTATCTAACCAAGTGGAAGCACTAGATATTAGAGTTACAAAACTAAATTTGAAAGAATTAGAATTTCATCCTTCATGGAAAAAAGTTATGCGTTATACGGTAGCCACTTTTTAAAAATGTTGTTTTGAAAAAATCAATTTTCGTGGGAGATGGAAAAGAAGTGCAATTTGATTCCAAAATTTTGAAAAAAATATTTTTAGAATCTACAGAAAAAATTTGATGAGACTCTAGTTTGCACCATCTTCAAATTCTTCACAGTTTAGCCGCTATAGGTGCCCGAATGTGAAGATTTAGTTAAAAATAATAATTTCAGTGTCCAGTTTGGCCAAAAATTGTAAACCACTATTATGGGATCACCCAGCTTATGCTCTGGAAGAATAACAACAAAGTGTGAATTTTAGTGCAGTGATCATCTCTAATTCATAGACAATATGTAATTGAGGAGATATCAAAGTTCTAGATTTTATAATACACAATTTTCTATGTACTTGTAATGGGAGGAATGAAGTAAATAAAATTTAGGCATACCTAGTGCACGTGGTAGAATGTAGTATGAACACAAGAAAACAAGGCCTAATCTCCACCCTACCATATTGGCTCATGGAGCATCATGCGCTCTCACCAAACCCCCGAGCAAAAAAATAACTTGTCCACCACTGTGATCAATGGTGAAAGTAATGTTTTGCCCACTGCTGACTTTATACAAGATTTAATGGTGTCAAAAGGTCCATGAAGGAGGATTTTTTGGGTTGAGTATAGCTGCAAACATGAAGGATAATTTGTATTTTAGTGTAATAAACACGTACCATTGGTAGACAATAAATAAATCAGAAATTATAAAGACTTGTAGAATTCAGAACAAATAATATGCAATATTGCAGCTCTAGTAGAACAAAGTAAGTAAATAAAATCTGGGCATACGTTGTGCATGGAATGGATTGGAGTATGGAAAAAAAAAAGGAGGCCTGCTGTCCACCCTACCATATTGGGTCATGGAGCGCCATGGGCTCTCACCAAACCCTCAAGCAAAAAACATTAATTTTCCACCACTCTGATCAATGGTGAAGGCAATACTTTGGCACCTAAGAAAATTTGTTGAGTGGTAATCAATGCTATACCTTTTCAATAAATTGACATGGAGTTGTGAAATAATAAATGAAAAAAAGATATATAGGCTTATGTTGTATACAGGTGGAATGTAGGTGAGGGCCATACACCATGCAAATATGCAATCATAAAGTTATTCAGCATTTTGGAGATCTATACACCTTATATATAAATAGAATGTAGCTGCAATCTAAAATGGTTTGACTGGGATATAGCTACACAGAAGGGAAATGTGAACTTTGGTGAGGCAAACATGTTTTATTGGTGACCAATATGTAAATTATGAAATTTAAATGGTTGTATAATTTATAAGGGAAATATATGTAATACCATAATTACATGTTACATATAAAAAATGACAAGGAAGTGAATTTAGAAATGGTGGAGATTCTATATGCATAGAAATGAAGAGGAAAGGAGAAGCAATACACTTACCATAAAGAATAGCAACATTTCATGATGATGGTGATGAACAATATTGTTGGAGATGATCAACTTGTTTGATTTATAGTGCACTCTAATTGTTGGTATGTATCATGTAGTATCTAGCAAAATACAAAGACGAATCTACGCGTAATCCTAAAAAAGACAGTTGAAGTGAGGAATTCAGTTGTGCACATAGCAAATATAAAATGGAACAAAACAAAATGAGGCCTGCTCTCTACCCTGCCATATTGGGTGTCCAACACTCTGATGAATGATGAAATCATTGAACATTCCTTATTAAACTTCATATACAGTCTATCATTCAAATAATTGTTTTTTGAGGTTGGATGGAATAATAACATAGATACATATTTGCACATAGGGAAACTAAAATAAAATGAATTGCAACAAAGGAAAGCCTCTTGCCCATGCTAACAAATTTGGCCATGGACCATCATAGGATGTTACACATATATACCCATAAGTAGTCTTCAAACATATGAATCTTGTCTGCATTTAATCTGAGAAAGATAGAGATATGTGTACACAGGAAATATAAAATCAAACAAAATGTGCATGTTTGGATGTATGTCACAACAAATGCAAAGAAGATTGATGCATGCTGGCACTTTTTTGGAACAATAAATTGCATTTTTAGTGTTATATGGAATATTGATGCATGATTGTTCACAGTGGTGGACAATGTATTTTCTCTACATGTACAGGTATGTATGTATGTCATAGCATATGCAAACACCATTGATACATACTGATCCCTATGTCTACTTTATGGGACATTCTTGGAATGATAAATTGTATTTTCAAGTGTTATATACAAGATTCATGCCTGCAAGAAATGGGCAAAGAATTATCACAACCAAAATTTTTGTAGAGCTTTTGCAACCATCGCCCCATGCGAAGAACACAAAGTAACATCTAACTAGCTTCATAGAAGCTAAACAACGCTTGTTCAAACTTGTATTTAGCATTAATTGTTGTATGCTTTCCATGTAGTTGTCATGGTTCTAAGTAATAGCTTCCTTTTAAAGCCTTGGAAAACATAGTGAATGCTTGTGCAAACCCCAAATGAAACAATATCAAGCAAAGGGTTTTTTCAATATACTCCTATTGTCACTTGCTTGAAACACACATCTCCCCGCTAGCTTCTGTGCAAAATAGCTGGGGAAAAATGATCATAGGTGACACTTTTCTTTTGCTTTTGCAACAATCATCCCATGTAAAAGACACAAAATAACCTCCAACCATTTTCACAGAAGCTGAAGAACACTTGATTGAACTTGTACCTATTGGAAATTTCACAGACATTCGCTATGCTTCCCGAGGTTTTAAACATATGTGGGAAAATGTGATTTGACACATGTTGTGGATTATGTGCCACCTTTTTTTTGGCAAAAAGAACTTGAAAATCCTAAGCCTTAGCCAATTACTTCACAGAAGAACAGGTACCACATGTTTCAGTTGAGAAAAACAATTTCAATAAATGCATGATGTGGGTCTCGAACAACAAAACTACAACTATCAATTGAAACATAGGTACCTATTCTTTTGTTAGATGTGACAACAACTCTCAATGAATAGATAGAAGGCTGGATGATAGAAAGTAGCAATAAATTTCTATGTAGAAGTTTAAGTATAGAGATAAAAAAACAACTACCCTATGAAAAGAATAAACATAGGAAGGAGTATATATGAATGTTCTCTCCATTTGAGCTTAGATACTTAAATATCTACACACAACGATGAATATTGGTTGCGAAGTGGAAAAGATGGGCATGAAATTATCTTTACCAGTTTTCCCATCTACCTGATTGCTGATAGCAATATTGTTTCATCTATGCCTTTCATTCTGTGGTGATGATTGTAATTCTTTAGCTTAAGTTATATTGTTTCATTTATAGCCAACACACTTTTGTAATGCTTTTGCAACCATCACCCCATGCAAAAAACACAAAATAACCTCCAACCACCTTCACAAAAATTCCAAAGCTGATGATCGCACTTGCACCTTCATAGAAGCTTTCCCTCCTGACTGATAGCTTTCTTGGAGAACAAGGGAAACCCAGAGAATGACACCCAACAATGCACTATCAAAGATTGCACAGACATTCACTATGTTTTTAGAGGATTTTATAGGCACCTGTGTTACAGCCATCACCACTACTGTGTTGCAACCCATCACCACAAAAATGAGGCCATAAATAAAACAACATTGGTTGCAACAATGTCCCAGATGGAAAAACCCACAAAACACAAAAAAATTCACAATGACATATAGCAACATAACGAGAGCCAACAATGCCTTATCAAAAATTTCGCAGGTATTTGCTATGTTTCTTGAGGTTTTAAACGGTAGGTGTTAATACAACCAATAAAAATTGAAGGGAGAAGTATATGTTGCTTACAACTAATTTGACATACATTCATATTTGCACACACATAAAGGAAAATGATACACAACAAAAGAAGTACATACTTTTTTATGGCAATATATTTTGAAGCAACAAATTCGTATCTATGCATTGGACACATGAAATTGATAAAGATGCAGGTGGTAAGAAAAATGTACACCAATATATATGAATGTGGAGGCAGATGTGATCCCACAATATTGGTTTACAATTTTTGGCCAAACTGGACATTGAACTTATTTTTTCTAACTAAATTTTCACTTTCAGACACCTATAGCGTCTAAACCGTGAGGAATTTGAAGATGACACAAACTAGTGATTTGTGAAATTTTGTCTATAGATTCTAAATATATATTTTTTAAAAAAATTGGAATCAGATTGCAGTTCTTTTTCCATTTCCTTCGAAAACTAGTTTTTTTCAGTAAACACCATTTTCAAGGAGTGACACTCACCGTATAACACAACTTTTTTTCCATGAAGGATAAAATTCTAAATTTTTAGAATTTAGATTTGTAACTCGATATCTAGTGCTTCCAATTGGTTTCATAGTGTTTTATTGAATATTTTTTCCTTAACCAAGTTTCGAAGTCAAACTAATTACAATTCAGACATAGGCGAACTGCATAACACAACTTTTTTTGTATGTATCGAAATTCAATTTTATTTTTTTGTTGGATCAAGGACTTCAATATCTGGTGCACTCATATTTTTCAATTATTTTTTTTGATAATCTTCTATTTTTCCACATGTGCAGAATAGAGAGCTTGATTTTTGGTGAAAAACCTACATTCACAAGAAATAGAAAATAAATATAATAATCAAATTAAATTTAATTAAAATTATACTTTTTTGGAAGCTTATAATAAGGACTACATACTTTTTTGGAAGCTTATAATAATGAGGCTTATGGATGCAAAATAAGGCCAATTAAAACATAAAGATGCCCAATTATTTAATAAAACCATAGAAAAGTGTGAAAGTGTGTTATAACACTTTACAACACTCCAAATAAGGCATCAATAAGCTCACTTAGTTTTCAAGGTCCCAAGATCTAATGTGAACATGTTAAACATATTACAACACTAAATCAAGGCTACATTAGGAGTACTTTTTTTGTCATTACATCTAGCCCCCACTTTAGTGAGAGGAGGAACTTGCTTCCAACTCACACTAAAGTAGACCAATGTACACCAAGAGGGGTCCAAATGTACTAATGCTAGTAAGAAAAGATGGTGATGATCAAGAGGGTTGTGCAAGCCCCCTGGACCAAGGTCCTATGGAAAACCAACATAGGAACAAAAAGAAAACACATGAAAATGATATAAAGATCATCATTAAGGAACAAGCATACACTGCCAAAGACAAAGAGAAAAGAGAAACAAAAGAGGGGTGGCTCAAGCTTCGACCATTTTTCCATCATTATGTGGATCGAATCTAGGTTGTTTGTCTAAAAAATGCACACTGACTCTGAGGCAATGAAACTTTAGGCTGTTCGTTGGGTGAGTAATCCAAGAAGGTGAGACACATACACTCATGGTTGGTATGCACTCACACACACATGCAAGTGGCTATGGGAAAGTCATGCCTCGATTGGGCTTCCCAATAAACCATACAAAATTTATACCTCCTGATAACTTTTATAAGGCACCACACAAAAATGATCTTCAAGCTTCATGAGGCAAGCAAAACTTTGTATGCTTGGAGCTCATGAACAAACAAGATGGCTCCACAGGCATGCAAAGTGTATTATGCAAGGTGGCCATATAGTTGAAAATTCAAATGCAAAATAGGGAACGTTCAAAGGAGTCTTGCTTGGTTCACGTAAGGTCTTAACTTAGGGGACATTGTGCCTAATGTCTCCATGTAATAACCAACCCCAATTTTTTTTGAAACCTCCCCACTGTTGTTATGATTTCAGAGTATGTTTGCCCTTTTTTTCTCATGAGTTTCCATTGTTTCAACATACCAAAGGTAGATACATAGAACAAAAAATAGCAAGATACTTTCTTGAAATATGCCCCAAAGATTGTTTTGTTTTCTGAGTCTCTCCACTACTATATGTAAAGTTTCATGTTTTATTTTTTTCTAATTTGTTTGGTTTGAGTCCCCTCACATGCCATACATGATATTGATGCAAAATGATTATAAAATAAAGCAAGGGAAACATACAATAGCTCACTTGGAAAGAATAACACACATTTCCTTCAATAATCAGATTTTAATTGACAAACAAGGATAGATTTTAACTACCATTAATATCAAAAAATAAACACATTCTCAGACCTGAAACAATACACTTGTCAGCAGATTTTGAGACCTTCAAGAAAGTATCAAGCTGAAGCAAGGATAACTTCTTAATCTCCTTGTTCTCAAGCACACCAAAACATTGAGAAAGCCTTCATTAACCAACAACAAAAACCAAACTTGAAACAGATTTCAAATTGTGAAATAATCACCAAAAAGGGATGCCCTCCTATGAGAAGTTCGATCAGCCTTTAAAAATTCAAGAGTCACTCAAAAATCACAAGCAAGTACTCATTGGAATCGCCCTTTGCTGAGTCTTCTTAAAATGCAATACCCATTTGCAAACCATATCTTCCCCTATAAGTTGTGAGCATAAACCTATAAACCTGTGGTGCTTGGAAACCTAGGGTGATCTAGCCTTTGAAATTTCTATCACCTTCTAAAAATTGTAAACTAAAGCTTAATAGGAGTGCCTTGGAGACTCCTTTCACATGAAACAATACCCATTTGGAACTGTCAATATTTTTTGAAGTTATGAACAAATCTTTAGGTTCAGGTTCAAACTGAAAGTGTCGAGAAATCATGAACTTCATCAACAAAATGCATCTCTTCTTCACCAAAATTGATACCAAGATAATACTAGTCAAAAACAACAAACCCCTGCATCAAAAGTGATCAAAATATTCATCTCTAAAGCCTGTAAACTGCAACTTTGAAGCTCAAATGGTGACCCCTGACTGAAATCACCCCTTCACCAGCTTGAGCAGGTCTCTCACTGTTGAAACTGGTCTTAGACAAGAGGGTTTTCATCCTCAAATCCATTTTCTCATACCTTCTGGTACAATACCTGCAACATCTCCCTTTGTCAACAATCTCCAGCATGAGAAAATAAGCTTCAAAATGAAGTTTTTAAAGAGACTTCAAATTAGGGTGACCAGTTCACCCTAAAACCCAATGCCGCTTTACATTAGCATTTGATTTTAATTTATTTTAGTTAGATTCCTTCATCTTGGCTTGGGTGCCTAGGACATAAGAAGCTTTTTAAAATGATATGTTTTCTTAATTTAACAACTTTAAGTTATTGCTCTAGGTGCCAGGTCCTTTTTTGTCCCCTTTTTCACCCCCTCAATTAAAAACTATAGTTACTTTAATAAAGCTCACTTTTCAAAAAATTATTCAAATATTTAAATGATTCAAACATAGTAACTTCGTGTCAACTAAATATGTGCTATTGTGACCAACATGACCAGGTCCAGCTAACCCTAATTGACTTACTATTTTTAGACTAAAAATAGTAAATAGTGCCCTGAAACTTGAGCAAGGGAGAAAAAGAGGTGCTCAAAAAGGCTCACTGAGGACTGAAGCACCGTACCTGACCCCCTGCTAAAAAAAATAACTTACTAAAAATAGTAAGTGTATCAAAATCAACCCTAAATAAAAGAGGACATCATAAAATGTGGACATTATAGTCCGCCCTTCCCAAAGATTGCTTGTCCTCAAGCAATACCAATAAGCCCTGAAATCCACATTCAAGATCACACTGAAACCATAAATGATCCCTAGGTTCAAAATAATTCTACGAGGTATGTAGCTCCATTTTCTCAAGTCCTTGTCCTACGAGGTACCAACACATGAGGCCTCCTGAAAGTCACCTGCAAGAAGAGTGATAAATTGCTGCAATTATGCTTGAAATGGCTGCAATGGATGTGGTTCTTGACTCTAGGTTGAATGATATTGATCTTGCTTGAAATTCTTGCTTGGATCATGAACTCTACATCACAAATGTTAGCACAATAACAAACATGAAGAATGCAATCTTTGACATGATGAATGAAAATTGAAGAATGTTATAGAATTCTTGATAATCTGCCCTTAAAATGCCTTGAATGCTCTTGTGAATGCTCAAATTCTCTTGTGAACTCTTGAATGCTTGTAAAATTTTCTAGGTGAGAATATGAGTGAAAGAACCTTGTATATATACTTTTAATTATGCAAGAATTTCTGAAATTACAACACTACATGCCAACATCAAATCTAGGAGAATAAAATACCACCGAAAATTTGATTTAAATTTGAATTTTGGTCACATGGGACTCATATTCCCAAGGTGGAGAATGAGTCCCATCACACATAATGTATGGGACCAAAAATGAAAAATTCCTAGAAATGTGTGAAACCTACATCAGGGCCAAAAAGACCTAGGTCAGACTCATTTTCCCAAGGTGGCGAATGAGTCCCAGACACTAAATCTGGGCTACACAAGCCAAGAACACCTAAATTATGATTGGTTACTGATTGGTGTTGAGATTATCCTCGAAAAGATGCAATAAATGAGGCTTGTGGATGCAAAATGGGGCCAATTAAAGCATAAGAAAGCCCAATTATTAATGATAATCCTAGAGGAATGCGAAAATGTGTTACAACACTTTATAACACTCCAAATAAGGCAATATTAATGTTAATTATGATTAAAATTATGTTAATTATACTCAGTTAATTGACAAAATCCTAGAAAAGTGTGAAAGTGTGTTACAATACTTCACAACACTTTTCCAAGGCACCATTAAATTCCATTAGTTCACAAGGGCCCAAGACCTAATGTGAATGTGTTACCCACATTACAACACTAAATCAAGGCAACATTAAGCCAAAATCCACAAGGAGGACCCAAACGAGTGCGAAAAAAGTAAAAGGATCATTTTTTTGACACTATAGAAACTATAAGCTCGATGATGCAAACCCGTCACCATCAGCTTATTCCTTTCACATGGCCTTATCTTTTTGTGTCAGTGGAGGAATTTTTTTTCAGGACACGTATGGGCAACACAAACATCCACATGTCGTGCTTACATCCTGATAAGATTCCTACCCCTGGAATCTACAAAACCATTATGTCTTCAGTTGGTTGTGAAGGTAACATCTTCTATCGACCCTTAATCGATAAAAAATGACATTTTACCTCCATTTTAGCAATTCAAACTGAATTCATTTACTCCTTCATGCAACTCTCTCATTCCTTCATGTGAATTCTTCCACCTTCTTGAATATTCTTTCACTCTCTCACTCTCTCAAGCTCACTCTTGCTCTCTTCTTGGTCATTCTTACTTTTCTCTCATCTCTACTTGGCTTCCATAGTGTATTCTTGTTGCAACTCCACTATCCTTACAGGTTGATGAAGCTACGTTCTCTTGGCATGGTGCCATCTTCTCCTCTCGGCCTTGAGTGCTAGCAGAAGAGGAGTTTATATTACTCTTGTTATTTTATTTGTATAATTATGTCTCATAGAGTAGCATTCAGGATGTCCTCGCACTCTATTTGATAGTGTCTTTTCTATTCTCTCTTTATCAATTCCTTTATCTCATTACACATTTGGTTGTCTATGGAGGTGGGAACATGAAAATGGGGTCTGACTGAGGAAGGCCTCAAAATGCAACCTAATATTTCTACTGTTTTCGTGTGTGCTGTTGTTGGTTCGTCCTTTTGGAGTTATAGCTGAAGAATTGAATTGTGGGTGGAGTGGTATCTTTTCCTCTTTCTTTGTCATTTCTACACTAGAATAGCTTTCAAAATTATTCTTGTTGTACTTTCTACTTTTTGTATTCTTTCTATCAAACTATAAAACTTTTTCAGTCGAGTCGTAAGTAGGTCATTTGTGTTTTTTGTTTGTTTGCTAGACCTTTGTCCATATAGGATGCTAATGTGTCCCTGAGACGCTAACATGTCATGCTAGAGTCTGGTTTCTATGTTGTCATCTTCAAGCAGTGAGTTGTCTAGTTTGCAATCTAAAACCTTTGTGGTCGGCTCACCCAGTTATGGATACACCTACTTTTAGAAGAAGGGAGAAAGTGCACTGTTTTCCCTTCCTTTTTAGCCTCTCTCTTACTCTGTCAAACAACTTAAGGTAGTTTAGGGCAATTCATTTCTTGGGGCTCTCCCACGACCTGTAGCCTTAGGCGTGACAAATCCCCCTACTCTACATTTTCTGGTGAACCTGATGTGAAAGTCTTGTTTTCATTTCTTGGTGTTGGAGACCTTTCTCTCATGTACTGGTGTGTTACGGACGTGTGTTGTGAAAATTTATGAGATTTACAACCCAGTCTACAACCTAATAGAACATTGTTAGAAGGAGCCTATGACATAGAGAGATGGATTCTAATAAGGTCATTGCTAGTCCTACCATTGAGGAACTAGTTTCGGGAACAAATACAAGCTTCTCTAACCATTTTAGGGAAGCTCTACATATCCCTACCCCTCCTACTTCTCCTACTACTTCATCTGTGGAGGAAGATGATGCTCTTGAGGTTCCTGCAGAGAAAATTCTTTCCCTAGACAAAATACTTGGGGATTTCGAGAGGTATCTAGAGAAAGAAAGAATTATGGCTAGGGATGCTAAGGTTGTTTAATGACTTAAGAACTATGTTGGGAAAGGATCAAGTAGGTCTAGAATTTCTCTACAACCTTGTAGACATAGTGGACACTCATGTCCCATTGTACAATCCTAGGTCAAGCATTGTCTGAGACCTTGGGTATGAGATTGCTAAAAGATAGATTGAAGTCTCGATGCCTAGGTCATCGGTATGCATGGCCGAGACTGGCCCTTTTGTTAACATTGCCTCTTGTCCTCAACCAACCCCCATCATTAAAGTAAAAAAGGTACCTTTGGGTTTCATCTCCTCCAATCCTAATGTTCCTAGTGGTAATCCTGGAACCCATGTTGGTCTTGGTGGGGTCTCTACTAGTATGGGGACTAGTGGTTCTAGTGGAGGTTCCATTGGTCATGTTTCATCTTCTAACCCTATGTTAAATGCCTCGTTGCAGAACATGGGTCAAATGCATAACCAGCTAGTGAACTTCTCTACTGCTACTTCTCAACTTATCTTTCAACCTTTCTTTCACCATAGTCCTTTATCTATTGCTATTTTAAACAATCCTATCCCTCAAGGGATGGAGATTTCAAAATTTGAAAATTATGGTGGTTGTAGAGACCCTCAGGTGCATATTTTGACATTTAATGCTATGTGCACTGATTTATTCCACCATGATTCTATAATGGCTAAGCTCTTTCCTAGATCCCTTAAGGACACAACTCTTGAGTGGTATTATTCCTTACCATATAACTCTATCTTTTTCGTTTGATCAGTTGGTAAATCAGCTCCTTCGATAGTTCCAAGCTAACATCAAGCCAAATAGGGAAAACTTTAGTGGTGAATCTTCGCCAATTGGCGAATTCTAGAAATTGGCCAAGTCAAAATTGTGAATTAATCACACCTAACAAGGCATCCAAATCACCCAGATTTTACAAATTATCGGTCCAATGCATGTCCATTTGCCAACGATTTTTTTTATGAGGCATATTTAAGCAACAAATTCACCATAACAAACTACGTGTTTCAAATGGACCGATTAATATTTTCGCTTGGAATTCTGGAAGCATGTAATAAAACACCTACATATTCGCCAGTACTATTAAAACGACATTATATCAGGACCCATTTCGCCAATTAAAATTTATAAATAGTTGCTTGTGAAGACCCATTTCGCCAATTAAAATTTATAAATAGTTTCTTATGAGGACCTATTTCACCAATAACATTACAAAATAATTACATTTGAGGACACATTCCTCCTTGAAAATTACAACGTATCATTGTATAAGCACACAAGATTCACCAAATTTTTAATATACCATTTAAAAATCCCACAAAATTCTCCAAATATGGATTGATATAAATACAATCGAAACTGTCATTTATTCTTACACATTTTGTTCAGTTTTGAGGTTCTCAATTCAGAAATCAGCGAAAGACGAAGAACATAGACTTAAAGGTGAGTGATCATTTCTTCATAGTGTTATTAGTTATAAGATTTCTTTATATCTTTTCCATTCTTGCTTCAATCTTAAAGATGATAATGAGTAGGGAATGGGATCTATATTCTCTGTCCTTCTTAAACAAGAAGACATTTTTTCCAGCTTTTATTTGAAGTGAGAGATCAATATGTCGAGCAGCAAGGGTAAGACTCCTCAGGGTGGTGAAGGGACTAGGAGGCCATCAAAATGCCCAAAATGTAGAGGTACCATACAGGCTTACTTTGGAATTGGAAATGCTTCTGATCCACCAGATCAAGATGGAGCTACATCATCAACTCTTCCACCAAATATTAATGAAGGAATTCACAATACCTCACTGCCACCGAAAGGTCAAGGTGAGATTGTCATTGAATTAAATGTATCAAATTCAAGGATGGAAATACTGCAGAAGATGTTCCAAGGGATACCCTGGTTATCCAAAATGAGCTAATTGACTTGGATCAGGATGATGTTGGTAGCAAGAAAAGAAATACAAATAAAAAATGGAGCGCGAGTGGGAAATGATAAGGAATTTTCAACTTGCTTGGTTGTCAATGTACCCATTCATTGTACTAGTGGGGAAAGCAAATGATGTTGAAAGTGCAACAGAATGTGTGTGTGTATGATTTATAGTTGGAAATGTAGAAGAGAAAAGAAGTTGTAGCTAAAGCTTGACACTATAGAAAAGCATATCAGTAAAGTTTATGAAAAAAAAAACATAGACGAAAAGGAACAATCAATCGTACGATGGAAATCAAAGAAAGAATGTCTTAATGTTAAGTATGTCTAAAAATATGAAGAGCATAAGAAAAGAATTTGGAAGCTTGTTTCATGTCAAGGTACACTTGAGGCTCAATTTGGAAAAGCAATGGAAGGAGAAAATCTGTCAAAAACTATTCAGATGAGTGTTGTTTTTCATATTTTGTCCAAAGGGCGTCCTATGACAGACTACCCAGAATATTGTAATTTATTATATTTTTTGGGTGTTCCTCACTTTCCTTTCTCACATTGGTCAGTAAACGTTGAATGGGAATGGGAAAACTGTCTTTCTATAGTGGAAAAGCAAGATTTAAAGGAGAAAGTAAAAGAGTCAAAATTCATTGCATTATCTTTAGATGAAGTTACTGTGGTAGATAGTACTTATTGGGTCTATATGAATTTGTATACTATAAAACAACATGTTCGCCAAGCTCATCTTCTCTATGTTCATAAAATGAAGGACATTTCAACATCTCAAAATCTATTTGAACTAGTCAAGAAACCTTTGAATGAAATTGCAGGTATGGATGAGTTGACAATTGCCAAAAAGTTGGTGTGTGTAGGAGCTGATGGAGCTGCAGTGATGCAAGGTAAAAGGAGCAGTGTTTGCACAAAGTTACAAACTACTTGTGCACCATACATGCTTGGAATTCACTGCATGGCCCACAAAATGAATTTAGCATTTAAAATTCTAAGCAAGTTTCCTATAGTATCAAAAGTCAAAAATCTAGTTTGTGAGCTCCACGCATACTTCTGCTGAAGTCCCAAATGTTTCACGGAATTTCAAAATTTTGCTGAGGGAATAACAACAGGAAACAAGCTTCTCAAGGATGTCGATACTAGATGGATCTCCCTACATGGACTAGCGCAATGAGTTCTTTCAAAATATCAATCCTTGATTGGCGTAATGTACGAGAATCATAGCACAATAGAAAAAGCTTTTGACCTCTTATATAGGTTAAGTGATAAAGAGACACTCTTGACTTTAGCTAGTCTTCTCCCCATACTGAATGAAATAAACAATTTTGTAAAGAAATCCCAAGACAAAACTATGTATATATTAATGAATAATTCCAAACTATGTAAACATACATGCTCAGCCCTCGATCATCGATATCTAGATCTAACACAAGAGAGCCCAACTTATTTCATGTGGCAGAAAATTACTGATTTGAATAATCCTAATAATTATTTACAGTTTAATGCAAGCGGGAACTTATGTATCTATGTACATGGATATGAGATACCAATGTACCATTGTAATATAGGTAGGTGCTCTAGCAGAGAAGTACCAATTAAAGAGGAAGATGTTAATGAAATTTTTAAATCTATTAGTAATGATTTGAAGGAAATCGCAAAATCTCTTTCCTTAGATATTCATGAAAGATTCCCTTGACATGAAATACTTGAAGCCATGGGTATTGTGTATCCTCAAATTTGGGTAAACCGAGATAGCCCAAAATATTTTCATGATCAAGTAAATATCTTGATCAAACAATTTTTTAAAAGTGTAACATATAATGAGCAAACAATAGAAGGAATTTTAAATAAAGATAAGCTTAGACAACAATGTAATAATTTTGCAGTAGCTATGAGGGACTAGTATAATTCCATGGGCATGGAGAATGCCTTTGAACCAGGATCAATAACAAAGGTTTGGACAGACTTAGGTCATAGTGAAATATTGTGTGATATGATATTAGAATATTTCAAACTTGTTGATTTATGTCAAACAACGATATTGGGGTCAGTGGAGAATGAGAGAGTTTTAAGTTCATTGGTGTTTTTGACATCAAAGCTAAGAAACAAACTAGACAAGAATTTGGAAAATTGCTTGAGGATGAAAGGAACTGCGTATAATGTCAAAAAAAAATCCTTTTGAAAGGGCACTCACAATCTGGAGGTCCACATGTGAAAGAAGAGGGATAGGGTTGTGCAACACTCCAATTCCAAATGTTGGTACTAGTAGCACTGGTGGCACTAGTAGTGGTAGTGGGACAAATGACAGTGACATAATGAATGTTGAATTTGAGACGCAGGCTGAAGAAAATGAAGAGCAGACTCAGAATCAAGACGACTCTTTTACTTTATCTCAAGTTGAATGTTAGTTTTAGGACCCTAACTCCATTTGGGAAATGGAACTGAATTAGCAGCTTTTAGGTATTTATACTACACTTCATGAATCAGTTTCCATTGTTCCAAACTGTACTTGATGATATTTTATATTGTATTCCATGAAATTATGAATCATTGCACTTCATGATATTTTATTTTATATTTCACTTCATGAATCATATTCCAAACTATAGTTGATGATATTTTATATTGTATTCCATGGTATTGAATTTGATATGTGATTCTGCATCATTTTTAAAGAACAACACTTATCACACTTCTTATAAATTCCTATAACATTTCCATTCACACAATCTTTGATAAATAACTGGAAGGAATATTAATCCATTCCTTGAACATAAGCTAACAGTTCAACATCCATAACTTATAAATAACCGTTGATTATTTTGAGTCAGGTGATAGTGAATACAATATTGCAAACCAAGATAGGTCAATATTATATTCAAAATTAAAGATATTATAGTGTCTTTTCCTCCTACCTACATTCTAATAATCTAATTCAAAGTTGACTGGATTTTACCCATTCACGGTTTCTTAAGTCATATCTTATGCCTTTGTGTCCGTTTACTCACCAGCCCCTTAACCCTAGTGTTCCCGATTGCTACTTGTAGAATCCTTATAAATCTTGCCTTGTCTTATGTGGGTCATAAAATTCTTTAATTCTTGTTTGTTTCCCTAAGTTTGGGTTTTAATATTTGCTCAATATCGTTCATGTTATAAACCTAGGCAGGCGGCCCATTTTAAGTCATGTAATAAGTGCACGTACTTATTAAAATACTTTGTTATGCTTGGCGGGTCCCATTGACTGCTTTCTATTGGTTCCCCTCCATCCCACGGGATTAAATTAATCAAATTAAGGAATTGGTGGGATAGCAGGAAGGCGACATCTGGAAACCCTTTTGGCGGGTCCTACCACTGCTCAAAGGCACTGATGACTAAAGGTGTTCAAATCAATGGTTAATATTTTTCAATGGTTGGATCTAAGGATTTGATCCTAGCCGTTCTCCTTGGTCTAGGTTCGTTGGTCATCCAACATTACCATTCCCTTAATCTTCCTAAGTCAGACGGAAATATTTCCTAAGTCAAGAATGACTTAAGTTTTTAGTCATTAATCTTAAGGGTCTTTGTCCCGTCGACCTAGTTGGGTCCCCTTCTTTAAAACTAACTTTTATGCACGTGCATATTTTTCAACCGTTAGATCGAAGGATTCGATCTTGGTCATTCCCCGCTAGCCCCATGGGAATAAAATAATACTTTCTAAAATGTTGTGGGGTCAGCAGGCTGAAGACACGTGTTCCACTACAGGCGTGGGCCCCAGTATCCACTCACATACCCAAAGCCTTAAGGTTTTAAATTGATGATCCACATGCAACGTTGAGATTTAATCTCAACCGTTCCCCACTCACCCCATAGGAATAAAATAATCTTTTATGAAAAGCAACGAGGTTAGCGGGTGAATGACATGTGGATTTCTTTCGCCGCTTGGAAAAGAAGGTGGAGCCCATAGAACGAATGAATCAACATTCTAGACGGAAAAATTTCATTGGATGAAGGATAGGTGAATGGTGACAATGGAAATTCAAACCTTGTTGACTCAATCTGACTCGTCCAAAGTTCCATCTCACAAGGAGATCAACAATTGATATTCAAAATCAAAGATGTGAACATGAGAGTCGTTCTGCTTCACATGAGTGAACTTAGTAATGGCGGAAAAGACATCCAAAGCTTCCCAATCTTGATGTAAATGCACATAAAAGATCATTTTTTCACATAATTGAAGATTGTAAACAAGTTTGAAGCATCCAAGAGATCGAGAAGAGCATTCCAGATTTCAACGCGGTCAAAATTAGGGTTTCCTACAAGCGAAAAAGCCATAAGTAAAACAAATGACATTCTCTATGCTTTATCCAAACTATGTTGAATTAGGGTAAATATTCACTGTGTCTTTCAGTTGAATTTGTCTGTGTGCTTTTTAGTTGCTTTAAAGTGGTTTGAAATTGTGTATGTTGAGAATTTATGTCAAACCCATTGAAATTATAGCTTTGAGTCGTTCCCTTGGTTTTGAATAGAAAAGCTACGTTTTGAACCTCTCTGTGTCGAAACCCTAGATTAGTTTGAACCCACTTTGTTACCAATGGCGGGTGAAGCCACAATATTGGTTTACAATTGAAGTGAGGAAGGAAAACTCACAAAAAATGAATGCATGGCAAAAAACTTGATTTTAGGGGTTCGTACGAACCTATTGGTTCAACCGAACCCATTAGGGGTTCGCTAGAACCTGGGTTTGGATGAACCCTTTTAATTCTTTCCTGCCAAAAAATCCAACAAAACCCCTTATAGAAGGGGGGTTCAAATGTTCACCCTAGTTCGCTTGAACCCCCCTTATTCCTCATCCCCCCCTTGAGACACAAAAAAAACCTAGATTTTGGTACTTTGGAGCTCGGGTTGAGGATGAAAATGGAGGAATCTTCACAAACCCAACTAGAATCAGGTAGTCCTCAAAATGAGCTATCCAACGAATATAATTTTAATATGTTTTGGTTTTATTATGTATTTGATTTTTTAGTTTTATTAAACATAGGTTTTTCATCAAAAATGAAGGTCTCTATTATGCACATGTGGAAAAATAGTAGATTATCAAAAAAAGAATTGAGAAATATGAGTGCACCAAATATTGAAATCCTTGATCCAACAAATTTTTTTTTGAATTTTGATATATACAAAAAACGTTATGCATTATATGGTCACACTATGTCTGAATTGTAATTGGTTTGACTTTGAAACTTGATTAAAGAAAAAATATTCAATAAAAAAATGTCTAACCAAGTGGAAGCACTAGATATCAGAGTTAAAAATCTAAATTAGAAAGAATTAGAATTTTATCCTTCATGGAAAAATAGTTATGTGTTATACGGTGTGCATCACTTTTTAAAAATGCTATTTTAAAAAAAAAACTAGTTTTCGTGGGAGATGGAAAAAAAACTGCAATCTGATTCCAAAAATTTTGAAAAAAATATTTTTAAAATCTACAGACAAAATGTGACAAGACTCTAGTTTCAATCATCTTCAAATTCTTCTCGGTTTAGCCGCTATAGGTGCTCGAATGTGAATATTTAGTTAAAAATAATAATTTCAGTGTCCAGTTTGGCCAAAAATTGTAAACCACTATTATGGGATCACCCGGTGCCCAAAGCACAAGTTCTCAGTTTTGAAACCGTGTCCAAGACTATCTCCCAAGACATTATTGATCAATTAAAACCCTCAACTAACAAGAAGGCCAAGGGAACAACCCTATTCTATGGCCCTAGTATTATAGATGGATTATTGGACAAGCAATGTTTTGGGAATTGTTCAAGTTGCCCTATACTAGATGGGAATTGTTCAAAAATTGGTTTGGGAATAGAAATTGTGGAGTCCCTATTTGTAATCCCCAGAGGTTGGATATGGGGAAGTTGGTTGTCCAAAACGTATACATGGATGTAGACCTATTGAAAGACATAGTTGCAAGGTATGACCCTGTTTCTAGAGTGGTTAGGGCATATGATGGTGATGAAATAGTTAGGATAACCAAGGAATAGATTGTAGAAGAACTTTCAAGTTACATGAGTGGACTCAAGACATGATTTCCATTGATCTTGACATTTTCAAAAAAGAATATGAGAATACTAAGGTTTTTTTCAGGACAACAATGTTACCCATACACACTGCAAGTATTGGGGTTGGGAAGTCTAGAAAACAGATAAAGATTAGTAAAGATAGAAAGGAACCCTTTCCCATGAAGTACTTTTCCAATTACTTCAAGAAGACAATGTACTCCTTGTGTCAAATCATTGGTTATGATCCACCAACGACCATGCTAAGGGGTTACATGTATATGGCAACACATTTGCAACATGCAACTTAAAATATAGTTTATGACTATGCCACATACTTGGCAGAAAACATTCACAAAGGTTTGATTGCATTAAAGGCAAGGAAGAATTGGGTCAATTTTGGTGGTATTCCCTTTTGATGCACATGTTTTTATACAAGGGAGAAAAGAATTTTGGTGAAGATATGACATTAGAGAAAGTAGAGGGTGATCTTGAATTTCCAGTCGGGTGATCCCATAATAGTGGTTTACAATTTTTGGCCAAACTGGACACTAAAATTATTATTATTAACTAAATCTTCACATTCGGGCACCTATAGCGGCTAAACCGTGAGGAATTTGAAGATGGTGCAAAGTAGAGTCTCATCAAATTTTGTTTGTAGATTCTAAAAATATTTTTTTCAAAATTTTTGGAATCAAATTGCACTTTGTTTTCCATCTCCCACGAAAATTGCACACCGTATAATGCATAACTTTTTTTCCATGAAGGATAAAATTCTAATTCTTTCAAATTTAGATTTCTAACTCTAATATCTAGTGCTTCCACTTGGTTAGATAGTTTTTTATTGAATATTTTTTCCTTAAGCAAGTTTCAAAGTCAAACGAATTACAATTTAGACACAGCGCGACTGTATAACGCGTAACATTTTTTGTATATGTCAAAATTTTATTTTATTTTTTTTGTTGGATCAAGGACTTCAATATATGGTGCACTCATATTTTTCAATTTTTTTTTTTGATAATCTTCTATTTTTCCACATGTGAAGAACAAAGAAATTCATTTTCGATGAAAAACCTATGTTTAATAAAACTTAAAAAACAAATACATAACAAAACCAAGACATATTAAAATTATATTCATTGGATAGCTTGTTCTGAGGAATACCATAGTCATTTGAAATAAATTTTAAATGAATTCATTTGATCCCCCAAAAGCTAAATCAAAAGTGATTTTTTATCAACATTTTGATAGGTGTAAAGGAGACACATTTATAGGTATGGTTTAAAACTAGCGAGGTTCTATCCAAGTGGGTTTGATCTAAGGTGGTTTTATCAAACCCTCTTCAATTGGAATCTTTAAAATGGAACTTTTTAAGCCTTAAATCATTATATTTTCTAAAAATATGTGATTTCAGCTAAAATTCGTTCCTCTCAGGAATTGTAAACCACTATTGTGACAGCACCCAGTCCAGTGTTAGACTCAAATTCTTGATAAGGATGATTTGAAATTTGACTATGTGGTGCTACATAATGTTTTTGCTTCAAAACTGAGAAGGTTCCTGATTCGTGATCCACCAAGGATTCCCAAAGAGATACATGACTTTTTGAGGTCCTTGGAGAGGAGGAATGATTTGAAGATAGCTCATAATTGGGGGGACATCATTCTATACCTTGCCGCAACCATTTTTAGGGTATATGGCACAAATGTGAATCCATATGCATTGCCAAGAGATGTGCCATTGAGGATTGGATTCATTGATATTATGAGACAATTGGGAGGAGCACAAATGGTGCATTTACTAGAGCAACTGAAGAAAGGCTCGTTCTTCCCTGAATGGATAGTATTTGCAAACTTTATAATGGTCAAGGGAGGATGGAAGGACTTGGGACAGATTCTTGCACCATACAAATTGAAAACAGTGCACCCAAGGAACCGTGACCCTGAGGGGTTCATGGCTTCCTTGAAGGAAAAGAATAGGAGTGGCTCCTTTGTTCACAACTTTTATTATCCTAGAGATGTCATCAGGAATATATTTTATTTACAACTCCAAGATGAAAGGAAGGCCATGTATCTTGCCTTCAAAAAGATGGTGGAAAAGGTTCAAAGGTCAGACCCCAACTATGATCCTCTACCCAACATTAAGGGAGAGTTAAATAGAGTCATGTATGTTCTTGATAATTTTGAGAGCATAGTTGGTGTTTTGAGGGAAGAACACACAATCACATATAAGGGGAAATTAATGGTAGTAGAAGAAGAATCGACAAGAGAAGAGGAGGAAAGACCCTCCTACCAGCCACCCCAAAAAGTTAGAGTTTACTCCAGGAAGAAGGAGGTAATAAAGTAGTAGCAAACACTACCAACTCCTATTGCATTAGAGGGGTCAAGGGAAACTTCTCCTATGAGGTCAATGCCATCACCTTCCCAATAGGATCCATCTATTGTAATTGATATTGATTCACCTCCGAGAGGTCCTTCTCCATCAAAGCAGCCACCAGCCAAGAGGCAAAGGATTGATGTGAGAGGGGCAGTTGATTACCTTGAAACAGATGAAGATGACATCTTGGTTACACCTGAAGAGATGCAACAAGGAATTCCTTCTCCCCCAAGGGAGGTTGCATCAAGCTTAGGAGAAAGCAGCCCTATACTGGGAAAGGTTGATATAAGTGGTTTGAACAATGCAGATGACTTGAGGTAGGAAGCCTACAAGGAATTTATGGAAGATGACTCTTTTATTGAGACTAAAGCATTCAAGGATTTTGTGTGGAGAGCTAAGGCTCTGGAATATGCAAAGAATGTGGCAAAAGATAGGAGCCTGCATCTAGAACTTCCTGAGGGGATCATTCAAGAAAATGTAAGGAAATCCACGAGGAAGGAATTCCAAGGTATCACAGTTGAAGAAGGCAAAGCACTTGTGCAGAAAAGTGGTATATTATTGCTGCCTGAATGGGATATTGTTGATGTGGTTGTGTTGGATACAATAAGGAGGTCTGAAAGGCCCTTGTTTCAAAATAAGGAAGAGGCCAAATTGGCACTTCAAGGGTCAATATTTAGTGAGGAATGGGATGCCTTTGCCATTTGGTCATTATCTCTGGGTTCTAGGAAGCCAAGAGTTGTTGAACCAACTAACTTCAATGGGAAATTGATTATAAGGAGAGTTTCTGATACTCCAGCATTGGAAGCAGCTGACATGACAATAAATGTTGCTAAATTCACTAAGGCAACAGTGGAGAGCCTCACTACTGATAGAGACTTATACAAGGGTAAATATAACAAACTTGTTGATGAATACAATAAGAGTCAGCAAAGGGTAACTAAATTGGAAACAGAGCTAGTACTATACAAGCAACAGATTGAAAATTTGAGGACTCAAGGCCCATCTAGCTCAAGTCATGTTGCACCCACTTCTCCAATAGCACATCCTCAATCCCCTCATCCTCCACCAAAACATTCCTTGGAAATAATTCCATACAAGTTGGGCCAAGAACCACTTGCAGTTGAGGAGCCAAGCACATCAGGTGCGGCTCCATCAAATGAGCCCACCAAGGAGCAATTATTTTTGCAAATTGAAGTGTATAATAAATTGCTTGCACAGGTTTAGGATACCATGTATGAAAATAATTCACAAATTGTTCATATTGTTTTGGATCATTTGAACAAAAAGATTTAGGGTAAATTGAACAACTTCCACTTATTCTTTAGTGTTGCAAGTAATAAAGTTGTCTCGAAGAGACAAGGAATTAGCTACCCCAATCCTGGACAAATGGATTCCTAGGGTTGATAACTTGAAGCTCATTGCATTTGGGTCAGCACATCAGAAGGATAAGTATCCAAAGATTGGCCCAACTTATAAATTCATTAATGAGATTAAAAAATAGAAGTTTCAAGGGTATGTTGCTCCTTTGGAGGTGAAAGTAAAAGAGTTGAAGGAAAATTTTGATGAGGCAGATCTGGTATTGATGCCTTATATCCAACACATGTATATCATGAGGTAAAACCTCTATAGGCATGGAAAGATCAATTGGATACAACAATTGCTGCCCAAGCATCACAAATATGTGAGTGTTGACATTGATGTACATATTGAAGAACACTCTTGAGAATTTGTCTTTCACCATCAACTTCCTGGAAGATTTTGATAAATAATCCAATTTAGTGATGGAAAAATATGCTCCCTACAAAAAGAAGATGGATGAACTTATTGGATTTAACTAGCCTTTTGACACAGAATATGAATTATGGAAGAATACATTCATTAATGAATTGGAGCTATAGACACAGTGATTGGGAACATACTCACATGGTCAAGTATAGTATAGGTTTGGCCTCAAAAGATGTAATGTATAAAAGATATGTTTCTACCAATTCAAAATATAACAGGTAATTATTGACTATTGATGACTTGGACTGGTGTTGGATGCTGATCTGGATTTTGATCCACCTTTTCCCTCCTTTTGGATGCCTTTTGTCATTTTGTTGAAAAGAATAAAGATGTTGCAACGGCTTGAAGACCACTCTCTTCAACAAACTTCCTTTTGGAAGGCGCGAGAATCTCCATCGACTCAAATGAAAATGTGACCACTCTCTTCAACAAACTTCCTTTTGGAAGGCTCGGGAGTCTCCAATGACTCAGAATATTCTTTTAGTTTGTTGTAACCATTCCTCATGGAATGACCGGTATAGGTTGTCAAATGAAAATGTGATGTGTACTTTTCAACCTGAAGCTTGTTTCACTCCCTTGTTCTTATAAAAGGGAATTTAGGGCCATTTGTGTAGGTCTCTTTTTGAATTCTAGATCTAAAAATGAAAATTAAGAACACGGAGAAAATATATTTTGAGTTTGTATCTTAGGTTTTGAGTCGAGCAAGTAGATTTTGTAAATTGTGTGGTTTTCAATCATGTATGAATGAATGATACAAATCTTTTGAGTCCATTGTCTCTCCATATGTATGAATGAATGAGCAAGTAGATTTAATAAAATGTTGGATTATGATTTTATGTTTTTGATTGAGGCTTCTTATTGTTTGCTAGCTGTTGGCAAGTGTGGTGTAATGTGACATTTGTAAAACTGCCACATCATGAGGGGTTCCTTGGTAGTTCATATAAGGGAGTAGATGCGTTGGGGAATTATGAATCATTTGAGATCCTGGGTTGTAAATGGGACTAGTATGGGACAGTCATTAATCCATTCCTCCCCTAGTTATATGGTTATTTTTGTTGTACCTGGCCCTTGGAGGCCAACCCCCTTACACAAACAAGAGAAGGTTCCTAGGAGATGTATGGTATGGTCCTTAGAGAAGGACCTTGAGACCATCTTTGCTAATGCCTATGGTATCCAAGAATCTCCATCCTTGTAAACCCCATTGTGTGAGCCTTGTGATGTGAATTATGTGTAATTGTTGTGATGTATGGGTAAATTTGTAGATAAATGACATGTGAAAATTACTTTACTGCTATGTGTGAAAAAAAAATTTGACAAATAAATTGGGACTACCATTTTTGAGACATTAATTGATTTTGGAACGAAAATACTTTCTAACAACATGAGTAATGTTTATGATGCAAAAAGGAACCTCGAAGGGGTATCCAAGGAAGTTAATTTGTTTTGATATAAGTTGGTACAATTTTTATCTGAGGATGTTGACCATAGGGATGACTACTAGCATTTGTCATATCATGATTATATCACATAAATGTTTTATGATGAATTTTTTTTGTTTTGAGTATTTAGATGTTGATTCATGCAAGAGATGGCTTTCATGTGTTCTTATAATGGAGTGATTTAATCATTTCATCAAGAAAGAAAATTAATTAATATGTTAATAGATTTATGTGCATTGTTATATTGATATTATATTTCTAGACCTTAACGACTTCCAGGAGGAAGTCTAAGCTAAGGGGAGGGGGATGTAAGACCCCGCTTCACATGTGATTAATACCAAACTTAATTTTTTATATGATTTTTTTTAATTTGATGATTAGATATATTGTGGATGATAAATAAGGTGATATTTTGGAAAAATTATTGTAATTTCATTTTGACATTATGTTCTATTGTCACTACCAAGAAGGTGTTATGCACTTGAAAATTGTGGAATATGAATTGAAATTTTAAATGGAATTATTGTACAGCCAAATCTTAGGATATTCAGCTAGCAAATTTATATAATATGTAACTCCCCACTTATGATTGAGTTGGTAATGTGTAGGAAAGCAATGGTGTAAGTAAGAGAAGGGAAACCCATTAGGAGAAAACTAGAAGGCTTCCTCAAGAGGATATAAATTTGACCCTTTTGGGGGCTTAGGAAGAAATAGAGTTAATATGTTAATTGGCTAATGTTTTGAGGGTTGATATTAAAGGACAAATTTATTTATGGTTGTAAGGGTATTTAATTGTGTGTCGTGTGAGATGTAAGTTGGGGGATTAAGGTTTAGAAACCATGATCCAAGTTGAAATTCGGATAGGTTCTTAAATGGGTCTTTAAAGTGGGTTGTTGGTCAATTTCCTTGGTTGGGATACAAAAATATAACCTTTGGGGTCTATACCATAGGGGTAGGGATTAGATGGACATGCAATAGTGCCCTGGGACATGATTTGACCCCTAAAAATTCCTCATATTGATGAGTGACGAATTTTGAGGGGAGGATGGGGTGGAAGGATCTAGAGGTTGTCCAAGTGCATGTCTTCCTCTTTAATGAGGAAAAGACCCTCATTGATGGAGAAAAGTACACTCCACACCTCCCCATCCAAGAGTTGCAAGTTGAAACTCCTATAGAGATTGGAGAAGAAGAATAAGTGGGGTGTTACCCACTTCTCCTCTTGGAGAACTTGAGTAAAGATGGTAGAAAGAATGAGAAAATGAGAGGAGTCCATCTCTTTGGAAGATAGTGAGGGAGATGGCTCGGTTGGAGAGGAAAGATGGATACAAGATTTCAGTCCCTTCATCTCAAAGAAAAGATAAGTTCTTCCCTTTCCATTTTCCCTTGTTTCTTGGTTGTAAGGAGGTGACCTATTGTATGGATTATGTTTGAAAACAAAAAGTAGAGAACCTAGATGCAAGTAAATTGTGCTATGTAGTTTTGTCCCTTTGTAAACATGAGAAAATACTCCATTGATCATTGTGGGGTTAAAAGAGTTCCTTGCTCGGGGGTATGGCTAGAGCGCACGAGGCTTCATGATGCCATTACAATAGGGTGGAGAACAAGACCTTGTTCATGGGTGTGCAAGTCATTTGTTCCTCAAATATAGTGGTAATATTGTAAGTTTTAAAAAGATAAGTTTCCTATTGTTCAATGTAGAAATGGACAGAGCTAGCCTTTATACATTGTGTTGCTATTTATTTAATTTCCATGTAATTACTCAAATGAAAAAAAAGGGGTTCTATTTGGTATTTGAAATAAATATTGAGCATATCAAATTGTATTTCCTTTAATTGTTCAGTCAAGTGTTTTGTTATAGTAAACGTAATTCATGGAAGCCTTTCCAGTTAATCAAAGGTGCTGTAATTTCTCAGAGTTGAGAAAGATACTTAATCGCAGAAATATGTTATCTACAGAATTGTATACTAAGTAAAGGAAGTATTTATTCTGTCATAAAGCAAATAGTGATTCTAATATATAAGTATTTGTTTTCAAAGTTTAAAGAGAGGTAATACTTTTGCTCAAAAAAATAAAAATAAAATAAGTAACCATGTTACGATATTCTCAATATAATGTGTGAACTTTAAGGTTACACTGCATTAATAGCTTTCCTTTCCTGGACATAAATGGCAGTGAATGATGCTCATAGTTATTCGACTCCAGGGATTCCTGCTAGTTGACACAAAGAAATTTCTCATATGATGAATGAACACCTCAACAAAACTATTTAGACATGGTCATAGAAGGGGCATGCACTGCATTTTAACCAATTGACTGCATGGCAGACAAAAGAAAACCACCTTTGTGCTAACTAAAAAGCAATTCCTTCAGCATTTAATTAAGCGTACGAGACTAAGATGGTGATACTAATCACTTGATAATCTATTCTTCAGAACTTTGCTTCCATACATTCCTTTAGGATGTCTGTCTACATTTGCACACTATGCGGATTCAAGAGATGTCCATAGCTTGTTCCAATAGCAATGGTAGTCCCGTAGACACTTATGTTCCTTTAGAAAACACCTCGTGAAGGATTCTGTCAAAAAAAATCCCATATTCCTTGTCGATGCCTCCTCATTTTGCATATAAATCCTTCGAGGGCGGTTCTCATAATGAATTTTGACAAAAATCTTTGCTAGTTTGCTTGCGTGAAAATTCATGCCCTGAGTCAATTTGCGTGAAGTCGAGAAGAGGCTGGCAAAGGGTAAGAAATCGGACGCTGAAGCTGCAAATTGACAATAGGAGTATTCACAATGATATCTCACGTCTTCTGTATGAAATAAATAAAAATAAATCAGATTTGAATGCCCTTTCACAGTACCCATACCTACCCATCGAACCAGAAGGGAAAACAAAAAATAAAATAAAATAAAATAAAGCCCAAACAGACGTAGTGCTTATGGCTCTATTCTCATATCTTGTGCGCCCAAATTACAGTCAATAATTTTCTCAGCATCACCCACAGTAAAAAAAACCTGATCCTGTGAATCGTTGCTGATGGGAAAAAAAAAAGTGCATGCCCATGACCGGTTCCAGGGTACCCATCGATGAGATTGCTCGCCTCATATCTGGCCGACATTGCTTATGACCCAAGCATTATACTTTGTCTTTGACCGCTTCTTTTATTCGTATGGCCTCTTCAACCTTATGTTCCAGTGGTTGTGACGTCACGTCAGCTGCAGCACTGTCAATAGGGAAACGAGATTGCTTCAATCCAAAAGAAAAATCAGAGTGCCATTAATTATTTCCTTCTTATTCGTTGTGCCCCTCATAAATATTCCCATCCGCAATTTCCCCTAAACTTGCTAGTACCTTGGAATACATCATAGATCTGCCAGGGAAAATCTAAATACATGAATGTAGTAAGATTTGCTGGCAGCACATTGTCTCCATGCGTGAATGTAGTAAGATTTGCTGGTATCACTAAGATTTCTTTAGATTATCTTTTTACTTTATTTCTTTTTACTAGGCAAAAGTAAATAATATGAATATAAATAAGAATAGTATAATTATTTGTATATGATTCTCTTTATTCTTATAAATCTCTTTAAATTACTTTTAGAATAAATTATATAAGAATATGTAAACAATTAAATAAATAATAGTTAACTATAGATGAATTGATATATATAATAATATATATTGGTAATAATAAATAAACATTTTTTTTATATAATGCTAATACTTATCATTAGTATCATTATAAAATAATATTAATATTTGGAAGGTCAAAGTATCAATAACATCGTTACTATTTCAATTAGTATTGACATCCCTTTAGATGAGTATGATAACATTAATATCAATGTGCATTTTAATATTAACGTTGCTTAAATAATGTCATTAATATTATTATTGTCGTGATTCATTAATATATACCCACTAAGGGTAAATTATACTAATATTAATGCCAATTTAAATTAACATTATTTTTTCTAAAGGTGAATAGTAATGTCTGTGGCAACAAATGGTTGGTGTCGAATTCGGTACCCTTAGAATAAAAAATGGATAAAAAGAATAATGATGAATGTTACCAATATGAATAACCACTTTACCAACCCTACCTTGCGAACATGGAAACTAAAAGCTAAGTAAACCTAGTATGTCATAACTTCAGCTAATTAGGCCATCTATAGAATCTTTGTTTAGCCTAGGCTTTAGAGCCTACCAATTGTGGGTTGAGGGTGCACGTGATGGACTCCGCACACCCGACTATGCCTACTCCTCTACTCCTCACTCTCAGGCGACATGTCAATGGTGATGTTGTATGAACAGTGTTCCTCGATGCATGTAGTAGTCAACCATGTATGTACATGGTTATCATTTGTTAGTGTTTTAGTTTGCACTTTGTAGTTTTGTATCAAAAAAACATTTGATAGTTGTATTTTTTCCCTTTGTGCAAATTTAAGGCATGACAATAGGAGATGTCTTCCTCGTATCATGTTAAACCCTCTTAGTGGCTCTTGCCACCTTGTTATCTGTGCAACGTTGTTGCATACCAACATTCATTGTGTGTCTTGTACCACCTTATCAAATATAAGGACCATCCTAGTTGTAAAAAAAAAAATTGTTAGGTTTTCTAGTGAAAATTATGGGCATGACACATTCCATATGAGTTATTAATGAAAATTCGATCAATGATCCTTTCATTAATTTTCATTGTCGTTTTGCATTGAAATATATTTTAATTATAGCTCTGGTTTAATGAATCAGTTAAAATACCTTGATTAAAGCATAAATTCATATAAAGAATTAATTAAAATGCTCTAATGGAATCATAGGTTTGTATGGCTAGATTAACATATTATTAATAATTTCATATTTTAATTGTGTTAAAACTTGAACATGTACTCAGTGATTCAAAACTCAACTCAATGCTTAATAACATATTAACAATAGTATTAGTATCATATACAACAATGAACATCAGCAATCATTTAATGTGTATCTAGTAGTTGAAACCACTACCAGAATTTTTCTTCAAATGATAAAATAAATAATACAGATAATTGAACATCAACACATTACTGAAGTTTGAATTTGAGCTTTTTTATTGATTTTCACATAAAGAAATACATAGAGGCATTGGAAATGCAAAATCCTGCTCAAAGACAACTCTGCACAGAGCTAAGTTGGAACTTGGAAACTCATATTATCAAAAATCAAATCATTGTATCACCTTTTCTACCAACTTCCACTGTTCAAGTGGTGGAATTGTCATTTGTTCTAACTGATGTTGTTTGACTTGAAGATTTGTTAACATTTCATGATTGAAATTTGAACCTGTCTTGAATTGTTCATTCAATTTTGCATTCAAGGTTATCAATGGTTTGATGGAATCCAAATAGTTCACCACATCGGGGTTCTGAGGAAACTGGTCCAAATCAATCTTCCTTGCAACCTGCATCTTCTTTCTAAAATCATTATTTCCAATGAATTGCTCATTTGTGTCAAAAGCCTCTGGAAAATGAAGCTCTGTGAAGTTCCTTACCTTTTCATCCACCTTATTCATCTTGTCTACAGCCAAATACAAATATTCCTTTATTTCATGTGTTCTCAAACACTTTTCAATGATAGATGACAACGTCATTGAGGCAGCAAGCCGATTAATAATCCTTTTTGATTTCAAATCATTTTCACTAGCTTTGTAGACTGTTTGTTGAACTTGATTTGCAGATTTCTCTACTACCAACACATTTTTGTTGTCCACTAAATATTTGTTGAGCTTCTTATAATGTAGTTTGATAGCATCAATCAATTGAAACATGTCACACAAATGATCAATTCTCTACATTATTTCATCCCAAATCTTTTGTTTCATATGCCTCATTGTTTCTCTACAAAATGTAGATAAATTTTTTTTACAAGCTCATTAATTTCTTTTTTTGCTTCCATCAGCTTTGCCTCCAATCTTTCATTTCGTTTTCTCTCTCTCCAATTTTTGTTCCCACTGTGCATTTCCATTTGCAATGCTTAGTCTTAATTTTTTTGAAGTAGATTTTTCCTCATCATATTTCTTGTTGCTCTCATCTATCCTTTGCCTCAGTTCATTCACTTATGTCTCATTTTGTTTATCCTCTTTGCTTGTTGATGTAGAGGCATATTTTTTAATTCTTTTTTCTAATTCATTGCTCTTGTTATCTGCTGCTTTCCTCTTTGCTTTCTCATTTGCTAGGTCTTCCTGTAACTTTTCTATTTGAGTCTACAACCTTTTTTTCTCTCTATCTTGCTTTAGCAATGATGTGTACACCAATTCATTATTCTTCTTTGATACATTAATTTTGTCAGTATTTTTGAGTCTAAAAAAATCCAATTGAAAATTGCTCACCTGGAATTTAGATTGATCCATCTGATTTGCTGGTTTGTTTTTAACTGTGGGAACAAGAATTGTGTACTCCATGATTTATTTATTTGTGTCAAATGTGGGTAATACCATGGTTGTTGCAGGCTCTAAAGTTACAATAGATGCACTCTCCATCAGTTGTTTCTTTTCTTTTTTATACAAGTCTAATTTCTTTTTAAAGTCTTTAATGTAATCAAAACCTAGGGATGTAGGAACAATGGAATGCTTGAATGGTGAATGAATAGGATTACTTGAAATTGCTAATGATGTCGCAATTGATAGGCTATCATTAGGTTCCATTACTTTAGAAGATAAAATTCAATATGTCGATCGGGCAGTGTCCAAGGTAGTTTGCAATAGAAGAAGACTTGACTATCTCCCTTAGATTTCCTAACTTTTTAGAGCAACTAATGTTAATTCTAACCTAAGGTCATCTAACTATTTACCTATAAAGCAATTTATCATAAAGAAAATTGGAAATATTTAAACTAAAAAGTATCAGAGAACTAACTTAGAAAGCATGAAAACTAAACTAGAAAGTACAGAAACGATTAAACTAAGGAGCTAGTAAACTACGGAAGTGGAAAAACTTGTAAACAATCCATGAAACATCCTCTTTAAATAGTAACGATTCTAACAGTTAACAATAAGAAACTACGAAAATGAAAGACAATGAGTGCTCCAGAACTTTAGACAACAATGACAAACCCAACAATTCCCTATAGAATGACTGTCCATGCAGTAAAAGCAACATAAAGGAAAGTACTTATCTATTTAAGCTATCTTCCCTTGAGTGGCCAACTCGTGGGTTACTATGTTCGTTCTCAGGTCACATACACAACTGATTTGAAAGTTCTTCCATTAAACATAATTTTCATCCATAACTCAACAACTTAGAAGTTTTTATGTAATAATCTCATTATTCATAAATTTAGAAAACAAGTTGACAGCATAACATTACTATTTCGCGTGTTATCTTTTGCTTCTAGAGATTACATCTTTTATAGAAAACTTCTAACTAAATCCTATATTTCAGATGGCACAGATGACCATTGAAAAAGTCTATAACATATTGCGAACAACTTTTATGTCTTTAAAACCCATTACATAAATATTAAAGAGGCTCAAGTCGACCCATGCATGAAGTATTTGACTTAAAAACATAACAGAAATTGAAACTTAAAAGCAACTATGTCCTTGTTCCATCATCCTAAAGTTCTGGAGTATGTTTCTAGCGCACGCCTTCAACCTGTTTTGGAGCACATGTTGGCTGAATGCTTCTAACTGCAACTTGATGACTGATTATTATCCTACAAAATACTTAAAACAACCCATTAAATCTGTATTGGAAAAATACTTCAATAAATCATAAGAAATAAAGTTTGTACAATTTCTCCTTAAAAGAAAAGCAATTATTTCTCCTAAAGTTTAATTAATTGGCAGAGGATAGGAATTTTTCATATATGGAATAGGCCTTTATTATGTTATTATGATGAGGTTATTTTTACCTCATCAGCAGCCACACTAACTGGCAGTGGGGGAGTGCCTAGAAATAACTCCTTTGTGGCGGATCCACTGTTAGTGTGACTTGGACCTGTAAATCCTTTGCCTCTTTTGTATGCCTTGATCACCTAGTGTTTGTGTGGTATCTTGTATTTTTTTCCTCTTGTGTGTAATTTGTTGTTGTAGCACATTTTGAACACTACTAGTACTACTACCCATACCGTTGCCACCTGTGGCAATGCTAGTTGCACTAAGCTCTCCACCATGGGCATGTCCTAGTTGTGATTGTATCTGACCATGAGGATGAGGATTTGAAGCTCTAACAAATTGAATTGTTTCAGCTCTACTTGTATGCCCTTAGTCTACCTTATCAGCTCCAAGGAAAAATTTATCAACTAGTTTCCTATGTTGTACATCTATTACTATAGGAATTCCTTGTCCTTGGGACCCCAAACCACCACCTTCATAACTATGGTTGCTCTTGAAGTATATGCTTCTTTTGTGGCCTCACTTAAATCAGCTTTGACATGGATTTTTTCTTACCTATCATCATTAGATTCATCATCAGTTCCTTTATCTTCATGTTCATCAGGATGCTCTATATCCCAAAATTTGCTAAAGTCATGATCTTTTTTGTTATCTCCATACTCTGCGAGAGCTCTTGGATCACCTAGCTCCTTCCTCATAGACCAAAAGGAAGCAATTTTTTATCGTAACCAATTTTTATCTATAACTTCCATATCTAGAGAATCTGGTATTTTTACTCTACTAGATCCAGTTTATCACCTTTTTCATAAAAAATGTTGTACCTCCTAATTGTCTTTCAATGCAATTCCATAATTTCTACTAGCGATTGTTCAAAAGAAATACCATTCTCAACAACACTTTTCTTCATTGCTAATTTGACCTCATCCCAAGAATCCTTGTTTCTCAAGTTTTCAAGCAAGGGTTTACTTTAATGTTGAATTCTACTTGCAACATTCTTATTGTCCACAGTCATTTCTTTAATGGTGTCACATGGATCATACTGCCAATGACAAAAAACATCAAAATTCAAAAAATTCAAAAGATCACGTGCCACCTTAAATGCTTTTCTCTCGAATGTGATCCCACCACATTGAAAATGTAAAAAAAGAAATAAGGTCTTCTTCCCCTGATTGACAAAGTGTAGTTCATCAGTACTCGTCATCTTCGTTACATATTCTAATGCAAAAACCCTTTCAGTCACATGTATTGGAAGTTTGTATAGCTCTACTTCCAATGCATAAAATCTTAGCACAACATTTTCTAATAAAAGATCATGAACAAAGAATTCACAAAGCATATCCTAATCTTCAAGAGTTGATTCTGCAAATATTTTAACAAATTCTTTATCATCAGGTGCATAAGGTTGATCATTATAAATTCTTAGCAGTTTCCATCTTAACCATTGTTTGTTTAAAAACATTGAATACAATCTCGATGGTCTTCTACAAGATAAAAGAAATTTTGCTATTTGACATGCATCCTACTTCCCCCTATAGGCTTTATGAAATGATTATTTTAACAATACCATTTCCATTTTCAACTTGTAATTCTCAATCTTTGCATTTCTTAGGAAATAGCACCGTTCCATCCACTTCATTAACAATGGAGGAATCTGAACTTGGAACCACTCAGTTACTGTTGGTTCAGTCTAAACTTCTTTTGATTCCACCATTGGTTTATTTGTGCTTCACTCTAAATCTTGTTCTAATTCCACAATCCTACTAAGAGAAGCATTCAGTTCTTCTTTTTGTCTTTTCTTTTCTTCTTCAAAAGCTAAAAACATAAGCATAAAATTCTTTTTTAAACTTTGAATTTCTTTATCTAGATCAACACTATGTGTCCTATTTTCTTGATTACAATTCTAAATTTGTGTTTGCAATGTATTGATGAATGTATCCTTTTCTTGTATCTGCAGTTTCAAATCTTGTATTTCTTGATCTCTTTTACTTATCACATCAATGTGTACTATTATTTCTTCTTGTTGTAGTTCAATTTTTTCCTTATTTTTGTGCAATTGACTTCTCAACTCATCAATTTCTAATCTTTGCTTTTCCAACTCTGCATTAGTATTTTCACTTTCAACCATCTCAACAACTCTATTTACAACAGGGGAAAAATTTCCTAAAGCACTGTCTTCAACCTCCATGGAAGGTGGAGATTGCACCTTTTCTGCTTCCTGAATTTCCTCATCAAGGGCTTCTTCTTCAAACACTAGGTGCGAATGCATTTCTTCAACATGGGTTTCTTTTTCCGGGGATTGATGATTCTATTCACTTGTTTCTACATATGGGATTTTGCTACTTTTTGGATTTATTTTTCTTTGATCCACTTCCTGTACTCTGCACTTGGGTTTTCGTAGACTCAGAGGATAACCTTTTGCTTCTCCTCAAGGGAGGATCATTTTGATAAGTAATAATTATTTTTCTTTTCCTCTTCCTAAGGGGATTACTGTCTACATTTGGATATATAATCTCAACATCTATTGACTAGTCTGGGATTTTAAATTCCTCATTTACAAATTCTAGCACTTCCTCACTAGGGGTTGTGGAAATTTGGGCTTCAGGACCTTTAGAGGCCTCAGGGGAAGTTGCTTTGGAAGGTGAAGTGACTTGTTTAGAAGATTCCCCTGGTTCTGATTTTCTTTTAGGCATAGGCTTTTCAAACTTCCATAAAAATTTCTCCCACTTGCTCTCAAGTTTCTTACAAAAATGATGTTTGCAAATTAACCGAATTAATCCATGGTGCTTTAATGGCCCTGAACTAGTCTTATATCTTTCTATGGAGGAATTAATAGAATCACTCAAAAAGTGAGGCAAATTAACCTTAAGGGCAAGGTTTTCTTTCCCATGTCGTAAATGTATTAACATGTGAAATGCAGGTCCTACCACAGTAGTGAGTTGGCCTTTACAGGTGAAATATTTGATAATACATGCAACCACAGTTCCCCAGGGTTCTAATATGGAGGTTCGTTGAAACCCTTTATTTTGTCCTCTAGTACTGATGACTATCATTGGCTAAGGGTCCCCCTATTTAAGGAATAATTTTCATAATTTTTTATATGTAATTTGAGTTTTTTCTGATATTTTAATGCTAGAATTATCCAACCCTGAGAGATGAGAGATGATTTTTGGACTCACCTTAAAGCGATTTCCATGGAGTGTCACCTAACTATTAGAGTAATTCTCTACGAATGCATTCACCAGCTTTTCATTGTATCCCTCAAACGTTTTGATGAAATCTAACCAACCCAATTCCTCAAATAAACTGGAAATGTTGCTTAATCCCAATAATTTTTCTGCAGAAGTTAGCTTAGATTTCTTCTTTATACCCCCCATTTTCTGTCTCTTATCTATCACCCTGTTGAAAATTCAACAGTGCAAGAAGCTTGTGCATAGTTATTTTTGAAAATAAAATCAAACTGTAATTATTTATTTTGTCTTTGCTCGTCCGAGCTTATTGTGCAATGATGCTAATTTGCATGGACACGCGTGAAAAGAGTGTCGTACTTAGCAGTTAATCACCGAGTGGCTCAAGTTACTAAATTAGGAAGGGAAACTCATGCCAGTTAATTACACCTTATTAAAAAATAACTACTTACTTAAAGAAAAAATTTGTACTTACTTACATTCTATGATCTCTTGAAGATCTTGTACCTTTACTAATTTGACAGGATGATGAAATAGTATTGGCTGGGGTGACGGCTTAATTATTATAACATGAGTGAGGAAGCTTGCGAATGACGAAGTCATCAATGAAGACAGGCTGTCATGGCGGATTTTATTTATAATGGAGAAAAACTTTAAAAAGAAAGAAGGCATGTGTACCAATGTATGACAATCAAAGCATCAGAAGAAAAAAATGAAATTTTAGGGAAAGAGGTGGCAGAATGAAAATGGATAAGTTCTGAAGCACGTAGATGAGTACGCACTCGAAACTAGTGAGTGAGTTCTGGAGCACGTGGGAAGCATGCATTCAAAATGTAAAGAAGGTGGATAAGTTTTGGAGCATCGCCGAAAGATGCAACCAGAACGGTGACCAAATGAAGGTTCCAGAGCATCGTCAAAAGATGCAGCCATAGCCGCAACTGAATGAAGGTTTAGAAGCATCGTCGAAAGATGCAGCCAGAGCAGCAACCAAATGAAGGTTCCGGAGCATCGTCGAAAGATGCAGCCGGAAAGAAGAAAAATGGCGATAACAAATGAACTCGAACTTTAGGAGCTTTATAGCATTCAACAGGAACGACCTTCTAACGTGGTGGGCTGAGGTGCAAGTTCCGGAGCATCAGGCGTTAATATCGTCAAGTTTTGGAGCACTGGGCATCTAAACCATCAAGTTCTGGAGCATCTTGGAAGGGTGCTCCAGAAGTTTTTTATTCCTTTATGAGAAGTCCTGCAAAATGGAAACACATGTAGTTAAGTCTAAATAAAAGAATTAATGAAAAATGCTTTGAAAAAAAATTGGTACACATGTCTTTTTATTACAACTTTTCATGATTTTTTTTTTAGCTTTTTTTTAAAATAAAAAATAAAAAATTATTCTATTTATTTATTTATTTATTGGGTCAGATGGACTCTACCTTGGTAGAGTCAATGAATTGGATCTCTCCCTGCATTTCTACCAAATTTGTAAATTCTTCTTTGTTAACAGGCTTATGGTAGATACGTAGGCGATGACCGTTGACTAAGAGAGTTTGTGTATCACCATCAATGGGTTTCAACTAAACTGTGCCATTCGAGAAGACTTCAGAAATTTCATATGGCCCCAGCCAATGAGTCCTGAGTTTTCCTTTATGGTCTTTATATCTAGAATTGAATAGCAAGGCCCAGTCACCATTATGGAACTCTCTCTCTTTAATGTGTTTGTCATGCCAAACTTTTCGTTGATGTTGAATCAGTTCAGTTTGATGGACAACATCTAGATGAAGCTCATCCAACTCACTTAACTATAAAACTCGTTCTACTTGAGCTCATTTGAGATCTAGACCCAACTCCATAGCTGTTCATAGAGTTTGGAGTTCAAACTCAATGGGAAAAAGAGGTTTCTTCCCAAAAACAAGCTCATAGGGGTTGAATCCAGTTGTGGATTTCCATGTTGTGTTGTACACCCAGATTACTTCAGGCAATTTCTTGGCCCAATCTCTTTTTCCTAAAGAAACTATTTTTGTCAATATGTTTTCTAACTCCTTATTAGTCACCTTAACTTGACCATTTGCTTGAGGGTGATAAGGGGATGATTTCCTATGAATCACTTGGAAATGGTTCACAAATGCCAGGAGAAATTTGAACATGAATTGGGGTCCCTGATCTATAACAATGGTTCGGGGGGCTCCAAATCTAAGAAAGATCTAATTATAGAGAAAGTTAGTGACTTGCTCTTCTCTGGCAACTCATGAGGCTTGAACTTCTTCCCATTTCATCAGATAATCAGTGCAAACTAGTATGTATTCTTTCCCTTGAGAGGAAGGATCTATGGGGCTGATAAAATCTAATCCCCATTTTTTGAATGGTTGAAGGACTACCTGAGGCTGCAAAGGAATTTTTGTAGAAGCAGTTGGTCTTCCCACCCTTTGAAATTCATCACAACGATGAACATAGTTTTTAATGTCTTTATGCATTGAAGGCCAATAATATCCAACGCCTAAAATTTTATGAGAAGTTCTTTTTGCATAGTAATGACCCCCAGAAGGATCATCATGACAGGCCCTCAGGATACTGTAAGTTTCATCGGCCCTAACACATCTTCTCAAAACCATATTGGGTCCACAACGAAATAAAATCCCATTAATCCATTTAAATGGTGAACTCTCTCGAATAAATCGCTTCTTTTGTTTTGATGTAAACCCAGGGGGTACTTCAAAGGCGGCTAAATAGTTGGCAGTATTAGTGAACCAGGGGGTCTTTCTAGAGATGGCAAACATATTTTTATCTAGAAACTCATGTTGCACAGGTGCACAATCACCCTCCTCTTGTTTGATTCAAGACATAAAGTATGCCACCACATTAAATCTCCCTGGCTTGTCAAGTATTGTCACATTGAACTCCTAAAGGAGTAGTAACCATCTCATTATTCGACCATTAACTACAGGTTTATTCATTAAATATTCTACAGCTGAGTGATTTGTATAAACTATAACTTTATATCCTGTAATATAATGGTGGAACTTTTTAATGGCATGAACCACAACCAAGAATTCTTTTTTTGTCGTCATGTAGTTCCTCTTAGTAGATGTCAGGTTTTTACTAATGAAATATATGGCATATTTACCCCCATCCTCATCTTCTTGCCCCAATACTGTACCGATTGCGTCATCCGAAGTATCAGCATAAATGTGGAAGGGAAGATTTCAATTTGGCCCACGCAATACGAGAGCAGAGACAAGCTTCTCCTTTATTGTTTCAAATGATAGTTGACACTCAAATGTCAAATTAAACTCCACATCTTTCTGGAGAAGAGAAAACATAGGGGTCACTATCTTACTGAATCTTTCTATGAACCTTCTATAGTATCCAGCATGCCCAAGAAAACTTTGAACATTTGTTTGCGTTTGAGGAACAGTCAATTGTTGAATGAGTTCAATTTTCTTGGGATCAACCTTTATTCCTTCAGAGGAAATATGATGACCTAAGACTATTCCTTGTTCCACCATTATTAAACACTTTTTGTGGCTAAGGGACAATCGGTTATCCTCGCAAACTTCTAAAACCCTATCCAAGTTTTGAAGGGCTTCATCATAGGTTGAACCATAGACTGTGAAGTCATCCATATAGACCTCTACATAGTCATTGACAAGTGCAACAAATATAGCCAAAATGGCTCTCTAGAAAGTCGTAGGAGCATTACAAAGTCCAAAGGGAAGAACTCGGTATGCAAATGTGCCCCATGGACAAGTAAACATTGTCTTATCTTGGTCTTCTGGTGCTACCTGAATTTGGATGTAACCACTAAATCCATCTAAAAAGGAGAAATATTTCCTCCCAGCCAAGTTGTCCAGAACCTAGTCAACAAATGGTAAGGGAAAATAATCTCAATGAGTGGCTTTATTGAATTCTCTATAATCTACATAGATTCTCCAACTCCCTTTTTTCTTTGGCACAACAACCATAGGTGACACCCACTTACTATCAAAGATAGGATAAATAAATCCTGGACGAAGGAGTTTCTCAATTTCAATTTTGACAAGATCCTTTAACGTAGGATTGAGTCTCCTCTATGGCTGACGTACAGGCCTTATGTTAGGATCAATGTAAATGTGATGTGTACAAACACTCGAGTGAATTCCCCTCATGTCTGTATAGTCCCAAGAAAAAGCTTTAGACATTTTTACCAACACATTAAATAATTTATCCTCTTGTATTTTTGTCAGCCAACTATTGACGTTCAAGGTTTTTCCTAGTAGCAGCATAATTGATTTTGTTCCTAGATGGGCCAAAGTGATAGTATGTATCAGTCGTAACAAGGTGCTGAGAGGATAACTATAAGGTATAAGTCAGTGAAATCTCGTAATATCCTCAAAGAAATGGCTCGTTCTAGGAATCATATTGGCCAAAGGACAAGGCATTCCCATGGTAGCGTAATTATGTTCCATCCCACTTATATCAATCGATTGTCCCAAAATTTATGGCGCATCCACCATTTCCTCATCACTCGAGCCTATAGAAAGGTGTGCTATATCGTTTACTAACTCATCCTCTAATTCCTCTCCATATTTTTTAATCACTACCATGGCTAATGAGGCCAAACTATCTTGACCATTAGATTCTTCTGGTTCATCAACCTAGACTTTACTATGTTCGGTGGGTTTACCAGGAGGGTACAAGAATAAATTTTTACTTTCTGGACCATGTGAAATGGTCATTCCTCCTTCTTTGTAATCAATTTTAGCCGAGACAGTAGCCAACCATGGTCTTCCGAGAATTATTGGATAGCTATCTTTGGGCGAAAGTGATTGGATTATCTGGAAGTCAACTGGATATTCCCATCCATTAAATTTGACAAGAACATTTTTAATAACGCCCTTTGGAATGGCTATAGACTAATTTTCCATCTGTAAGACTGTAGTTGTGGGACATAAATCAGTAAGACCTAATTTTTCCATCACATCCACAGTCATCACGTTAATAGCTGCTCCTAAATCCACTAATGCATTAGGTATTGCTACCTCATTAATTGTGACAGTTATCAATAGACTCCCAGGATCATCATATTTTGGAGTGACAGTCTTTCCAAACAAAAAGTCAGCTAAATAGCCATCGATGTGCACGATATTTATTTTCTTTGGTTTCCTCCCCAGGGTTTTAATACACAACTGCTTGATTAGCTAGTTCAACTTAGGAATTTCCTTTATTGCTTGTAGCAAAGGAACCTCTATTTGCAATTGTTTGATTTCCAGAATTAATACAGCTTTAGAGGTCAACTTAGACATTTCCAGAGTATCTTTCGAAGTTGTCAATTTCAGACGCTTTGGAAATGGTGCTTGAGTTTTCTCTTCTGGAGGGGTATCCTTTCTAAGTTCAGTCAGAGATTGACCTTCCTCCTCCTAAGGTAAGTTAGTAGCTCATGTTGCTGAAGGAGGCACGGTATTATTTGCGGGAGCAGTGTGGTTGGGCGGAGTATCCTTCTTAGGACTTTTAGGAATAGGTTCATCCACAATTTCTTCGATGTTTGGCAGTTGAAGTGTTCTACCAGAGTGTAACTAAAAATTTCCATAATGAATTGCATTAAGTCTGGTGACATTATCTTGTTCAGTAGAGTATACCAGAGTATTTTGTTGATTGTTCTTAGGATTGGGAAGTGGTTGCGTGGGGAGCTGAGGTTGATTTATCTACTCGTTCTAAGGAGGATTCTGAGGTGGCGGTAGCAGATTCTGTTGTTGATCCCTCTGAGGACTAGTATAAAATTGATTATGTCCTTGATTCCATTGGGGAGCAGTATGTTGTGGGCACCATTGTTGTTGTGATTGGTTTTTCCACTATTGAGTTCCCCATGATTGATTTACCCATTCAGGGGGTCCCCAACAAGGAGTTCCCCAATTAGGTTATGGAGGTGGGGGCTGATTCCAAGATGGAGTCCATTGATTACTAGCCCAGTTGTTTTGTGGTCTCCATGTAGGGTTGGAATTATGTCCATAAGAGAAGTTACCTCCTTAGCATTCGTTTAGCACATTTATTTCTTCTTGAACCTGAGCAATTTTTTTCTTAGTATTCTTGAGATCAGTAACAAGCTCACACTGGTTGGTAGGATGGTTTTTCTCATAGAGTTGACAAACATTGACCTTGTCTAAAGGACACTCACACAAAATATGTTTATTTCGACACCTAGGACAATAGATTGATAAAGTCTCAGGGTTACATATCTTTGCTTGTATGTCATCCAACGTAGAGTTCAATTGAACAAGTATGTTCGTTTTGAGATTTTCTATTTCTTCTCAGAGCTTTCCTATTTCGTTAGTCCCTTTCAAAAGATTAGTTTTACGGATTCGTCCATGAGCACATGAGAAATTTTGACACAACTCACATATTTCCTGAAGGGATAACTAAGACACGTCACCTTTTCCCATCAAATCAAGGCTTCTTCTTATGTCCTCATCGATTCCCTTAAGAAATATAGTCTTGAGAATCTCAACACTTATAGTCATTTCTCCACATCATTTAGATAAGAAAAGAAACCTATCTAGATAGTCCTCTATACTCTCATTCTCGTTTTGCCTAAGTTTAAACAACTCCTTACAATCACTCACCCTATGGTACAATAGCTTTGATATTTTTGCAAGAAAAAATTCTCCATTTCTTCCCAAGATGTAATACTCCCAGCACCTAGTGCCATAAACCAATGCATGGCCGAATCCTTCAAGGTAGAAGAAAACAACTTCAGTTTCTGGTTATCATTTTTATAGTCGAGGTTTGACAAAGGACCTTGAATTCGAACAGAAATTGGTCTGGGTCTTCTGAGGACAAGCCACGGAAGGTTGGAAGGAAAGAAAGAGAAAAAAATTCATCTTAGTATCATCATCTGCGTCCAGAGTAATAGGATAAGTGAACGTTCGAGGTGGTGGAGGATCATTGTTATTACGGTTGGCATCATTTCGGTTAGCTTCAGCCCTATGATCTCCCATGATGTTTAGAGGAATGTGTTCCTCAAGGATAATTTCCTTGACAATAGGTTGTTCTACTGGATGATCTACAGGAAAATAGTGGAAAGCCTCTGGTGGGTTAGGCTCAAGTAGTTCTTCAACAAAGTGGTCTTATGAGCCTTGGGCCTCCCTATGTATGATTGGAACGTATTTTGTGGGGGTCTTTGGTATAAATCGTGCATGAGGGCCTCTTTTCCTGACCATGCAGAAAAGGAAGCCAGAGATGGTATTTTGGCCTAAAAAGAGATATTTGAGGCATCTTCTATTAACACTCAAGCAAGAAAGCTAGGGTCCTCGACAACGGTGAAAAAAAGTGATAGGCTATCGTTAGGTCCCCTTACTTTAGAAGATAAAATTCAATATGTCGACCAGGCAATGTCCAAGGCAGTTTGCAATAGAAGAAGACTTGACTATCTCCCTTAGATTTTCTAACTTTTTAGAGCAGCTAATGTTAATTCTAACCTAAGGCTGTCTAACTATTTAGCTGTAAAGCAGTTTATCCTACAAAAAACTAGAAATATTTATACTAAAAAGCATAAGAGAACTAACTTAGAAAGAATGATAACTAAACTAGAAAGTATAGAACGATTAAACTAAGGAGTTGGTAAACTACAAAAGTGGAAAAACTTGTAAACAATCCATGAAACATCCTCTTTAAATAGTAACGATTTTAATAGTTAACAATAAGAAACTACGAAAAAATGAAAGAAAACGAGTGCTTCAGAACTTTAGACACAACAATGACAAACCCAACAATTCCCTACAGAATGACTGTCCATGCAGTAAAAGCAACATAAAGGAAATTACTTATCTATTTAAGTTATTTTCCCTCGAGTGGCTAGCTTGCGGGTTACTACATTCGTTCTTAGGTCACATACACAACTGATTCAAAAGTTCTTCCATTAAACATAATTTTCATCCATAACTCAACAACTCAGAAGTTTTTATGTAATAATCTCTTTATTCATAAATTCAGAAAACAAGTTGACAACATAACATTACTATTTCATGTGTTATCTTTTGCTTCTAGAGATTACATCTTTTATAGAAAACTTCTAACTAAATCCTATATTTTAGATGGCACAGATGACCATTGAAAAAGTCTATAACAGATTGCGAACAACTTTTATGTCTTTAAAACCCATTACATAAATATTAAAGAGGCTCAAATCGAGCCATGAAGTCTTTGACTTAAAAACATAACAGAAATTGAAACTTAAAAGCAACTATATCCTCGGTCCATCATCCTAAAGTTCTGGAGTATGTTTCCAACGCACACCTTCAACCTATTTTGGAGCACGTGCTGGCTGAATGCTTCTAACTGCAGCTCGATGACCGATTATTATCCTACAAAATACTTAAAATAACCAATTAAATCTATATTGGCAAAATACTTCAATAAATCATAAGAAATAAAGTTTGTACAATTTCTCCTTAAAAGACAAGCAATTATTTCTCCTAAAGTTTAATTAATTGGCAGAGGATAGGAATTTTGCATATATGGAATAGGCCTTTATTATGTTATTATGATGAGGTTATTTTTACCTCATCAGCAGCCACACTAACTGGCAGTGGGAGAGTGCCTGGAAATAACTCCTTTGTGGTGGATCCACTATTAGTGTGACTTGGACCTGTAAAATCCTTTGCCTCTTTTGTATGCCTTGATCACCTTGTGTTTGTGTGGTATCTTATATTGTTTTCCTCTTGTGTGTAATTTGTTGTTGTAGCACATGTTGACCACTGCTAGTACTACTACCCATACCATTGCCACCCGTGGCAGTGCCAGTTGCACTAAGCTCTCCACCATGGGCATGTCCTAGTTGTGATTGTATTTGACCATGAGGATGAGGATTTGAAGCTCTAACAAATTGAATTGTTTCGGCTCTACTTGTATGCCCTTGGTCTACTTTATCAACTCCAAGGCCAGATTTATCAACTAGTTTCCTATGTTGTACATATATTACTATAGTAATTCCTTGTCCTTGGGACCCCAAACCACCACCTTCATAACACATTTTTTCAGCTATGGTTGCTCCTGAAATATATGCTTCACTGGTGGCCTCACTTAAACCAGCTTTGACATGGATTTTTTCTTACCTATCATCATTAGATTCATCATCAGTTCCTTTATCTTCATGTTCATCAGGATGCTCTATATTCCAAAATTTTCTAAACTTATGATCTTCTTTGTTATCTCCATACTCTGCAAGAGCTCTTGGATCACCTAGCTCCTTCCTCATAGACTAAAAGGTGGAAATTTTTTATCGTGACCAATTTTTATCTATAACTTCCATATCTAGAGAATCTGGTATTTTAACTCAACTAGATGGTTTATCACCTTTTTCATAAAAAATGTTGTACCTCCTAATTGTATTTCGATGCAATGCCATAATTTCTACTAACAATTGTTCAAAAGAAATACCATTCTCAGCAACACTTTTCTCCATTGGTATTTTGACCTCATCCCAAGAATCCTTGTTTCTCAGGTTTTCAAGCAAAGGTTTACTTTGATGTTGAATTCTACTTGCGGCATTCTTATTGGCCACAATCATTTCTTTAATGGTGTCACATGGATCATACTACCACTGACAAAAAACATCAAAATTCAAAAAATTCAAAAGATCACGTGCCACCTTAAATGTTTTTCTCTCGAATGTTATCCCTCCACATGAAAAATGTAAAGGAAATGAAATAAGGTCTTCTTCCCCTAATTGGAAAAGTGTAGTTCATCAGTACTCTTCATCTACCTTACATATTCCTTGATGCAAAAACCCTTTCTGTCACATGTATTGGAAGTTTGTATGGCTCTACTCCTGATCCATAAAATCTTCGCATAGTATATTCTTCCATTCAGTACCAATCAACCTGATTGTATTTATTTTCCTAGTTGAATGCAATTTCTACTTGACATAGGCAATCTAGGCATTGGAGTATTTGTAATTGCTTGATGCAATGAAGCCAAAAAGTAGTCTACAAAATGACTATAGTTCATTCGAGAATCATGCATCCTTATCTCAGTGTTCCAATCATATATTAGAGCCATTTGACTTTCCTAAGCATTACTATAGGGTTGAATCTGAAGTTTGTTGGTCTGAAACATTCCTCTAAATTTAAGTAGAAAAAAATAGCACGAGTAGGTTGTGAACCTAAATATCTTGGTGGGACCTCCTTTAATTATTAAAAATTGTTTATGCATGGATTCTACAATGTGCTCAATATAGTTATATTTGACGTGTGGTCCCATAATGGATATTGTATACAATTTCAAGGAGGCTTGCACCCACTTCCAAATTTTTATCATGTCCGAGGAAAAATGCTAGCATGAAAATAGTATCTTGAACCCATGGTCTAAAAATATCAAAATCATAAGGAGGCTTATGATCACCTTTTAATTTGTTTCTAACTTGTATGTTATCCTAAACTATTTTATTTATGAAATAATTCTTCTCCCCTTCATCCACTGCTTCATAATCACTAGCAAGCTTTTCTAGGTCAATGTGGACGTTTCCAAATTCTTCGGTTGTAAACCCCAAGACATTTCCAAGTTCTTTTGCATTAATGGATAACAATTCTTCTTTTCTATATTTATTAACAATTGCTCTTTTGTTATCATCAAAATTTTGGGCACAGACCATGATAAATTCTGGGCAAGGGAAAACCTCATGTAACATCATGTGCCCTAATCTAGTTACCCATGGTGCACTAATACTATTAACTTGTATTTTCTTTGAAACCTTATTCTGAGATGAAAATCTAAGTTTTGAGGTATGCCTACCATAGATTTTAGGATCATAAATTTCATGGTATTCATCAGTGAAACCTGGGGTTTTAAGCAATTTTGCATAATGTATTTTTTTATCTGACATTGCTCTAGTGATACTGGTGGTGGACATGCTTATACAATGTGAAATTCTAAATTCCCTATTAGTCCTCCTTAATTTTTCTGTATTCTTAAGTCTCTCAACCCAAAACCCAAACTTCAAAGTATGACAAAATAAGATTTTAAGAAACGTCAAACGATGAAATGTAACTGCAGGAATACTTTCACTTACTTAGATTTTGACTCTTGAAAATATTAATGCTGACAGTCATGGAAACTGGAATAGATTTGTTGGAAGTGGAATTGTATTATGTTCATTAGTGAAACCTGGGGTTTTAAGCAATTTCGCATTTAATGTATTTTTTTATGGCTTTGTTGGAAGTGGAACTGTATTTTTTTCCTCTTGGTCTACTCTACTCTTCAATCAATGACTAAATCAATGACCAAATCTTCTTTTCTAGAGGTTCTAAAATGGATTATGTTCCTCTCGGTCTATTCTACTCCTCTTGACTGGTTCAAGGAATCCAAAATTGTAAATTGCCCCTATAGACCTTCTCCAAGCTTCTCCAAGGCTTGATGACAACTTTAGGGATTTGACAAATTTTCTCCAGCTTTGCTTCTTGATAAATCTGCAACCTAGCCCTACAAATCACACATAAGAAGAGGGAAAAAAATGTTGTGGGGTTAGTGAATAGGGGTTTTCCTTGGTTGAAACCCTTGTTGGTAATTAAACCTTGAAATGGAAGCAAATATGAATGGAGAATGATGAATGATCAAATAAAAATGTTGCAAATCACCAAACCCTAGCAATAAGGTGCTGCAAATGTGCTTGAAATGGCTGCAATGGATGTGGTTCTTGACTCTTGCTTGAATGGAGTTGATCTTGAATGCAATGCTTCCTTGAATCATAAAATCTACATCACAATTGTTAGCACAATAACAAACATGATGAATGCAATCTTTGATATGATGATTGGCACTTGAAGGATGCTCTAAACTACTTGATAATCTTCCCTTGAATTCCTTTGTATGCTCTTGTGAACTCTTGAATGCTAGTAAAATTTTCTAGGAGATCTCTTGAATGCTTGGGATGAAAATGAGTGAAAAAACCTTGTATTTATACTCAATTATGCAAGAATTCCCAAAATTACAACACTACAAGCCGACATCAGATCTAGGAGAATAAAATCCCACCGAAAATTTGAATTAAATTTTAGTTTTGGTCATAGGGACTCATTCACCCAAGGTGGCAAATGAGTCCCACCAAACATAATGTATGGGACCAAAAATGAAAAGTGCTTAGAAATGTGTGAAGCCTGCATCGGAGCCAAAAAGACCTAGGTGGGACTCATTCACCCAAGGTGGTGAATGAGTCCTAGACACAAAATCTGGGCTGCACAAGCTAGGAACAACTGAATTATGATTGATTACTGATTGGTGTCAAGATTATCCTCGAAAAGATGCAATAAATGAGGCTTGTGGATGCAAAATAGGGCCAATTAAAGCACACAAAATCTCAATTATTAATGACAAGCCTAGAGAAATGTGAAAGTGTGTTACAACACTTTACAACACCCCAAATAAGGCAAAATTAATGTTGATTATGATTAAAATTATGTTTATTAAATGCTTAGTTAATTGATAAAACCCTAGAAAAGTGTGAAAGTGTGTTACAACACTTCACAACACTTTAGAAAGACACCATTGAATTCCATTAGTTCACAAGGTCCCAAGACCTAATGTGAATTTTTTATCCACATTGCAACATTAAATCAAGCTAACAATAAGCCAAAATCACAAGGATGGCCTGAACAAGTTAGAAAAAGTAGAAGGGTTACTTTTTCGGTGACTCCATCTAGCCCCCACTTTAGTGAGAGGATGAACTTGCTTCAAACTCACACTAAAGTAGAAAATCACACACTAAGAGGGGTTCAAATGTGTCAATTTCAATAAGATGAGATAACGATCAAGAGGAGTGATCAAGCCACCAGGATCAAGATCCCAAGACAAACCAACATAGGCACAAAGGAACACACATGAGAATGATATAAAGGACAACGACAAGGCATAAGCATACACTGCTAAAGATGAAAGAAAAGGTGAAATAACAGAATTAGATCAAGCTTCAATCATTTTTCCATCCCGATGTGGATCAGATCTAGGTTGTTTGTCCAAAAAATGCATACTCACTCTGAGGTGACATAACTCCTGGTTGTCTATTAGGTGAGAAGTCCTAATGGGTGAGACACATACACTCATGGCTGGTATGCACTCACACACACACGCAAGTGGCTATGGGGAAAGTCATGCCTCAGATTAGGCTTCCCACTCAAACCATAGCAAAGTTATACCTCCTGATAACTTTAATAAGGTGCCATACAAGAATGATTTTTGAGCTTCATGAGACAAGCAAAGCTTTGTATGCTTGGAGCTCATGAACAGACAAGATGGCTCCACAGGCATGCAAGTTGTGTTATGCAAGGTGGCCATATAACAACAAATGCAAAATGAAAAAATAGGAAATGTTCAAAGGAGTCTTGCTTAGTTCATGCGAGGTCTTTAACTTAGAAAATATTGTGCCTAATGTCTCCAAGAGAAGACCGATCAAAGAATAGAAGATTTTCAACTTAGGGGATGTAGTGTGTCACATCAAGCCACTAAGAGGAATGTAATATGCTAAGAGAGATCATGCTCTTGAAGGACATTACACCCAATGTCATCCACAAAGTCACAAAAACATCGTATGAAGTAAGAAGGCTATAGCAAGAACTGAGAAAAAGGAAAATGAAAAAGAATAATGTCAATGTATGCCCTCACTTTAAAGAAATTGCTAAACACCATGTTGTGAGATATTAATTTAAAGTAGCAAATGAAAAATGCAAATAAGAAGGCAGATGTATGAGAGCCAATTTGGAAATCCCTATGTCAAGTCATATGTTTTTGAGTAAAGTTGCATCATGCAAGATAAAAAGAAAAGGGAGGGGTTTCCCCCAAAACGAAAACACCAAACACATAAGGGAACTATGGATTTGGGGTTAGTATGTTCTTTGCTACAATATTAAAGAAAAGGGAGGGGTTGCCCCCAAAATAAAAACACCAAACACATAAGGGATCTATGGATTTGGGGTCAGTATGTTCTTTGCTGCAATATTTTTAGAGAGCTTGGAACTATCATCATCCCTCAAATACACATATAACTGGAAGAATGAAACAAAGAGAGCGAAAACAAATAAAAACCTTTTGGGTCAACATGGAAGAGACATATGGTGGATCTCGATGCCTTGCGTCATCCCCAAAAGGAAAACACAAGACCAAAGAAAAAGAGAAAAGGAAAAAGGAAAAGATTTTGGGTCAACATGGAAGAGACATGTAGGGTATCTCGATGCCTTGCATCATCCCCAAAAGGAAAACACAAGAAAAAGAGAAAATGAAAAAGCAAAGGAAAAAATAAACCTTTTAGGTCAACATGGAAGAGACATAGGGTGTCTCGATGCCTTGCGTCATCCCCAAAAGGAAAACACAAGAAAAATGAAAAAGATAAAGATAAAAAGTGAAAGAGATGCACGACATAGAGAAGAATGAAGGTACAAATAGCTCTGAATGTCACAAAGAGAGAGAGAGAGAGAGAGAGAGAGAGAGAACACCAAATAGAATGTCATAGGGGATCACATTATGCACATGCAATCACACAAAATAAAATGAAAAAGAAAAAAAATGCAAAAGACTAGTAAGGCAAATGTGAGTCAACCTATGAGCAAGTGATCCGCCTCCCAATCATTTTTTGTGTATACCGAAGGCGGGTAACTAGCCAAAGGGATTGTTAGCTCTCAAAAACGCAGGTATACCTCAAGAGGTTGCCAATCTCTTGATACGTTTTAGAGTAACAGACAAGGTCAAAATGGTCTAGACCTTCTTCTCTTCAGGTGCTACTAGACCTAGGCAGGTATACCTATATGAATGAGGCAGACTTGTCTTATGCTTATTTCTTTCAAAGTATTTTACCCACTGTGGCAAATGGGAGTGGATAAATAAAATTTGATTTTCTATAGATTGTATAGCAATATCAAAGCTAAAACCTATTATATTCAGTTCAACATATATGAATAATGAGTGAAACTAAAATAATGAGAATGTGGAGACTAGTTCCTTATTGGGTATGCAGAGTCAAAAAGAAATCTAAAATGAGTAACTTCTTTCTAGAAAGTACTCTAATTGTTCAACATATATTTGAGTTGATAACTTGTATAAACATGCAAGAATATGATTACCAAGTTCTTCTTAATGATCCAAATGAAATTACCTAATTACTATGATCAACTAAAAGGATTTAATCTTTTCTTGAAAGAACCAATTAATCAACCATATAGATACAACAAGTGTGCACCGATAAACTGAATATAAGCTTGTTATATCAATTTAAATAACCAGAAAAAATCAACCTTGGAGACAACTTCAGTAGTACTTACAATTAACACAACAAACAACTAATACCAGAAATATGCCACCACATCAAATGATTTTCATTGATATCTCCATAGTTTTAAACATGCATCATAGTCTCATATTTGTAAAACATTGTAATCTACTATATCTTTCTTCTATATCCTATCCTGTTTCGCTACCAAAACGGATATTTATACATCAACTACTTGAAAGGACGCGTCCTTTCAGAAATATCATATGTTAAAACAACAATAGATTTAAAAAATAATTAAGCTCTGTTAAGCCATAAATGAATCTTCGATAAGTGGTCCAAGTAATCCCGGTGCTCATGCGTATCTGCATCTCCTAATGCGTTCTGGATCGTGATCTCCATTCTTACCATCTTTTCATTTTGTTTGCATGCCTCATCCAATGTTGTATCTTTCGCGGTAGCAATCTTCAGAATTTCTTGTAGTATTGATTCATTTTCACTTTTCCACTTAGTCATTTCTTTTAATCCTCCTTTATCATCAAAAAATGCAGTTAATCCTTTTCTAGTGGCATTTATTAATCCCTACACATCCCCTCGCAATTCTTCAAAGAAGTCTCGGTGTTTATTCACAAAATGATAAATTTGCAGCCTCAATTGTTACATTATCATAAACATCCCTCTGGTTTATTGCTTGAAACTTCTCCAAAATCCTACCATCCACTCTTTCATGCTCTTGCAATGCATCAAAGTTATGTGAGTGTGTTCCCCAAAGCTTATTTAACCAAGTTACTAGATTGGCTTGTATTTTCTTAATCATTGCTACAAGTGTATCATATTTCCCTTGAGAGTAAGCACTTGATCCTTCCCAATGATCTTTTGCTTGTGAACTTTCACCATAAGTGAGCAGCTTGGTTGATTTCATTGTGACCCCTAACAAATCTTTCAGGTGGTCATTCTCTCTCAACATCCTCTCATTATTCATTTTGTACATTTCCCTCTCCTTGATTAACATCTAAATTTGAGCTTTGTTTAATTTTGCTACATTGATTCCAATTTTTGCAGTTGCCACAGGATCAGCCTCTCCAACCTTTAAATTCATAACATGCCCAAATGCTTTCTCAGTATCAATGACAACTGATTTCCTGTGAGGTGGATATAAAGCCCAAATCATTAATGACCCTTCATCTGGATTGTATTTCGATGCTGCATATACTTCTGTCACCTTTTCTAAGCTAAGCTTGTGTGTAGCATTACCATCTTTCAAAAAACTATCAAAAACTAATGCAGAATTGAGATCCAACCCTAGAAAAATCATAACACTGGAACTTTCCAACATTTTCCTTCCCTTTTTAGGGGTCATACCTGCCATCTCCCTGTCCACACACATCTTTAGGTCATTCAGTAATTGTTCTTCATTACTTGGTGTGATATTGTCAACCTTTTCTCTTATTTCTTTTCCTTTTTATTTGTATAGGAATGCTTTAAACTCTAGGGAGTTTACAAATTCATCATCTGCTACAAAGGATTTGTACTCTACATGCCTTGCATCCGCATGTACATTCTCTTTAGCACTCAATTCCCTGTCAGGGAAGGTGTAATGCTAAGTTCTCAATCTTGGTCAACATCTTATTTGGTTGGTCCTGTCGCACATTATCCTCAGATGCCTCCTCCCCAGAAGATAACAACTCTGTATCCTGCAATGCTTGATTATATTTTTTGACCACTATCTCTAATTCTTCAGCTTCTAGGTTCCGAATCATATCATCAAATTGATAGGGCACACGTTGATACCCTCCAAAGTTTATCTTTAGTTTAGCAGAATTGATGTACCCTTCTGGATCAAAATTCTTTCTAGGTGGTCCTCTTTTCATATTGTATTGCAGTAACTTATCAAGGATCAAATTGTACCCTTCCTTGGCTAATACAGTAAAATCACTGAAGCACAATGTAGTAGGCATAAAATCCTGCTTTCCAAAGGAGCTCAAATTCATAACACTGGAAAAGTCCATCTATCTAACAATTTCCAAGTATGCAATTTTGTCTGGGACTATTTTAGGCAAAATGAATAGGGCATCTTCAAATCCATAAACCCTAATCATGGTAGCATCCTCCAAGCAATACCAATTCCCCCAGTTGTGACTAATTGGCCCATTGAAGTCCTTAGGCTTGAGAAACCTCTTTATCTCTTCAGATAAAGAATAGTCACATGGATTATTATACAATTTGTAAAATGTCTTCACAAAAAACTCCTCAAAATGTACAAAACTAGAGTTAGCAAACCTACTGTCCCAAACAACCGTCCATAATTGAAAAGGTAATGTCGTGCCTTCCTTGTCAAATTGGGAAATTCTCATCTCCTGAGGCCACAACCCTAACTCTTGTCCAAAATACAACACTATGTGCATCAACAATGAATAATACCTAAGATGTAAGATAGAGGCTTCGCCCTTTACTGCCATCAACCCAGAATCAAGCCCCTTAAAAATGTACGAGGCATAATCAAATGGTCTAGAATTCTGATATTGAATATCTGCTAAAATTATTATAGGCACGATTGACATATATTCAGGGACTTCCCTTCCCAACACTTGACCTACCGAGAAATAAGTATACTTCATATAGGGTTCAAAAAGATCAACATGAAAAGGGGGTCCATCGCTATCCTCTAGAGGAACTGGTTTTCCACCTTGTCTAATTGTGTGGAGTGGCAGCCTCCAACCCTTATAAATTGTGTCCATCCTCCCGAATTCCCTTTCTAATTCCTCACATATGATTTTCTCATTACAAAACCCTTCCAAATTGAAAACCTCACCTATTGCATCTTCTGATATGTGTATTAGTGGTTTCCTGGATGGGTCACATATAGCTTTGAGTTTTGAATTATAATGGGCGGCCAACAATCTTACCAATTCTGCATTGACAAATACATTAGGGAAAACTAGCTTTCCCAGATTAAGCTTCCATGGATTACATACTGGTTCAAAACGATTTCTCCGATAGTAATCAAAGCTAAAAAATTCATAACCTCTTATTGAAGTCCAAATATCTCCTATGAGTTTACACTTGTCATCCAATTTATCTATTTCTGCCCTAAGTTGTGCACATCATCTGGCTTTAGGTCTAGAGCCAGGTAATTGATCAATGAGATCTTGATTTAGCTTTTGTTTAGTGCCCTCAGGCTCTATTTCAGTTTTATGTTTCTTCCCTTTAGGCTGACTACTTTCACCATATTTTCTACCTTTTGATTTTCCTGAGCTAGAGGATTCCATTCCTCAAAAGTTACAGAAGTAAAAAATTACAGGAACTAAGGCACAAAGAACTTACTGTATTTCGCTCGAGAACTTTGGACTGAAAGAATACCCTGTTTCTTCGTTTGCCCTTCTACTTCCTCCGCTATCAATTCCACACTAATGTTTCCAATTCAATTATCCTTAATTCATGTAATTATTTGTGCTCCGTCGTGTCATTAATGTTTTAGCTGAAACACGAGTGTAGCAGGTCTTTTTTTTTAAACTCTCACTGTCACATCATGTAATATTGTCAGTGAAACATTTTCAAATCTTGGGCGACCTATCCATTATGGCTTTTACCAACATTCATTAAAACATCCACCAAGACATCCTATAGTTTCCCCAACACTTCAAGTCTCCCCGATAGTTATCCCTTCAATCTTGAGTATATCGCTATAACTCCCATCGATGAAAACATGTCGTTGTGACTTTGTAAGTCGAGCAGATGTTCCTTCGCTTATTTCGTATCTCGCTGAGATATATCCTTTGGTCTATTTTCTGGTCGCCGAGACATAATTATTTTCTTGCCGATGGAACAACATTCGATGTGACTCTCATATCTTTCTCCAATGAAACTAGTCTCACCGATAATCAATACCTACTACCAAGTCCTCTACTAACACAATCCTGTCGGTGTGACATATGGGTCGGCAGGACTCCCTGACTTCATCCTAATAATCATCGATAGAATCCCCTTCTGCTTTGTCGGCAAGACCAGATGAATGCTATAGGACTTCATTCTGATGGCTCTAGTCTGGCCGATATATCTCCTTGTGCACCTATCAGTAAGACACATATAAGTTCGATATGACTCATTCTGATGATTTTTGTTTTGCCGATAGGATCCTTCTGTCGCTGAGACTGCAAACTGCATCATGTGCCAATATGAATCTTTTGATAAGATGATATCGGTAAAACATTCATGACCTCTTGCCGATGTACTGAAAAAGTATGTGTTAGTATAAAATAACTTATGGGTCTGAAAGACTTATACTATGTCATGTTGAAATGACTTTATATATTCAAATGCTTGGGGTCAAGTGAATTTTATGGGACCAAATGGTAAATACTAATTGGAACATGGGTGACAAAGCAAATTACATCAATTTTATTCATGATATGGGCTTCTTTGGGAAAATTTTATGAGTATGGACAACTAAAATTTCACAGTTCCAACAGGGACAAGGGAAAGTGTCAAACTAGGAGAAGCACCAGGTTCAACACTCTTTATAGGATATTTTCCATTTAAGCTCAATGAAGAGGAAAACAGTGTGTTCAGTTCATTATGCACCTCTTTGTCAATTTTAGCAATCTCATCATCATCATCCAGGCTAACCACAACAAGAGGTTGAAATACAGTTTAGACCTTCCAAAAAAGTAGAAGAGCATTGATTCACCACTATTCACGAATGAGTCCCACTGTACAGGCTTGACAAAGATTTTCACAGATCTGGATACCCTTTTGGCTAAAACCTATATCTACACAATTTCCTAGAAACTGGACTGATTCGCCCAACTTGGCAAATGAGTCCCAGTTAGCAGTGACGACAGATTTTCCATAATTTTGGACATCCATTTTTCCTTCTTCAGTCTCCCAAGTGTACACTTTCAGTTTTGTAACTTTTTGTTACATTTTGTTCATCGTTCTAGATCATTTAGGATTAGTTTGCATTCAAGTAGGGTTTTGTTTTACAACTTGCATTGCATTGTCTTTTCCAATTCTAGACTTGGTGGTGAACCCCTCATTAGATCATATTCATTTCCTAAGACAACCCTATTGCAAGATTTCAATCTCCTTTGAATTGAGACCTCTAGGGTTATCTTTGGATGGAATCTCTTTGAAAAGTGGGTGTGAATACATCAATCAATCATCACATCACACATATTCATTTTTAATAGGTTCTGCAATGTAAGCAAGGGGACTAGAAAGAGGTGACTGATTTTATTGCTTGATATCAAGCATTGTTCTCTCAAATTTCTTATCCTCTGTTGGACTAGGATGTGCAGAAGGTTTTCATTGTTAACTTACATAAGTCATGACAAGAAATTTTTTCCTTAATGAAATATTCATCTTTTGAACACCTATGTGCCGCATTGTGTGAGTACCAACAAATGGTGGCACTGTTTAGGGATTCTTCTTCACACTCGCATTTTGATAACTGATTTGTAGTGTCAAATTCTAGAAAAAACAAATCTATTATGAACGTGGTATTTATGTCTAAGGACAAGGGTCTAGGGCGCAATAGGCATTTTACAAAATTATTTGTCTTATACTATTGTTTTAAAAAAGTTATTAAAAGCTAAAATTTTGACATTGCTAGAACCCCAACCTCTAACTGAGTTGTATCTTGATTGGTATGATGAGCATCAATTCTATCAATCCCATCAAGTACACAGGAATGATACCAAGTGATGCATGCGCCTATGTCATGAGATTTAGGACCACATCAATGACGGGACTATCTGTCTCGATGGGAAGAAATAGAATTCTAATAAATTTGTGGCCAAGGATAACAGTCAATCATAATTTTATACTGATCTATTTCCCTCTCATTTCACAAATTTGGTAACTCAATCATCTACATCATTCGAGTTAGTTCTATCTTAGTACATGAACATGGTTTTTTTCACATGTATCCCTCCTACCAAAAATGTGAGTGCTACACCTAACATAACATTCATCTCACATGATAAGCCTCTTAATAAGGAGCTCTCCCCTTTATACATCCCCGACTGGATCAATGGAAATGTTGCAACTTGCATCTTAGTTGATTTGATGAGGCGCGTTAATGTGATAACTGAGCAGACTCTATTTATAAACAACTTACATAAGGAGAGGTATGAAGAGTCAGAGATCACTCTCTATATGCATGACATAATCTCTATCACCCCTTTGGACTCTATTTCTCTACCAGTCTTGGTGGGACCCAAGGCTATTGATGCTTCATTTGTTATCATTCCAAAGTTTGACCTATTTCGAGTTAGGTTGGGTATTCCCTGGCTATCCTCTGTGAACGATGTTACCTTTGTATTTCATAAATGTTTAAAATTCCCTCATGAAGGTTTTGTGCATGTGTTGCATGACACTTGTTATAAACCATATGTGTTGTGTGGGGATTTTGCATTGGATCACTTTTGTCCTGCCCCGGTTGGACCTCTACCTCCTAGGGGAGATTTGTTATCTAAGGATTATAATAAATATAAAACCAGGGGCTCAACACTAAAGGCTAGTTATTTGGTGTCCCCTTATGCAATCTCTGTGAATGCTTCTATGATTGTGCAACAACAAGATACATCTTCTAAATAGCAAAAGGGGAAGGAGAAGCTTGCTTGAGCTCAGGGGTCTTCTCCTTCCATGTCATTTTCCCTCACTTATGCTTCTTGTCTTGCTATGGCACCTTCGACTCTCGCTCCCATGCTGTCACGCCCACAAAAAATTACTAAGAAAACCCAACAAATTTTCTTTTTTTTATACACTAAATAAGCTAATTATAATCTAAATGATTGGGGTGAGGGATACCACTAAGATACATAATGCATTCCATTTCGAGATCGCCTCACTACTCAAGGGTAAAAGTAAGTTTAAGGATGTGTGTCATGCCCATAATTTTTGCTAGAAGGAAAAAATCACAATCATCAAATATTTTGAACAATGCTACAAAAAGGCTAACAATTGCTAACCATGCATGTGCAAGGTAACACACTATACACGCCGAGTGAAATTGCTCATGCAACTTTACCATCGACCCATCACTCGAGAGCGGGGTGAGGGAAGAGAATGAATCTAGGGTCACGGAGTCCATCGCGCGTACCTTGGATCAAACATGGGCTAGGCTCAAGAATCAAGACACCGCTTGAAAATTGCATTAGTACTATTCTTTATTTTACCACTATCTTCACTACTAAGTTTATTACTGATGCCGTTAATTTTACTAATAAGATGATTATTGATACCAACATTTTTCCATATTTTTTTATATTAAAACATATATGATAAATTACTATTATTTTATTTATTTCATTAACTATTATTTATTTATTTATCCTTTTATATTTTTATATGAAAAAGATAAATAACTTCTATATATACCTATATATTTTATTTAATTTAAGAAATAATTTAAAATCATAATAATGATGACTACTCTATACCACTACCACTACGTATATTATTTCATATATATATTTTTATACATATTACTTTAAAAAAAAACTAAAATAAATAAAAGGAAATTCTTTCTTCCTTTCTCACGTAAACTTTCATCTTTAAACATGCTCTCAATTTAAATTAATATGACCTTTTCTTAAGAGAGAGGGGATATAATCTCTTTTCCTTTATAAGGAATATTTAAACATGAAAATTACGTAGAACTCCCTTAAAAGCTAAAAATGGAAGGGATTAGCAAAGGACCCCTAAATGAAAATATCCAACGCCGCTTTCCTTACATTTGATTCAAAAATAAGATATTTTCTTCATTGTTATTTACTTTAAAGATTACGGTTGCACTTCAAATTGCTATTAGTATAATTCTATGTATTTTAGCATGATTAAAAGGGGCAGCGATTTCCTAGATAGAGGTTTGATTTATTAATTGATTTTCTTGATAACTCCATAACTGTGCGGCGTGCATACTCCAGGCTGCTATAAAGTAGCTTCTTTAATAATGTATGTTATCATTTTCTTATAATTACAGATTGTAGCTTTGAATTTTATGTTAATGTTATTTAACATTCGCTGATCCTAAACAAAGATGGCAACGTTATAACTAATATTCGGTGGCAGATGTATCGTCTAATAGTTTATGTTGTTTCCCACTTTAAAATTTATATGTAAAAGAACATTTTTAAATTGAACTATAGAAAGCCAACCGCCCAGACTGTCATAAAAGTGAAAATATTAAATAGGGATATTAATATCCTTGTCCATATGGTAATTGCATATATCATAATGGGTGGTTGATATTCAGGTTTCATAACATTAATTCTATTACTAGTTATAGCTTCACCTATATACAGATGCTTTAAAAAGATATATGTTCACAGTACTATAATTTTTTGGCAATCCTAATAATTACGCTAACATACACAATATTCTCCAACCATGCTGCTATCAGACGAAACCCATATTCCTCCCCTAACTGGTGTCTAAAATGTAGGTATCCATTAGACAATTTTCTAGGGAATTAGTTCGACCAGTGGGGAGATGATAATGGAATTTATATTTCCATACTTACCAAGCTGTCAATATGCCTCTACAAGATCTGAGGCATGCATAAACCTGTCACCCTTCAATAAAACACAGTAAATGGGTGTCTATGCTTACAAATATACTATTAAAATTTTTGTCTCAGGAAACAAATGGGTTAACTATTCGAATCCATCCTAGATATATCTAGGAATTAGCATATCCTATTGCCTGTATTGTTATTAACTGTGTAGTTATTATTATAGATAATATTACCTTTACTAACCAGATCTCATATACCTAGCTTACTATGATTCCATTGTTAATTTTAATGTTACCCTCCCACTTTTCTTTAAAATGAATTATTAGGGTGCAATAAATTAGAGCCGTAAATCCGTTGCTGCCAAAAAAAACATTATGGCATCGTGGTAATGCTGGAAAGATTATCAGGGAGGCAACAAGGGGATATTATTTCCTGTACCATTTGACTGTTCACGCTGCTCACTGGCAGGAACACAATTGACCTTACCGCTGCAATTTTCCTCCACCTACCACCTTTACTGATGCTATCGACTAGGAGATTTGCTAACGTGGGCAGGCAATCACTTGTGGTGTAGTGTACTGACAAGAATACAATTGATTTGGCCAGAATAGTATATATGGATAAACAGGTGTATCTCACTACGAACTGCTACACGATTGAGACTTCCAACCACTACTATCACCTCTATACTGCACAGGCAGGCGCATTAACCTCTGCTATCCTGGTAGATACACATGACACTTTACGTGATGAAAGGTCTTTAATGTTGTAATTGAATGGTGGCCCTGCAACAAGAATAAATTTTGAACTTACCAGCACGCCAAGGCAACTATGCACAGTTTTGATGCAACAACCACTTTATCCCAAGATTAACTTGCTCAACGCTGCCTCATTTTTTTATGATTGCTGCTGTAGGTTATTAATTTTATAAAGCGGACTATGGAAGTTGTCTTTGTTTTTTTTGTTGCTTTCTAGATACCCACTAAGAGACTATTGCCAGGAGCGACCCTCTTAGCAGGTTCATGCAAGTGAGGCATTTATATATATATGTTTTTTGAAGGTAGCAGGAACTATCAACGTATTGATATCCAGATCATTCAAGTGCAATTCTACTAGATTTATTGGGTTGGGTCCTGCACTGCTCTAGAGCTTCTTTTCCTTCTCACCCGATGCCAACAAATAAAGCTCGCACTTGTTGTAACCATATTTGAGACAATGGATTCCTTCCCTCTGCTTGCATTCGCTACGGAGGGAGATCTATTCGCTGGCGCCCTTTTGTTTGCAAATAGGACAACTAGTTTGGGAATGTAACCACATATTTATGCACTCTATATGCAAGCTATGATTACAGTTGGGCAAACCCTTAATTTCCTTGTTCTCTTCAAATTTAGATAGTCAAGTTACACATTCAAGATCTTCATTCATATTATGTGATTGTTATTCAACTATATGCAGAGCCTCCAGAGTCTCCTTATCTAAGTCGCTTCTTTCCATTGTTGGGAAATCTTTGTCTGGATAATCCGATCCCTTGCGCTTTCTTGAGGTTGCACTTCCAACATAGCAAGAATCATTACAAAAGAATAGAATCACAGAAGTGATCACACTAGCCATGATTGCTATCACTGACATAAGGTCAAGCGCAGATACAATATGGGAAGCAACAAAAATTACCCATTTGCTATAGCAAAGAAAGAGCTTACAAAAAAATGTTTTTGGTAGATCTTAACGTTCAAATGGGCGTTAATGTCTTCTATTTTCTGTTGAAATTCCAGTGTTAGGAATGTTTCAGTGGAAGAAATTTATGTTGGAGGTGGGCAGAGGCAAGAAATAATAAACACAAATTGAGGCAAAGAATATATAAAACTTTAATTGTATTGCCTGACCAAAACGATTACAATTGCCTCTATTTATAGAGGTCTTTGGAGAGATCTGGAAGATCTAGAAACTACTTCACATGCAGCTAGAAAAATTGTACATGTTTTTGGTGGTCGGTGAATGACAGCAAAGAAATGGTCGGTAGAAGATGGTAGAAGCTTCTGCCTTTAATGTTTTCGGTGGTAGAAACTAATATCCGCCAACAGCCCCCCCTAATTTCTACCACTAATTACATCATTGTCTTTCATCATCTGAGCTTTAGCTCATACAAACACAAACAATATTTCATTTTATCTGCTGCTTTTCACTACTTTCTTCAGCTCTGCGGAGCTGGGCTAGACTCACAGACTTTGATTGAAATCTGCGGTTTGTCTTTCTTCAATCGTATCTATCTTCCGATCTGTACACTTCCTTGATGCGAATTCGATGATGTTTCGAACTGCCATTTCCTTATGCGATGCCCACCTTATTCAGCAAAACCTCTTAAAACCTTTCATCTATCACAAATGGTGACAGGATATCCTCTTAACATAGCTCTTGACATTTGTCACAAATGGTGACAGGATCACCTCCAAAATCTTGCCTGATGTCTGTCACAAATGGCGAGAGGATCCCCAGACGATCTCCTTGTCTTCTCAATCTGCGACATTCCACATAGCCTTCAATCTGTCTAGCGGTGGATGCCACGGTCTCCTTCCAAATAGCGGTGGGTATTTTCAATCATCGAACTCTAGTTCTGATTTGAAATCAGCGGCTTCCTTCTTAACTTTTCCTGCGACTTCTTCAACAGTTGTTGCTTCACATATCTTCAACTGCTCATCTTTGCCTTGAATAGCAACTTCTAAAACTGACCACCTTCACAGTTCTCGTGCGGTAGCTTTTACAACAAATGCGCAACTTTCCTTCTCTATACAGGGACAGATCTTGGTTTATTCCTTAGCAGATCTCTATTTAATCTGACTTCTGCTGCTAACACATCCTTGGATGCGGCATCCTCAATCTCTTTTTGAGAATGACTTTCTTCACAGGCAGCAACAACGATTGGTGAATGACAGCAAAGAAATGGTCGGTAGAAGATGGTAGAAGCTTCTGCCTTTAATGTTTTTCGGTGGTAGAAATTAATATCTGCCAACAGTTTATGCCTATTGGTTTCCAAGGTCATAGTGCTCATAGAAGAATAAAACATAAATTTTCTTTTGTATTATCTTTCTTTATTTGTTACTGTTCTGGTGTGCAGCTTCAACTCTGCAACCTCATTTCCAGCATCCCTTGCATTGTCTTGTGCATATATATATTCTTTGTTATCCAACTTTTATATATTCAAACCGAGAAATACAAAGTTTTCCCACCGTATGTATTCATTCTGTAATCATTTTTATCTTGAATGTATACCTATATATTTTCTTCGAATAATAGTATTTGAAATGCATATAATTTTTATGGTATGTATGTAAAATGAAATACATATTAATTTTAGGTGAAAATTCTTATACAACCAAGTAGATACAACCATGCATTTAAAACTTGTTAATACACTCAATGTATCTTAAAGAAAGTATTTTGCTACAACTCACAAAGGTATCCATATTTTCTTCATTACAACAAAGCATAAAACTTTCATTACCATGCTCAATCTTTAGGAATACAATGGACAACACACAAAGGAATAAGGCTTGCTCTCCACCCTACCGTAATGGTGTCATGGAGCCTCATGGGCTCTTGCAATACCCCCGAGCAAGAAAATATGTTAACCCCAAGATGATGAATGGAGTCTTCTCAAAATTTTAAAAAAGGAGGAAATGTCATAACATCAAATTACATGCCTATGAGCTCTTCACTCACCATATTCACAATGATTCATATAAACATGTTCACATCATTACAACAATAAAACAACGGAGGGTGAAAGTAGGGAAAAATTATCTCCTTCCTTTAAGTGAGGGATGAAAATCTTCCTCCTTTCCTCTCCAAATCAAGTCATCTTGATCACTCTCTTCCCAAAGAGATGAACTCTTCTCCTCTTCTCATTCTTTCTACCATCACTAAAGTTCTCCAAGAGGACAAGTGGGTAACACCCACTCATCCTTCCTCTCCAAGATATATAAGAGTTTCCAACTTGCAACCTTTGGATGGGGAGATGTGAAGTGTACCTTCCTTCATCAATGAGGATCTTTCCTCATTAAAAAGGGGAACATGCACTTAGACAACCCCCCAATCTTTTCACCCCCATCCTCTCCTCAAAATTCGTCACTCCTCATTATGAGGACTTTTCAAGAGTCAAATCATGTCGTTGAGGCCCTATTTCATGCCCACTTGACCCCTACCACTATGGTATAGACCCTAGGAGGTTTTATTTTGCATCCCAACCAAGGAAATTGACCAACAACCCACTTTAAAGACCCACATAAGGATCCATCCGAATTTCACACTTGGATAAGGGTTCTTAACCCCTAGCCCCACTTACACCCACATAACACATAATCAATTATCCCTTAATTATCAAGCCTTGCCACCTTAATTTACCAACATATTAACTTTATTTATTTCTAAGCCTAAAAGGAGTCAAATTTATGACCACAAGGAAATGTATTTTCGATGTGTTCTCAATGATCTTCCCTTCATGTACTAACACTCTTCTTTTCCTACACGTTACCAATCAAACCATAAGCAACAATTGTATATCACATAAATCTGATAGATGAAGTAAGAATTAATTGCACAACAATTCCATTTACAATTACAATTCATTTTAACAATTTACGAGTCCATGACACCTTCATGGCAATGAAAATGAAACAAATGTCAAGATGAAATCTAAGAACATTGTCACACAATCACATTATTTATTGCTCACAGTACAAATTACCACTACAACACCTTCGGCTCCCGCTCCCATGCCTCGCATGGGAAGTACGATGGTGCTCGCGTAGTGAAAATCCAAGTGTCAGGTTTTCGAGCTTCCTATTTTTCCCATGGTTCTGAGACCCATTCTCTATGGCAAGTGGAATGTTCGTTATGGGGCTACTCCTATGTCTTGGCCTTCGCGACCTCCTACAATTCCTCTACCTGTCCCTATGGTAGAGAATGAGAAGAGGTCAGTAATCGAGGCTCCTATTTCTATTTCTCTTCCTCTGGTTGCTTTTTCCCCTACACTTCCATCTCTTGGTCCTACCCAAGAGACTACCCTTACACCAGTGGCAATTGCAAAGGATACTCCTATGGCTAAGCAGCAATCTCCGGTCTCTTCTCAGGTCGTGTCTTCCAGTGCCCATAGCTGATATAACTAGCTCAAGCGCATGAGCGCAAGCATAGGCGGAAGGCTTTGTCCACCAAACAGACTACCTTGCAAAATATGGAGGGGGATCCAGTGGTCCCTATTTTGGTATCTTCTTCTGATGTTTCGCTTCCTTTTGTTGTGCATGCCTCAGTTCCAATTGCCTTTGTTCTGCTTACAACTCCCCCGACGAGTCCTAATGATGCCCATCTCAAAAGGGTGTAGGTTTTCATCGCCGCTTCCATGGAACCTCCTCTTTTGATGTCCTTCTCAGACATCCCTCCCTTTTCTCAACCTATAGACATGTTGAACACCATGGTGGTGTCTGCTGTGACTTTTTCTTCTTCGTCCTCAACCTCTACTTCTTCTATGGGGATTTCACATCCTCCATTGAAGCACAAGCTGGAGGATGACCTCATTACAAGTGGAGGTCAGAAGAAGGGGTCACCTTCTTTGGAAGTTGGTTCTATCCTGGCTTGTGTCATCCTAGTAACAGAGGTATCCCTCGCCTCTCCCGAGTTTTTCACTACCCCCTCTTGATGAGGTTGGCAGTGGCTCTCAGGTGCCTCCTTCTTCTCCCACCTGATTGAAACATGGAACTCCAATGAAGTGCATTTTTAATTTGGTGGATGACATCCCAGCTTTGTCCTCAATCTTTGCAAGATCGATGAATTTTTCCTCACACAATCTCGGTGAAGAATTCATTAAGGGTCCTTCTTCCTTGGCCCTTGTTGCAGGCGAATTGGAGGGTACTACCCTCGCTATTTTACACTTGTAGGCCCATTCGCCCGCCCCCTACAATGATCTAGATTGGGAGAAGGATAACCTGCTGGTCGATGAGAAATAGGGTGGTACATCTTCTTTATATGTAGTGTAGATTTGTTTGTGTGTTTGTGTTCCCTCGTGCTTGTCTTTCTATGTTTGTGATCCTACTTGGAGGACCCTTGCTACCCTTGTAGGTGCTTGGATATAGGAATGGAAAATTTTTCATGAATTTCTTCTATGTGTATCGTCATTCTTCTATATGTTGTAAAGTTGTTTTTTGTTATTGGAGACAATGCAAAGTGTTGGGGGAATTTAGGCCTTCTTCCATGCTGACCTAATTTTTATTTTGTCTTCATGTGCTCTTCTCCATGATCTAAGAAATTCAAGGATTGATGACTATTCATTCATACAACGTATTATATCTATTTGTTTCTATGAATAGATCCAACTCCAAACTCTAAGATCCCATGTCTCTCTTGATTTCTTCACCTTTGTCTACTTCTTCATGTTGTGGTTCTTATGTGTTATCCCTCGCATGCGTGACAACATAACACACAATACATCTCATCATGTGTTGTGTGCCACAAAATATTTGTGTCTCATTTTTCTGCTTAAGATGCCATGTGCTCCTTTGTGCAACACACACCATCCTAAGGAGAGGCTAACATTTTCTAATTTTTAATTTGGTGAATTCTTTCAAAATGATTCCTTGGTGTCAAATTATCTTTGCAATGAATTCCTTGATGAAAGAATCCCTTATTGAAATCTCTCGTTTTCCAAAATTTTGTATTCTCTCTAGATTCCTAGATGAAATTTTCTTTTGAAAAGGATCTCGTATGCAAAAGGATCTAAAATTTTCCTTTGAAAAAGGAGTACTTTTTCTAAAATGAAAGATTCTAAAAACTTTCCTTTGAAAAGGATCTTTCTTTCCATCAGAATTTTTGATGGAAGATTATTCAAAAGGATCCCTTGATGACATAATAACTTGCGAAAAATGTTGTGTCTTTCAATTGGAGCGTTCCTTTGAATGGACCCCTTGGTGTCTTGAAGGGTTTCCCATTGAAGGCATCCCCTTCAAAAACTTCTTCAATTGAATTCTCTAGTGTTTTGCAAAATTGTGTCTTTTATATGATATTCGATGTCATTGTGTCTTGGTGTTAGACATTGTATATCCTCATGTCTAGCTTTGGGGCAGCCTAACTAGGCCCATCTTTTCTGTGACTATCTTGCAACACAATTTGTAGTAGTTGTAGGCTTATTTGGTCAGTGTACTTGATCAAACTGTGTCTTATCATGTCAACTCAAGTGTGTCTTATGATTTTTTTCCTAAGATGTTTGTGGTGAGATCGTAGTTTGCTTTGCAAGATCAAAAACCTGTGGAGCCTCCTCTCTTTCATAGCTTTGTAGGACCAAGAACCTGTGGATCCTTTTCTCCTTTCTTAATGTCCAGGTGTGTCGGATGGAAGTTCTTCTTCCTTGATGCTATTGGTATATTCTCTTCAATCTCGTTCTAATTTAGCTCGCATTCACACTGACACGTATGCTCACTAAAGTGGGGACAAAATGTAATGACATGAATTTGCACCCTAGGAAAATTCCTCATTTATTTTATCTTTACCTTAGAAAATATAAGTTTAATGATGCAAACCTACCACTGTCATCTTATTCCTTCCACATGGCCTTTTCTTTTGCATCAGTGGAGGAATTTTTTTCGAGGACGTGTGCATGTTGTGCAAATGCCTGCGCACTATGATTACATCCTAACATGATTCTTGCCCCTAGAATCTGTAGAACCATTACATCTTTGTTTGGCTACAAAGGTAACATCTTCTATCAACCCTTGACCAACAAAAAATAACCTTTTACCCCCATTTTAGCAATTCAAGCTCAATTCTTTCACTCCTTCATGCAATTCTCTCATTCCTTCATGTGAATTCTAACAACTTCTTGATCTTTATTTCACTCCCTCACTCTCTCAAGCTCACTCTTGCTCTCTTCTTGTTCATTCTTATTTTTCTCTCCTCTCTACTTGGCATCTATAATGTATTCTTGTTGCAACTCCACCATCCTTGTAGGTTGACGAAGCTCCATTCTCTTGACGTGGTGTCATCTTCTCCTCTCATCCTTAAGTGCTAGAAAAAGGGGAGGTGATATTCCTTTTTTATTTTATTTAAATCATTGTGTCTTATAGAATAGCATTTAGGTTGTCTTTGCACTCTATTTGATAGTGTCTTTTTTATTTTCTATTTATCAATTTCTCTATCTCGTTGCATATTTGGTTGTCTATGGAGGTGGGAACACCCAAACAAGGGTCTAACTGAGGTAGACCTCAAAATGTAGCCCAACAGTTTTCTTGTTTTCATGTGTGTAGGTGTTGGTTCGTCCTTTTGGAGTTAAAGCTAAAGAATTGAAGCATGGTTGGAGTGGTATCTTTTCATCCTCTTTCTTTGTCATTTCTGCACTAGAATAGCTTTCAGTATTCTTCTTCTTATACTTTATGCTTTCTATATTCTTTTTTACAAACTGTAAAACTCTATCAGTCGAGTCATTAGTAGGCCCTTTGTGTTTTCTATATGTTTTCCAAACCTCTATTTGTATAGGATGCCAACACGTCCCTGAGATGCTAGTGTGTCGCACTAGAGTCTAGTTCTCACACTTTCATCCTCAAATAGTGAGTTGTCTGGTCTACAGTCTGAAACTTTTGTGGTCGGCTCACCCGATTCTGGATACACTAGGTTTTAGCAGAAGGGGGACAATGCGTTGTTTTCCCTTCCTTTTTATCCTCTCTCTTAATCTGTCAATCAACATGAGGTAGTTTAGGGAAGTTCGTTCCTTGGGGCTCTCCCCTGACCTGGAGCTTCAGGGGTGATCAAACCCCTTACTCTACACCATGAAAGCTAATAATATTACTAAAGAAGCTCTTGTTGTATTTAGAGGTATCCAACAAAAGAACATGGAAACTTTTAATTTCTACATTAATAGCTATAATGATTTATTCTCCTAAACATAGATTGGACATTTTTCCTAGGTCATTGGAGGAATGTCCTTCATAATGTCCCTCTGAACTCCAATGTACTAAGGCTATTCTCTATTTGATCCGATGTAATTTTCCAAGTTTGTAATATATTTGCAACACTTATCTATCAAGAAAATAAATAAAATAAATGGCATCATGAATATTTTGAAATAAATTATTAGTTTTAAAATAAAATTATAACAAAATTAATAAACATATATATATAATGGTGGATATAATAAGAATAATTGAAAAATTAGATAAAGTAAATATTGAAGACTTATCATAGAGTAATTAAAAATAACATGAAGATACACACTTATTTGCATTCTACAATTATAAGTCTATAACATCAATTTTTTGAATGATTTTTTTTCAACAAATCACTACCAGAGAGGGTAGTACTCTTTCCATTACACCAGTAAAAATATTACATGGAAGCTCAATGTTACAAAGACCACTCCTGCAGTGGTTGAGAAAAGAGTTATCATACCCACCCCTAACTCCATTAGCCTACTAACCTATGTTTCAAATAGAACATTTTTGTTTTGAATTACATAATCAAGGAAACTTTGCAAATCATTAGAGAAGATAGCCTCCCTAAACTTCTCCACTGCTTCCCCAACACGTTGATCCCCTTGGCATGGGCTACCTCCACCATATCACAAAATAGCCCCTCTTGGGCCACTTGTCAAAAGCTGAAATGGCCTTAATGGCTGCATCAACATACACTCCCTTCAAAAGTCACACCATGTTCTTAGCTACCTACTTCCTTTGGGTTGTGCGCACTGTTGGTGAGAAATAGCCCCATCAGCATGCCATCATGAATAGGAGCTGGCTACCCAACCTACAAAATCTAATGTCCATCCCATGGGCTATATGTTATGCCCATCCTGCATCAACTACGGACACCCCACGACCTGCTCTAATTCTGTCAGTCCGACAAAGTACACAACAACCCTGCCATCTGTATCATCCTCCGTCGTCAAGCCTCAAAAGAGAAGAGATGGACCATTAATTTGCAGCAAGTGGCAAATTTATTAACCAACTACCAAATAATTTCATCCTACCCAATTTTCCCGCAAAAATTACCCATCATCTTCATTTTATAACAAGCGCAGTTTTCCCGCAAAAATTACCAGGCTGTAGGTGAGGGAAAAGGAAATTACGCACTCTGGTAAGTTGTTCTGGAAATTACGCATTGTGTTTATGAAATGATTTTGGCGTATGTTTGGAAAAACCCTACGCACGGGGGTGAATATAGATTTTATCTTCCAATACATGTTCCTGTGTCTGCAAGATCCATTCATGTATTCAATTAATTTTGGCCAAAATGTAGAAAATTTACATATCAAAGCATGGTCGACTAAAAATTCCTCACAATTTGCAATTCCAAAGTCCATTAAAATTTCATAAATATCTATTAAAATTTTAGGGACAAAGCTTTTACCCAAATTATCCAACTCACTTTTAAAGCCTCCAGAATTATCATCATCCCTTTCTGCCACGCCATTAATGGGATCGGTTGGAGAGTGACGAAGTCTGGTAAAATCCCTTGCCCTGCTCTGATCTTCATCTCAAAATTGGTAAGGGAAATTTTCTTCGCCGTCATAATACTAGGGTCAGGCCGAATTGGATGAGAAGGTCGATTTTTGAACTATATCGCCATTTGTAACTTCTTCAACCTGTTGCATCGATGTCTGTCAAACACTATGTTACCAGAAACGTGACGGTAGGGCTCCATTTCGCGTTCTGACGGGAAAAACGCCGGTTTCGTTTCCTACGGCCATTTCTAGGCCATTTTTCTGTTTCTCGCCATTGCAGGGAGTTCTCGAATTTTTCGTTAAACTGAAAAAAAATTATGCAATTTTGAAGCCTTAAAAATTGATTTATGTGTTGCATGAGAACTGGCTGTGTTACATTGAAGTCTGAACAAAAATCTGGCTGTTTTCGAGAGAGTAAGGGAAGAGGCGTTAATAGAGGCTGGAATGGTGTAAATAGAGGTCTTCGAAACAGCAAAATTAATGTTCATTTTTTTATGCATGCTACGCCAGTGGTGTAAATAGAGGTTCAGTTTATAATTGACTTTTAATTTTTTTAATTTTTATTATAAACTATAATTAAAGATAAAATATATAAAAACAAAAAATTGTGTGTTTTTTTTAATAATTATAAGTATTTTTTATATATATAGTTTATTTGTTGTTTTAATAAAATGTTTTAAAACTGATATAATATTTTTTTTAAAGTGATTCTTGGTTTATATTTTATTATAATTTATATTTGACAAACTTTTAACTTGCATGCATTTTTATGTATGTGGGACAAAAACTTATAATAATATGATTGAAAATATATATGTATATAAAATTCATTTTGTGTAGATGTTGGCTTCAAAAATAATATTTGTGTAAAGCTTGTGCGTAAGGGAGCTCACTTTATTTTGTATGGGCTAGCTTGCTCTAGTGCACAACTAATAAATTATGTTGTCAAATCTCTCTAAGCTTAATTTCTCAATTATGCTTCAGACATTGTGATCAAGATATACAAAATTAAACAAATGCTTATTCTCATAAACCTGGCAGAAAACCTTCAATTAAATGTATTTTTTTTACCAATAAATTTAATATATTTTTTTTATGACTATTTAATTTTTATTAATTTTTATTATAAATA
>VDFB02000017.1:497030001-497046668 GCA_007258455.2 Sequoia sempervirens
GGGGATCTGAAAGTGGTGGTAGGGATGTCTTTACCACTGAAGGTGATAGTCTTTTCTTCCTTTTATGTAGCATGTGAAGGTTGACCATACTCGTGTGGTGGCGGTGGCATGGTTGCTACATTGAGAGCCGTATGCATTTTGTATTCACCACACCCTTTGTCAATGATCTGGACTTTGGTGACCGTAGGGTCAGTGGTGGAGGATGGAGTGGTTATCACGGTGGATGGTGGATTCACGGATGATGACTGGGATGCCCCCATTTCAACTTCGAGACAATAGTGTAAATGGGGGAATGACGCTTCTAAAGCGCGGCAATATTCAAATGGTTGGGGGTCAGCATAGATGGTGACTTCTTGTCCATTGATGGGGAATTTTAGGCACCCTACGAGATTTCTTTCTGCATTATCATAGGCTTTGTTGTGATGATGGTTACTTAAGAATGCAGCGGTATACCCCATCATTTTATAATTTCAAGTACATAAGTGAAGTGACCCATTATCTACCAAGACCTTTTTATTTTATGGCGAGCAACCACGACTTCGATATGTAAGGGGCGATTATGATTGACATCAATGTTTGGCATATCATTTTGGCTGAAGTGTAGGTGATGAGACAAATCCAAGTGTCCCACCAATGCTTGGAATTGTGTGGGGTCGATATCATGGCACATGGGTTTCCTGAGGGCTCTAATGTGAGGATTTCTTGATGTATCGGGGAAGACTTAAGCAAATCCAGGATGGATATATGAGCAGGGGTCTTTCTTAAGTGATCAAGGATGTTGTACTGAGAGCTTACAGGAGTTGAGTGGGTGGGTGCAGAGGCTGTAGGGACAGTGATGCAGGCTCGTCGTGTAGTAACAACACGTTGAGGGTCTTTGGCTTTAACATGTATCATGGATACCCGGGGTTCCACCTACTCAATGTAATGAATAACACCCTCGTAATTGAAGGGCACATTCTTGTAGCTCACATTATTTGTGTTGTTTCCTTGGGGATTATTGCTAGATGTGCTTGGGCCTTGGTTATGGTTCGGAAAGGTGTTCTGATATATCTGCAATTGAGTATTGGACGATGAAGCTTGACTAGGGTCAACCTTGATGTCACCTCGATCAATGAGATCTTGGACATAGTTTTTCAGACCTTGACACTTATTCAAAGAGTGTCCCTTGATTTTATGGAACTCACAATACTCATTTTCTTTAAACCATGCTGGCTTGGGTTTGGACTCGTCAAATGGCTTGGTGACGGGGTATGTGATGGGGTAATTGATTTGTAACAACTTATTAAAAACAACACTCAGAGGTTCTCCTAACTGGGCATATTGACATTTGGTGTTCCCCTGATTGTTTTGGTTTGACTGTTGAGGAGGACGAGGTGCCCCCTGCGATACAGATATGGCATTGGGTACAGACGGTTGTTGTTTTTGGGATGCATTAGCCACTTGGACATGTTTAGTGTCTGTCACGCCGTCATTCACCGCATTCTTGTTCTTGTTCTAGAATCGTGGTTTATCTCCAAATGACCTCTCTTTACCATGACTGTGTATTTTAATGTGTCCTTTGGCAATAAGGGCACGTTCAAGGATGGTTCCCTTTTCTACTATCTCCGCGAAGGTGGTGACACAATGTAACCTAAAATTATGGGCCATGTCAGGATGAGAGTTTTCCATGAAAAGAGTGACCATGTCTTTTTCTTTCAGAGGGGTCTTCATTCGACTTGCTAATGCACGCCACCGTTGTAGGTAGCTAGTAAAGGTTTCTCCATCACGTTGTTTCTCTTTGAGGAGATCTAAGGTGTCTGTATCCTTCTCCAAATTGAAAGAGAAGTAGGATACAAACTTTTCTGACAGGCGCAAGAGATAGTTATCATTGTACATGACTTCTTGACACTGGGAATAAAACTCCTGCAAGTGAGCCTTAGGGTCTTTGTTTCCCTTGTATTTGTCAAATTTTGGTATCTTGAAATGTTTAGGAAATGGGATCAATGAGATGGAGGGATCAAATGGATATGGGCATATGTCTTCAAATTTGAATGATTGTTTGGTAGCCCCGGCTTGAAGGTCCTTAAGTGCGGCTTTGATTTCCAACAAATCTGAGCTAGCTGGTGGCGGGTTGGGGGGATATTGACGATAGGATGATAAAGGATCCTGTTGAAAGGACGTCAGATTGTTGAAATAGGGATTTGGATGGTTGGATGATGATATGGCTTGCTGGTAATACGAAGGATTTTGTTGATACGAGGGCTGTTGTTGTGGGGGATAGTACGGATTTGTTTGATAAAAGTGTGGGGTAGGTTGTTGAGGAACTTGGATGGGACATTGCATGTTGGTTTGTTGGTGTTGAGGGTATTGTTGTGATTGTTGGGAGGTCGCATAAAGCGGTTGTTGGTGAAATTGTTGTTGATTGTGATAGTAGTAGTGTTGGGGAGGTTGTTGTTGTGACGTCAAATGTTGTATGGGCCGAGATGGGATATTGTGTTGTGGTTGAGCCTGTGGATGTAAAATGGATGCAAGAAAGGTGGATATGGTCTGAGCAATAGGTTGAGATGGATTGCCTTGTGATTGGTAGGGTGGTTGTTGTGAAGAGGCCAAAGTATTATGTGTAGGTTGTTGCGGATGAGATGGCGGAGGTAGCGTAGAAGCGTTTTATAAAGGGGGTTGTTGGGTACCACCTGAAACATTCAGTTGGGGTGTGCCTTGTGGAGGTAATTGAGTTGGAATGTTAGATTGGTGAACCTGTTGAGATGGTAGATTTGTGGTCCCAAGAGGTGGAAGCAATGTGGCAAAGGAGGTGCCCCCAATGTTGACTGGAGGTTGGTTTGAAGGAGGGGGTGATGTTAATGTTAATGGCGGAGGTTGTGGAACATTTTGTGGCATACCATAGGCAAAAGGATTATTGGGATCAGGCACTTGAGGACCTCCTATAATTGAGGTCGAAGTGTGTGGGGGATAGTTAACCTGATAAAGAACAACATTGCCAAATTCAGGTTGATGCCAACCCTCAACTGGTGGAATATTGGGGAAGTATGAACCTTCTGGTGTATTTTGTGAACCTCAGAGTACGTTAGATGGGGCACCCCTATATTTGGACAAGTCAAAATTCGAGGGGGGTTTGACACCCTTCTCAATTAGGTGGGACAAGATTCCTCCCCCATGTTTTTCAAGCAGACGGTCAATCATTTGCACATTGGCAGGGTTACTAAAATGTTCCTCAAGTGTGAGTTCAGGTTGATTAGCCATACTCTCTTCACCGTGTGGTGAGTTGTTCTGATTTTCGGTGTTGGAGTGCGATGAAGTACCATTATGAGGATCGTGAGGGATGTTAGTACCCTTGTTAGGATCTGATGAGATGTTCATTATGTTGTTGGGATCTTGAGGGTTGTTTGATTAGGCATTCTGGGCTTGTTGGTCGGCCATTTTCTTTGCCTATGATCGGGTTTGAACAGGCATGCAAATGTGCTATGAGTGGATTATAAACTTTTTTTTTTTACGAATGATTTGATTGTGATTGGATGAGATGTGATTTGGATGGGGTTTGGATTTGGATCAGATTTTGTTTGGATATATTGGATTGGATCGGATTTGGATTTGGCAAGATTGGATTTTGATTGACTTGGATTGGATTATTAAGATGAATAGGATAGAATTGGTTGAACGGATGTGAGTTGATTGATTGGACAATTTGATCAAATGATTGGTTTTGATAGATTTGGACTATTGGATGGGTATGATTGGATGATGAAAGATGTGAGAGAGACCTTAAGTTTGATCAAAGGAAGTTACCCTTAGTGACCTAGAGCTTTGATTGATTAAGAGGATGATTACGACACCAAATCCACCTTAAGATAAGAATGGATTGATTGGGCTGAGGATGATGACTTACGACACCGAATTCACCTCAAGATGGAAGCGAATTGATTGGGGTCGAAGTTAAAGACTAATAATCAAATTCAAATGTTATGGTCAATTTGGGTAACCACTTGTAATACAAGTTTAAGGCGGTTTGGTTATGAGTGGTGTTTGGCGATGTAAATGGTAAAAAAATGGTGTTTGTTAGGTGAGGGTATGGACTTTTGAATAGAATATGAGGAAATTAGAATGAACGGGTGGATTGAAGATGATTGCGAAGAATGAGTGGGGATTTATAATGGTTAAACAAAGATTTGGAATGATAAGATGGAGGTTTAAAATGGTCAAATGGAGGTTTTTGGAGGTTTAGAGTGACAAAACGGAGGCTTGGGATGATGAGATAATGGTTGGGAATGGTTAAATGATGGTTTAGAGGCTAAACGGATCCAAATGGGGCGATTTTGGGTGTTCAGGAGGGAAAATCCGCCCCTCTGCAGCAAAAATCAGGGGCGTTGACAGCTTTTTGCAGTAAATCAGGGGCGCTTCCGCCTTTCTGCAGCAAAACAGGGGCGCTTTCACCTTTCTGCAGCAGAATTAGGGGCGCTTATGCCTTTCTGCAGCAAAACAGGGGCGTTTCTGCCTTTCTGCAGCAAAATAGAGGGTGCTTCCACCTTTCTGCAGCAAAACAGGGGGCGCTTCCGCCTTTCTGCGGTAAGACAGAGCTTGGTTTTGATGGCAAAGGGCTATGGCAAAGACGCAAAATGATAAAGTAAGGCCAAAGTACCAAAGATTTCATGGATTTTTCACAAGGAAAAACTTCAAGCAAGCACAATCCTATGATTAATGTTAAGGGTATGGCTAGGCAAGGTCTTAATCTAGGATGCACAAGGTTTCTAGGGAGTCCTCGATATACTCTCGGTACGTGAGGCACAACCGTGAACACCAGCCCGTCACAAGCGTGAGTCGGGAACCCCAACGAGATACTAAAAGGCTCGGACCAAGTCTTCACATCTATCTAGGTATCACCCTAGCTTCAACGCTCCGCCAATTATGATGTGACTGGATTGGGGTACAACTTTCATTCTCCCCCCTTTATATACCTCGCCGGTACGCGTGGTTGGAATCGTCCCTTGGGGTGATGAAATCCCCAAGTAGGTCCCACTAAAAAGAAGACACTAACCGCTTCCAACTACTCCCCAGGCTCACATGAAGTGCAAGGCAAAAGTGAAAACAAATTAATGCCCCCTTGGGTAACACAAGAATAAACAATCACAGCAAGCAATGAAGTTTACTCCCCCTAATTAGACTATGTTCCAAAACAACAAGGATAATTTCTAAAAAATCTGATCAAATAGATGGCCCTGCAAACAAATGTTAGTTGTCTTTTTCTTCGTTCTTGGTCAATTACACCATAATATGCTACAAAACGTTAGCAAAAAGCACCAATATTCTTGCCAAAACAATGTTAGAGGGTTACTACTTGAAAATAGCAAAAAATGAGAGCAAAAACGAAGCTAAAATGACTGTTTTACCTTCCAAACTGTGTTGTTTTAGGGCGCTTCCGCCTTTCTGCAGCAAAACAGGGGCGCTTCCGCCTTTTTGCAGCAAAATGGGGACACTTCTACCTTTCTGCAGTAAAACAGGGGCGCTTCCGCCTTTCTACAGTAAAGCAGAGGGTGCTTCCGCCTTTCTACAGCAAGATTAGAGGGCACTTCCGCCTTTCTGCAGTAAGAGGTTAGAGGAAAAGAACCTTTCAAGATGAAAGGGCATATCTACCCCTCTGCAGGAAACTTTATCAGATTTTTAAAAAGGAAAGTTGTACGCCCCACTGCAAGAAAGTGTTAGAAAAAACCTTCTAAGTATACACCTAACTGCAACAAATTGTTAGAAGAAAATGAAACTGTCAGATATAGGGCGCTTCCGCCTTTCTACAGCAGACAAGAGGGCACTTCTGCCTTTCTACGGTAAAGTAGAGGGCACTTCCGCCTTTCTGCGGTAAAGCAGAGGGCGCTTCCGCCTTTCTGCAGTAGGACAGAGGGCGCTTCTGCCGTTCTACAGTAAAGCAAAGGGCACTTCCGCCTTTCTGCAGTAAAATAGAGGGCACTTCCACCTTTCTGCGACCTTTTCCTACAAAATTCTTAGCAAAAACGAAGGTTAAATGCAAGAACCCGTTTGTGGGTCCCACCGGGCGTGCCAGAAATGTGTACCTTAGAATTTTACCCTATTCTAATGTGCAAAATAACTAAAAATGTGAATGATAAAAGACTAAAGACACTTCAAGATTAGCCTAAAGAGTGATAAAACAAGAAGGAAAATAGATGAAACGAGATGCAAATGATTATACCTTCCTTGTTGTTGATGACTCCTTGGTTGGCCCTTGATTGGGATGATTTTGTGTGCTCCTTAGATGGTTTGTGATGTAGCTAGATGCAAGATTTAATGTGCAACAAATGATCAAAGTGGATGGCTAAATGATAACAAGTGCTTGAGAATGCAAATTGGCAGCATAAGGTTGCTCAAATCAAAAGGTGTTGAAAATGCCCTTGAGGAGGGGGTATTTATAAGAGAATTTGAATTCTCTAGAGAATTCAACAGTCAAGATTCATTCAACAAGGTCAAGATAAAGGGCTATGGTGAGTTGAGAACTCACAAGCCCTCACATCTTGACATGTGGATGGTGAAGTGGCTGAGAGGAGATGAGGTGGAGGTGAGGTGGCCAAAAGGTACATGAGGTGGAGGAAGGACAAGTACCTTCCAAGCATCTTGGGGAGTGAGGAGATTTCCTCAAAAAGGGATTCCTTGTTCCCAAGTGGGAGTGAAAGGGACATTTGAAGAATTTTGGAATTCCTCAAAAATCTACATGGGAAAAGGAGAGGTGGTTGAAAATATAAATGTGAATTAAAAATTCACATTCTTAGGAGAATCTAAAGGATAAAAGGTGAGCTCCAAAAAGGTGGGACTTGGTCACATGTGGAAGATGTGACAAGTCCAAGGTTCTAGAAGCCTTAGGATCTAGGACAAATAAATGTGAATTAAAAATTCACATGGGAAAGGGGGTCAATGCTAAAAGAAGGTAAATGAAAAGGTTGGCTAAAAAGTGGTGTTAAATATGGCTAATGACCTTGGTTAAGGTTGTGCAAATATTGGATTAGACTAATTAATGGAAGATTAGAGGCAAGTGGCAAATGTAGGAGGATGTGACATAATCTTTGATTAAGAGGATGCACATCATAATCATGAATTAATTAGATTAATTCAGATTAGGGCAAGATCATGGAGGATGTGACAAGGAGAGAGAAAATGAAGAATTTTAAATTAATTTTAAATCAAAAGGGGAAACATGACTAAATTAAATAAATTGGTGTATTTATTTAGTTTAGAGAGGAAGAAGGTGAAAGATAAAGTATTTAATGATTAAATTAAATACTTTATAGATATGAGATAAAAGGTGCAATATTAATTTAATAAATTAATATTTAATATGGTAGACGAAAAGGGAGTAAATTTAATCATATGGGAGTAATTAAATTTAGATGTCTACAGATACAATGCAAAGTGGAGATGGTATAGAAATTATAGAACACACTTCAATCAATTTTATGTTTTTAATTTTTAAAATTATTTTTTCTTAGTTGACGTGTTAATTGTGCATGTTATTGTGGCTTTAGATAATCAACAGAACACCCAACAACTCATGTTACCATTTTCTATTGATCTTAACCAAACAGCTTCAACAATGGATGTAATGTAAAGTAGAGATGGTAACAATACGGTAATTTGAAAATTTTAAATTATAGTAGATAAGTTTTTATTTGGTTGGCCTAGTTTATTTACTCTTAAGCATTAAAATATGGTTTGACTTGTTATTGTGCAGTCAATTTTGCATCCACCAAGTGGCATGAGGAGGTTAGATTTTGATGATCCACCACAAGTTTAGGACTCGCTTGAGACATATGATCAATTGAACTATTAAGATTTAATGTGTATTTATTGAACATCCACATTGCATATAGATTTTGAGATGGCATATGGAGCTTGAGATGACATATGCAACATTTTGTAAAAAATATTTTGAGTTGGTATAAATGCCAATTTTGTATATGTGTAGACAATTATTCTACATATTTATATATAAATCGATATACAATATAACTTTTCCTTATGTGCATATTTTTCAGCTTTCAACATTTAAATTTGAATGTATATTCACTTTAGAATGGTTGAATTATAATTAATAACAACTTATAGATTTATTTCTTGCAATCTTACTTTCCATGATGACTAAAAATCAATATACAATATTTTTTTTTCATATGTGCATGTTTTCCAGCTTTAAACATTTAAATTTGAATGCATATTCACTTTATATTCTCCCATAAAGCACAACATTGTATCCTTTATATTTTCATAATTATTTTTTAAAAATACTCCATTTCCTCATTACTCATTTGAAAAAACAATAGAAGCAACTATTTCAAATATACAAATTTCATCCAAAAAACATGGTTTTATCCAAAAATAAACACTAGCAATCACACATTGGTGTGCAATGGGTACACCAAAGAGGTATGGAAAGTTAATCAAGGAAAATTTTGGTCTATTTTTGGCATACATTTGTGTAGTACATGAGGTCAATTAGTAGGTCATTTAGAAAAATGATATTTGTGCAACAAATGTCTTAATGGAGAAATGATGTTTACATCCACTTATAGGGATCCAAACATAACTGAAACAAAACCTATAAATAAAGAAGATAATCAAGCTCCATTACCGACTGGCACATGGTATGTTTACAATAAGAGAGGTAGATATAGTGATAGAAAGAGGGAGAGATAAAATAAGGAAGAGTGAGAGAGAGAGAGAGGGGGGGTTTAAGGAGATATAGATAGAGAAAAGAGGGAAGAGTGAGAGAGCGAGACTTGGGGGTAAGGATATATAGATAAAGAGGAAGATATAGATAGAAATGGAGATGTAAATGCAGAAGAACGAGAGTGATATGTAGAGGACATGGAGAGATACAAATAGAGAGAAGATAGGGATAGATAGAGATAGAAGAGATAAATATATAGAGGGAGAGAAGGAGAGAGGGAGAGGTAGAAAGATAAAGATAGAGATAGGAAGTGATATATAGAGATAAGTAGAGAGAGGAAGAGATATGGAGATATAGAGAGATAGATAATGAGATAGAGATAGAGGGATAGATGGAAAAAATATGAAGAGGTAGATGGGGAGTCAAAGAGATATAGAGATAGAGGTTTGGGAAGAGGGAGAGGGAGAGAGAGAGATGGATGAATAGAAAGAGACACGTCTAGAGATAGACAGAGAGAGAGAGAGGAAGATAAAGTTAGAGATGAAGATATAGCAAGAGAGGAAGAGGGGGACAAATAGATAGAAGTAGAGGGAGAGATAAAGATAGAGAAAGATAGAGAGGGAGAGACTAGAGAGATATAGATATATAGAGGAAGAGGGAAAGGGAGAGAGAGAGATATATGGAGGAAGAGATAGAGGGGGATACAAAGAGATATAGAGGAAGAGGAAGAGGGAGAGATATAAAGATATATACATGGTGAGATAGAGTGATAGACAAAGAGATGTAGTGATATATAGAGAGAGGAACAAAGAGATAGAGAAATAATGAGAAGTAGAGATAGACAAATAGAGATGGAGAGAGGGAGAGAGAGAAAAAAGGGGAGATAGTGATATATGAGGAGATAAAGAGAGAGAAAGATATATGGGAAGATAAATGAAGGGAGAGGTAGAGATAGAGAGATGGATAGGGGAAAGGAAGGGAGAGATGGGGAGATATAAAGAGAGGGGGAGATAGAGAGAGGCAGGGAGAGAAAGGGAGAGAGACAAGTAAAGGAGGGGGAGATATAGGTAGAGGAGGGCAAGGTAGAGGAGGGGAGAGAGGAAAAGATAGAGGGAAGAAAAGTAGAGAGATAAAAAGAGGGAGTAATAGGGAGATGGAGAGAGAGGGAAATATATGGATACAAATAAGGAGAGATAAAGAGATATGTATATAGAGATAGTAGGAGAGATGGAGTGAATAAGAGAGTGAGAGAGAGAGAGAGGAGATGTAAACAAAGAGGAAGATAGAGATAGAAATGGAGATGTAAATGGAGGAGAAGATGGATATGTAGAGGACTTGGAGAGATGCAAACAGAGAGAGGATAAATAGAGAGAAGAGAGGGATAGATAGAGATAGAAGAGATACATATGTAGAGTGAGAGAGGGAGAGGTATAGGGATAGCGAGATAGATAGATAATGAGATCGAGATAGAGGGATAAATGGAAAAAATATAAAGAGGTGGATGGAGAGTCAAAGAGATATAGATATAGAGGTCTAGGAAGAGGGAGAGGGAGAGAGAGATGGATTAATAGAGAGAGACATGTCTAGAGATAGAGGGAGAGAGACGAAGATAAAATTATAGATGAAGATATAGCAAGAGAGGAAGAGGGAGACAAATAGATAGAGGTAGAGGGAGAGTTAACGATAGAGAAAGATAGAGAGATAGAGAGATAGAAGGGGGAGAGATAAAGAGATAAAGAGGGTGAGGGAGAGAGATAGAGAGATAAAGATAGTGATAGGGAGAGAGAAACATAATGTGTGTGAGTGAAAGACATATGGAGATAGAGTAATAGAGGTTTTAGAGGTGAATTATCATATACTTAATCAAATGACATGTTATGTTGATTCGTAAGTGCTTTATTTGATCCATTAAGATTACTTGCATTAGGGAAATATAGCATTTTCTTTTAAAGGAATATAGAAGTTATTTACATGTTGTTTTATGAAGTGCTTGTAATTACTCCATAATAGGAGGAATTTTCTATCATTGGTATTATATACCAGGAATGATGAAATAGGATTAGCTTATTTAAGAAAGTGTCTTACTACTCATATTGCCCCTATACATGAAGTAGCTATTGTTGATCTATTCATAGATAGTTAGATTATGTGTATAGTGTGAGATATGTCAATTTCATGAAGTGACTTGGAACTATTATCAAATATGCTAGGAAACCTTGGGGATGATAAGGTTTAAACTTAATTGAAAAAAAATGGTACACTACCCTTTATAATTTGGGTACATAATTTGTATCTCTAACTAACTAAATTAATCTCATTAAAAATTCTTGTATAAAATAGAGAAGGAAAAGCCACAACTAATCATTTTAGCCATTAAAAAAATAGATGGACACGCTTATTTAAAGTTTTGGAAAATTCATCAATAACTACATCCTAAAAAATAAAATTAAGAAAAAAAGTGAAGTTTCACATAAATCTATGCTAATAATCCAAGAAGAGGGAATTTAAATATAGAATAGTTTATATGTGTACCATAGGTTTGTATGTATAGCCACTAACACTAAAGAAAGGAGAAAAATGAAGAAATGAACATAATTTTCATTTTTAAATTACAAGTAAATAAGTCAAGTGTTTATGTATATTTTTTCCAAGTTAAAATTCAACCTTGCATTGAAAAAAGTTAGATTTTTTAGGTTGGGTTTTCCTATTTTATTCATATTTTTCTATTATTTTTTGGGTTATAGGTTCATGACTAACACACATGGATCTTTGGGTCCCTCTCAAATATCTATTGTTATGTTTAAAGACACCTTAATCAAGGAAGCTAAATCCTAGAGAAAGAAGTAAGAAGTCAATGAGATTTAAGCATGAGATAAATCCTAAAGAAAGAAGTAAGAAGTCAATGACCATGGTTATGTTATCTCCTTTGAATAAAAGCATATAAATATGAAATTTATTAAAAATAATAATTTAATATTAAATCTAATATTCATAATTCATAATTAAACAAAATTCCATAATTAAATATTTAGTTTTATTATATTTATTAAAAATCTAATACTCAAAGTTCATTCAATACCTAATTACACAATTAAAAAAATTATTTTATAATTTTTATTTATTTATTATCAATATAGAATTGTTTATTCAATCAAAACCTAAACCTTAACCTTTACCTTAACCTTTGTATATAGATAGATATAGATATATAGCGTGAAAGTAAAACTAATTATATAAGAGATACAAGCGTTATATGTATTATACATTATATATCAAAGCGTATTTGTTTAAATAAAGACACCTTAATCAAACTTATATGGGACTTTTTGTGGAACCCTAAATCATTAATTCTGCGAAAAGGAAATTTCAATATACATTTTTTATCTTCACCTCCAGACAAAATTCTGATCATCCTTATGTAAGACGCAACATCCGCACTAGTTGAGTTGCAATCAAGTGGGCCCGTTCTCTGGATTGACAGCTAGTCCCTTGTATTCTTTCTTCTTCTGATTTTTCTTCACTATATACATACATCGTTGAAGGTTGTGCGTTGACGTGACTTGATCTGCCCTCTTTCTGACGTCCCCTGCGGAATTGAATTGCCTAGGTCGTGCACTGCACTTTCATGCTCCATCTCTTTGTCTGACTGACAGAATTAGAGCAGGTCGTGGGGTCTCCGTACTTGATGCAGGATGGGCATAACATACAGCCCATGGGATGTGCATTTGATTTTGTAGGCTGGGTAGCCAGCGCCACAAATCAAGCTGTATTATTTTAATGACACAGATATTTCCTTTGCATCACAAATGCATCATTTTAGAATATTTTAACTTATTGGTAAAGGAGTTCGTTAAATTAAGTTTAAGTTCTAAATAAACTTGGTAGAGAGTATCTATACACTCCTTAATTCCTACATTCAGTCAAAGAAAATTGAATATTACATTATTTTATATTAGATTGTTGGTTTTTTCCAATTTGATATCTAATTTTTATAAAAATATAAATTCAAGAAAAAATAAAATGTAAAGTAAAAAATTATCTAAAATATTTTTAAAAATGTATGTATTTTTTTAAAAAAAAATTGTATGAAAAAAAATTAAATATATTTTAAAAAGAGTATATATTTTTATTTAAATATTTGTATTTATAATTAAATAATAAATTTTGAGAGATATTATTGTTAATTATATAATCTAATATATTAAAATTTATTATGAAATGAAGTAAAATAATATTTGCTTATTTAAATATAAATTAGCTTTAAATCAAATAAATTGATTATTTTTTATTTTTATAAATTATTTATTTAGACATCTAAAATCTATTATTAACTAATTTTTAATATTATTTTGTATTACTAATTAATTAAAGAAGTATGTATTTATATTACATATTATATTATATTATTATATTATTGTATAATATTATTATTTACATATTATTTATTATATCTATATTATATTGTATAAATATTATTATATTATATTAAAATTATATAATACATAAATTTATAATAATATACTACATATAAATTATTTATTTATTTATTTTATATATTATATTATACAATATATAAATAATATAGCATATATTAATAATATTATTTATATATTATTTATTATAACTAGATTTATATTATGTATTATATTATACAATTTATACATAATATAATATATATCAATAAATATAATATGTATTTATTATTTATTATATTTAGCTTTATATTATATATTCTATTATATAATATATAAATACTATCTATCTTTCTCCCTTCACACCTTGGTTTGTAATGGGTACACTAAAAAGGTGTGGAAGGTCAATTAGAAAAAAAAAAGGAGAGAGAGGAAAAGAGAGAAAGATAGATAGACAAAGAGAGAAGGAAAGTCAACTATAAAGATAAATAGGGGAGAAAGAGGAAGAGAGAGATTGAGAGATAATAAGAAACATAGAGATGGAGAAGGGTACATAGATATATAACTTCCTATCTCTATCTTTATATCCCTCTATTTGTCCCTTTCTCATTCTCCACCTCTCTCTTTGTCTCTCCCTCTTTCTATATCTCCCTCTACCCCCTCTATATATATACTTGCTTCATCTCTCTCTATTTCTTTCTATTGATATCTCCCTACCTCTCTCTCTCTCTTACTCACCCTGTCTCTCCTACTCTCTCTCACTCCTCTCCATCTCTTTCTATCCATATCTTTCTCTACCTCTATCTCCCTATCTCTCTATCCTTCCCCCTATTTCTCCATCTCTTTCCATATCCCTCTCTATCTCTCTATATCACTCCTCTCTCTCTCTCTCTCTCTCTCTCTCTCTCTCTCTCTTTACCTATATCTCTCCCTATCCTCCCTCTATCTCTCCCTCCCGATCCGCCTATTTATCTATCTCTACCTCTCTTCCTTTCTCTTCCCATATCTCTCTCTCTCTCTCTCTCTCTCTCTCTCTCTCTCTCTCTCTCTCTCTCTCTCTCTCTCTCTCTCTCTCTTACTGTATATCTAGATATTTCTCCCTCTCTCTATCTATCCCTTTCTCCTTTTCTATTTTTCTATCTCTACTGCTCTCTATTTGTCCCTCTATCTAGATATATTTGTCTCTATCTCCCTCTCCACCTCTCTCTACATCTCCTTATATCTCTATATATCTGTCACTCTATCTCACCATCTCTCTCTCTCTCTCTATCTCTCCTTCTCCCCCTCCCTCTATCTCTCTCTCTCTCATCCTCTCTATCTCCCTATCTCTCTTCATCTTTATCTCTCCCTCTACCTCTCTATCTATTTATTCCCCTCTTCCTCTCTCCCTCTATCTTCATCTCTCCCCATATCTTCCTCTCTCCCTCTCGATCTCTAAACATGTATCCCTCTCTCTATCCATCCATATCTCTCCCTCTCCCTCCTTCTCTCCTAGATGTTTATTCTATTTATTTATCTCTCCATCTCTATCTATCTCTATATCTCCCTCTCCCTCTTCCTAGACCTCTATAACTAATTATATTTGCCTCTCTATCTCTATCTCTCTCTATTTATCTTTGCCTTTCTCCCTCTCTCTCTCTATATATATAGTATTTCCTATCTCTATCCTTATCTTTCTATTTCTCCCTCTCTCATTTTCTCCTTCTCTCTCACTCTCTATATATTTATTTCTTCTATCTCTATCTATTCTCTTCTCTCTTTATATCTCCCTCTCCTCACCATATTATGTATACATTATATAACATATTATATAAATATAATATATAAAATAAAGAAATAAATAATTTATATGTAATATATTATTATAAATTTATGTATTATATAATTAAATAAAAAGATATACTCTTTTTTAAATTTTTATTTTTTTTCATATAATTTTTTTTTTTAATTATATTTCCTTTTTATAAATTAGATCTTAAATTGCATTAAAACACACATATATTTTTTAAAATATTTTATGACTTTTTACTTTACATTTTATTTTTTTGAATCTATATTTTTATAAAAATTAGATATCAAATTGAAAAAACCAACAATCTAATATAAAATAATGTAATATTCAATTTTCTTTGACTGAATGGAGGAATTAAGAGTGCATAGGTATTCTCTACCAAGTTTATTTGCAACTTTAACCAACTACTTTGCCAATAAGTTAAAATATTCTAAAATGATGCTTGAAGTAAATATCAGCGTGATTAAAATAATACGGCTTGATTTGTTAGGGTGACTAATAGAGGAATTGACAAGGGCGACTAATAGAGGAATTGACGAGTGTATAGGTATTCTCTACCAAGTTTATTTGCAACTTAAACTTAATTTAACGAACTACTTTACCAATAAGTTAAAATATTTTAAAATGATGCAAAGTAAATATCCCTGTGATTAAAATAATACAGCTTGATTTGTTGGGGCATCATAAAGGAGTTCTCTGCAGAGGAAAAATAAGAAGCATCTCAATTGCTTCTGGATTCGATTATGTCCAAAGTTTTTTGCATCAACCTTTCGGATCACACTCCGTGATGCATCATAAGGATGAAAGAGAGCAAGAGGAGAAGAAAAATCCAGAAGCATTACAGATTTATGATATGGATTGGAAACTTATTATCATTAAATAAAAAGTAGTTAATAAATATAAAGTACCATAAATTTCTGACAAACCATTGACATCGACAGTAAAATTTATTTTTTCAACGTGTGACAATTATTTACAGCAGCCATAGATTGCATTTTGTATGCCTCATTAAATGCATCTCCTACCATCCTCTTTTTTTTATGCAGGAACCCATACCTGTGTCCTTATTTTCTCTCTGTCTACTATTCTTTAGGCTTTACCGGATAGGATGTGAATAAAGTTGTCCCCTTCATTATCCAAAATAAAGTGGTCTTGATTGCAAATAATGTCATGCCTGGTAAACTATCAAGAGTCAATTTAATGTAAACCATAATACATCTCTCCATCGCCTACCTAATCATCAACTCAATTTAAGCTCCAACCTGGACTAAAACCAGAAAAATAAACAACGTAAAGCAACAAAGCAACATTTTTCAGACTCAGATTTAGTGATGTGATTTTAGAAAATAAGCTCCCTTTATGATGCTAGATATGAATACAGTGGTCCAATTCATTATCCAATATAAAGCAGGCATGATCGTTAATGAGGCCATGGCTGGTATATATCAGAAATCAATTTAATGTAAACCGTACTACATTTCTCCATCGCCAGCTACCCAATTCATTCACTCGATTTAATTCTTGTGCTTCCTGAAATGTAGATTGCATTATTTAGCCGACAGGGTATTATAGGTGAGAATTCAACCAGAAAAGTCTTACTGTCTGATGCCAGAAAATATTTCAGGCCTTCCCCTGCCGGATTGTAGGTTTTTGGGTTCGATGATGTAGCGTACTGGTAGATTGGTACAGTTACATTAAAGCCTATTATTTCAGGCTCTCTGCACGATTAAAGCTCGATGCCCAATGAGCTTGACCAATCGTCCGCAAAATACGCTACCCATCTTTTCCAGCGTATAGAAAAAAGCAA
>VDFB02000017.1:497046768-497058159 GCA_007258455.2 Sequoia sempervirens
ACCTCAATTATTTTTATTATTCTTTAATTATATAGTTTAGTAGTAGAGGTTTGGGCAACATTAGTGACCCTAGAAGGAAGAAAAACAAGGGTGATAGTGAGATTGAATTGATATAAGCTAAGTATCAAGCCTTATTGAAGGGGGAGGCTCCATTTTCAAATGCATTGTTCTAAGGAAGATAACAAAAAGAAGGAAAAACTCATAATTCTTTGGTGCCTTAAATGATCCAAAAGAGGGAAATCATAGTCATGTGCAATGGAAAACCTACCCTTTAAAATAAAGTATTTTATGAGGTGATAACTTCATTCCAAAGAGATAACAAAACAACTCTTTTGCAGCCATTTTGATGCATTATAACCACCTTTTCCTCATCAAGGAAAGAGTCAATATATTCAATGTCCTTACTTTTTCCCAACCTTTCAACCTTTTGACCCTGACAACTCACCCTCATAGATTGCCTTATCATAGCTTCACTCATATTGAACCTTATACCTCCCACATAAGCTTGTCTCGTATTCCATGATTTTACAATCTAGTTTGTGAGGACCTCATCATGCCCCTGTATTGCTTGGGAATATGAAGCAATCTTGCCTTGGGTAAAGACATCCCACATTATATGTTTTCTCTACAATTAACACATGAGGAAGGCTCAACATGAACCCTCTGACCTCCCATAGCTGCATCAAATAGATAGTTGATAACACAAATGACAGCAAACAACGTTAGAATTTGGAGAGAGATCGTAAAGGATTATTTGAATACAAGGATTATGAAAGGTGGCATTGAAAATGAACAGGTGATCCAAACAACTAACACCAACTTAAAAGAGAGAATAAAATAACACTTCAAATGAGTCTTGGATAAAGTATTACTAGATTTCATCATGGATTTAACTCCTTCACAAGTGTTGTGAAGGCTACACTTAGTAGCATTATTAGTCCACATATATTTGATTTTAAAGCTACCACACAAACTATAATTTGAACCTTTATAAAACTATTGATTACCATGCAACTTCATATTTGATAATTGTCTATCAAGCATGTAGGACCACATCATGCCCAAATGGAAAGAGGTACTAAGCATGGCAATCCACATAATATTTCGTAAGAAGGTAATTGAACTTGACAACTCATCAATAATTGTCCAATAGGTCCAATTGTTGATACGAAGAACCTCATTCGCTAGGCAATTAACAACCATATTACCCTCTTGATAAATGTGGTAAATTTTGACATTAGATTTTTTTTTAAAGAAGCCTAACCTCACATATATATTCTCTAATCTTCCGAGCTAGGAGTTAATTATTATTGATGAAATTAATGATAATTTTATCTAGTCCCCTTCCATATGAATATGTTGACATCCTTTAGAAATGACTCTTTAAACCCCTCACTAAACAGTTATAGCCTCAACTTCATTATTCATTTTGATATCAATGCAAGTGGCATAACTTTCTAAGATATTTCCTTTATCTTCTCTAATTAATCCTCTTGCTCCAACCAATCCAAGGTTCCCTTTTGAGCAGCCACCAAAATTTAGTTTGATTCATCTAGCTTGAGGGCACTTCTAGTTGATATATTTTCTAAGCAGGGCTTTTTTGTGGTCAACATTATATAGGTCTTTGATCATGCCCCATTTCTAACTTATTTTTGTTTCCTACATATTGGGGAGCCTTGTTGACTTCTCAGTAGTAGTAGCATTCACATTCTCCATAATTGAGGAGCATAGCATGAAAAATATTCATCACATTCCTTCTAGTCTCTTTGAAGATTCTATTGTTTCATTCTTGGAGATGTTTGTTGCCAAATTTTCTTAATGTCAGTATGTTTGAAAGGAGAATTATTGTTCCAACAATTCACAAAAGTTCAAAGATATCCAGGCATAACCCACTAAATTTTAAATTTAGTATAGATAGCCTCCAAACCTCCCTAAAGAAGCTATGATGGAAAAACAAATGATTAATTATTTCTTCACGAGAAAAGCATAACGGGCACCTATTTGGAAACTAAAAAATCTTTTTAGAAGTTTTCTTGGGTGAGAATCTTGTTGTGGTTAGCAACCCACCAAAAGAAATTGATTTTTGGTATTAACATGTAATTCCAAATGGTCTCCAATTAGGGTGAACACTTGAGAAGTCTCCAAAAGATAAGCAAAATATGCATATGGGCTAGACATAGCATCAATGGTTACGATGTTGTCCCTAGCATGGGAAAATAATGGTTATGTGGCCTTCAATGCCCATGTTCACTCATGTTAGTACAATAGCATGAATTTCACAATTGATGTAAAGAATGGAATACATGATGCCCCATAATGCAACTTAAAAGATGTGTTGATGTAATTTCATAATCAATGTGTAATGATGTCCATATAGATAAGCATGAATTTAGAAGGAAGTGATATATATGGATTTGATCATCAAAGCAAAAGTATAGCTAAATACCCCCTAGATGGGCATAATAGCACAATGAAGCTCAAGGGTGGGAGGGAAGGCATGATGCCCCAATGTAAATATATATAGCAATAAATGTTTAGGCTATGAATAGAGATAAAATATGATGCCCTTGATGCAATGGATGTGGCATATATGAGCACAATACTTGAGGAGGGAAGGAATACTACACCCAACCTAATGTGAGAGCTTTGAAAATGTGATATATCTATGTAGGCTCGACATGTAAAATATTAAAGCATGCTATGGAAATGTAGGTGTAGTGTAGAAAATTGTATACCTAAACAAATTCACGTTATGTTTTGTCCCCCTAATTTATTGGACTTAATTAAGCTTCTAATTTTCCAAATTATGCATTCCAAAGCCTATTTTTCTGGAGTGTTCCATGAGGGGCCCAGCGTCCCAGGAAAAACCACCCATTCGAGGCGGGGGCGTTCACGAGGCAGTGACACCTAGGAAATGTCCCTCTGCCGTCCCCCGTTCTCATAGATCCCAGTTTCTTCGCCCGTCCCAGAAGTCCCAGGTCCCAGAAGTCCCTTGCAGGAGACTTGAGGAAACCAGGAGACTCTAAAGGAAACTTAAGGAGACTTCGAAGTCCCACCAAAACTCCAAGGAAACTTCTGGGAGACTCAAGGGAAACTTCTAGGAGACTCCAAGGAAAATCTGGGAGACTCGAAGGAAACTTCTAGGAGACTTCCAGAGGCATGAGGCCATTAGCCTGGAGCCATTTACTATTAGCATTTACTATTTTGTACTCTGTTTTTGAAGTTTTGAAGTTTGAACATTGATGGTAAAGGGATAGTTGATTGTAATTATGATTCATGAATCATGATTATGAAACTCAAATTATGAAACATCTAGTTCTTGTTGCATTTTCCAATGTCTATATTTTCATTTTGATTTTCAATGTTCAGTGGTTCACTAGTTCAATGAAATGATATATCATTGCAATGTGTTATTGTGTTTAAACTTTAAACTTTTAAGTTTTAAGTTTTGTTTTTATGTGTTAACTTTACTTATTCCTTAGGCTTCTACAGTTATATAATTATATTGTTATACATCTTTTTATAACTAATTTTTCAAGTTATATTTCAGCCCGCCCCCCCCCCCCACCCCGTCGTCCCGCCGTCCCCAACTTGGGCCCAGGTCCCATCTCGAAATCGTCCCAGTCGTCCCCCATCCCTGTCCCCAAAACTCCGTGGAACCGATTTTTATCATTTTTCGAAGGAGGACGAGCATTGAACAAATGCATCCAATCATTAAATTATCCTCGACTTTGAGTGCCCTAAAAATTTGGGCCAAGACCTATCCACCCATGGGCGATTGGTCCCCCTTCTTAGCTAGACCCAAATTCAAATATGTTGGTGGTATTTTAACATCCAAAATTCAAATATGAAGTGTTGGCTTTTGGAATATATTTTTTGGGAAATTGGATAAACACCTATAAGTACATAGTTATTTTACCATTTGAAAGAGAATAAGTAGCAAGACACACAATTGAGCAAACACTATTGTCAAGAGCAAATCAAGAGCAGCATATCAAAGCATTATTATAGCAGTTCAAGATACAACATCATGTCAAGGTTTATGTGTGTTCATGTTGTCATTATTTTGTGAAGGCTAACATCTTTTTGTAGGTCTCCAAAGCATTCGAGTATTCAAGTGAGCAAGATCCAAATCCTTGAAGAGATATGTATGACTTTAGTCCTTTAAGGAAGCCATTGAAGGGTGGTGAGTTGCAATGTTTTGTTCATTCACCATTCCTTCCTTTCCATTGTCATTTATCATTGACATTTTGCCATTGTGGAAGTGGGAACACTTACATGGGGTTTGATTGAGGAAAGCCCCTATATGGCACAACATTTTCCTTCTTTGTGAATGTGCAAGTTACAGGTTTGAAGAGGATTGAAGAGTGTTTGAAGATCCATTTTGGATTGATGCATTTGTTGTCATAAACCTTGTAAAGACATGAAAACTCACATAATTTATTGACGACATTCCGACAAGTTTACAACCAGGAATCAGAAACTCAGATTCAACACCAGAGGATTGGAAAAATAATTTCAAGACCCCCCATCAAAGACCCATTCGCCCTTGGGCAACTAAGTCCCTCTTGGCATGTTGAATCCAACTTTTGGTGATAGGTACACATCATTCTGCACTTTCCAGATCCACTTGCAAATCACTGAGCTTATTTTTGTTTCTCTTTGAGAAATTGCATTTATCATATTAGGTCATATAGTCTAATTAGGTCAGTCATTCTAAATCATTTTCAACTCATTCCTAAGACTCAAGAGGATCAGATCCAAGTCCGATTGACTCACCTTGGAGGTTGAAAGTCAATATATGCACCTTGTTGATTTGCAACCTAATAAAATCCTAGAAATGATGGTCCATTAACCCTAGGTTTTGGGAATAAACTTAGGTTAACCACATTTTTATATTTCAGTAGGATTGAATGCATACTAATTAGAACAAAGCAAGAAGCAACATGATAAAAGATGAAAGGTTGTGGAAGCAAAAAATATGCAAAAGAAAGTAGACAACCCAAGTTGGAAATAAAATAAAATAAGACAAAGGTGAGTAAATTGTAAGCATAAAGTAGATGTAAACAAGAATAGGAGGAACTATGTAAATAAGTGAGGGATCACAACATACTTGGCATAATCAAAAAGTCCCAAATAGAAATGTCACAAAGCATGAGGAATAAGTGACACAAACAATGCAATATATGTTCACGTGTGTCAACATGGACCACTTAAGGCGTCTTCATATCATCCACATATTAACTAGGAACATGGCAACATAAACATAAAGCCAAGCAAAGATACAAAAAGAACAAAAATAGATGAAAAGGACTGCAATTGAACAATGGCTATGTGTTTTGGGTCAACAATTGGGCTACTATGAAGTGAATTAATACTATTATATGTAGCACATGAACTATGTTGATAAGGTGACATGCACAAAAGGAAAAAAGACAAAGAGAACATATCTTAAACTTCAGTATTCAATTTCACCAATTGTATGTAGTGTTGTCTAGTTCATTTTTGGATTCACACTCCAAATTTTGAGCTTTTTACCAACTTCCTTTGTATTTAATGTTCAATTCTATATCAATCTAATAGATTAGTAAAAAATATAAAATCAATGACTCTATATTATAAAACTCAAACAAAAAAAACATGATAACTAACATTCCAAGACCAAGAACATGAAAACATTAGTTCATAGAATCAATTTCAACCTAAAAACATACAATTTAATTCTACTATATTGGCAAAACAACAAAATGTGGTGGAATTGTTAAACAATGATTGCTATTTTTCCAATACCATAAAAAGTGTGTTTCTATGTCAAATAGAATGTAGATTGTAGAAAAGAACATATCATGTGGATCCTAAATCACGAGGTCCCCATGTATTTTTACCATTTTTTATGATTCCAAGAAACACAAGCATCTTATAATGCACTCACATTATAACTACATTAAAATTCCAATAGGGGGAGATTGAAGAGTTGGAGAGTGAGAGAAAGGAAGGGAGGGAGGGAAGGATAGAGGGGAAAAGAGAAAGAGGCAAAGAAACAGAGAGACAAAGATAGAGAGAGTGAATGAGAGAATGAGAGAGGTAGGTAGAGAGAAGTAGAGAAGGAGGGAGAAGGAGAGAGAGAGGGGGGGAAGGGAGATGAGGGAGGGGAAAAGAGAGGTAGAGACAAAGATAGATACATAGAGAGTGAATGAGATTGAGAACCTGGTAGGTAGAGAGGGAGAGAGAGAGAGGGGGGGGAGGGAGAGGTAGAGAGTGGAGAGAGAGAGAGAGGTGGGATAGCAAGAACTAGAGGAGGGAGAGAGAGAAAGAGGGAGGGAGGGATAGGTAGAGAGAGAGGAAGAGTGGAGATATAGAGAGTAGAGAGGGAGGGAGGGAGGCATGGAGAGAGATAGGTGAGAGAGAGGGAGGGGTAGGAAGAGAGAGGAGATATAGAGAAGTGGAGAGGAAAGGATGGAGAGAGAGAGAGAGGTGAGATAGAGAGAAGTAGAGAGGGATGGAGAGAGGGAGAGGGAGAGGTAGGTAGAGAGAAGGGGAGAGTGAGAGAGAGAGATAAGGACAAAGGGAGAGAGGGAGGGAGGGACTGGGGGAGGAAAGGAGAGAGAGAGAGGTAGGAAGGGAGGGAAGGAGAGGTAGGTGTTGGTGTTTCCAATTGATTCCTAAAGACCTCTAAAGATTATCCACTCCATATAATTAAGAGAAAATGGAGGTTGGCCAATTAACATGAAACTTACTCTTAAGATAAATTTCCTATACACTTCAGGCTTTACAAGACCTAGGTGGGTTCCCCTCTAGTATCATTATAAAGATATGATTCTTTGACTATCATATGGTACTTATCAAATGTTATTCCCATGCATTATGATAAGGTTCTATGAATTTAAGTCTGACAATATTAACAAACATTGCAAACAAGTACATCCTTGCATAAGAAATGAAAATAAAACAAAATAATTCTAAAATGGATTATGATTTAATGATTTTAGTATGTTCTAGACTTAGAAAAATGTATTGCAACCAAATCAACACCTCAAGTCTATAGAGTTTTAGAATCATGTAACTTTCTCTAAAAATTACTTAAACTCAAATTCAATGGTTAATTAGACATCATCAACTTGTAATAATGCAACCTACTAATGGAAGTCAATACAACTCTACTTAGTAATTCCTCTGAAACATAACACTCTCAATATCTTTGTGAAAGAAATTAAGTCATTCCTTAAATGGAAGAAATCACATAAAATACTCAATGCATGAAGCCTACAATGAAGAACTTAGTAATCCTTGATTAAATTATTCAAAAGAAGTGATACATTACATGTTGGAGACAATCATATTGAAGTATATATTTATATTGGCCTCAATTGAAGTGTAGATTATCATTACAAAGAAAACTTTATAAACCTTACACTTCAAATTCTTAAGAAACACTATTGAAAAAATATCCTACCCAAAATACAAAGTCCTAGACCCTTTTCATTGAGGCTTATATCCCCATTTATAGAATAAGTGAGTGTGCAAGCTCATGAGCCTAAGTACAAGTGTCACATTTTCATTTGACAATCAATTACTTTCTTAGAAAATAATGGCATAACAACCCACAATAGGACAAATTCCATTTACAATTTGAATAAATATAGTCATTGAAGCCATTGAATGGTCCAATAACAATGAGCTACTAATGTAGACAAAGTTAAAGATGAAGCTAAGGTGGTTGGGTGACCCATTCTTGGTACTTTTCAAGCCATGAAGCATACATTTATTTTTATGGCCATTGAAATTCAAGTATCTTGGCAGCCTTATTAATATGAGAATTATATTTGGCATCTAAAGTTTCTTTAGCCTCCTTATTTAAATTATCCAAACTTAATTACAACTTTATTATTTCATCCATTCTATTATTTAATAAAGATGAATCTAGTTCTCCACTTACACATATAAAAGAACATGGAGAGGGGGAAATTATGTTGAATTCTGTCTTCCATTGATCAAAAGGATTGATTATCACATCCAAAATATTAGGCATTAATTCCTTCTCAAATTCCTCAAATCATTTGAACTTACCTTTTAATTGCAATTCTAGTTTAGCTTGGTAAGTTGCTATATCACTTAAAAATTCCAACATCTCACATGTGCTTGCTAAATCTATAGGAGTAGCGGGATCAAACTTCGTTTGCTTGTGCATACTTATCATCACTATCATTCTTGAAATCCATATACTTAAAACTTCTTTCAAACTAGCCTCAAGCTACATATGATTAACATATGCATTTCTCAAGTTGTTATAACCTACCCATGCATTGTTTAACCTATGAAAAATATAAGATGTCATGTGTCCCAATAGGTCATCCACAAGATCGATAACCTTTTTCTTTCTACTTTCCTCAACTTATTTTTCTTCTTCTCTACTTTGCTTCAAATTCTATTTCAATTCCTTTATCCTTAGTCATATTTTTTTTGTTGAATGGATATATCACCTAAATATGACCGAGGAGTAACAAGTGGTGTAAAGATTCACTGAAGTGGAGGTAATTGTGCAATAGTCTAATGTGATCCTTTTCTAACTTGTTAGAGTTAGCCTTCAAATTTTTGGTTGTTGCTTCACTAAACATAGCAATGTTTACCACTAAAGGTGCTACTTGAGGGGCAGTTGTGTTTGCACTCCATCTAACAATAAGATTCCCAATGAGATTAATTATGTCTTTTGTCACCTAAGTTTTATTTGTTTCAAGTGCAACTGCCCAAATTGCTAAAGTTTCATGTGTTGAATCCTTATCCAAATTACAAAACATTTTCTTGTTCTTCAAATGTCAACACATCTTGATATGTTTCCTACCTTCTTATTGTGTTTAAGGCAATAGACGAGGCAATGTCCCAACTTGGTAGCAATAAACACCCATTATCCTGCACAATCTTCCTTGCTTCCTCAAGTGTCATATTGTTGATATAAGAGTCAACATCTACAACAACCCTTTTGGTCATCTCTTCCTTCTCTTGACCTAAAACCTCTTTCCTTGTTTCACTTAATTCTCTAAATAAGTTTTCCATTTCATTTTTCATCAAGAAGTATTTCAATTATTTATACTTGACAAATTGATCATAAGATGAAAAAAAATGTACATGCAAGAGCACTAATGTCATTAACTGCATTTCCACCAAACCTAAGATTAATTATCATTTTATCCTATGGTATATCTTCTACCTAAAGCCTTGGTGGAGAAGGAAAAACTTGATTTACTTCCTCTGAGTTCAAATTATTTTTTACTATTATACTAATTGGTTGCCTTTATTTTACTTTCTCTTTAAATACAAAAATTGAAAAAAGAAAATTATTTTATTTTAGTATGTTAATTAGTTTTTTATTTACCTCTAAATAAACATAAAAATACAAAATAAAGTTATTTTCTTACTTTTAGATTAATTAGCTTTACACAATTAATTGGTGATCAAGTATTCAATTAATTATATCAAAGTCAAGCAAAGCAATTCCATTAACTTGAATAGTTAATTAAGTAAAATAGTTAATTCATTTAAAACAATCGTAACTATCAAAGGCATAATTTTATTCAGTTGCATTTATTTAATTAACTTGGATTTATTTTGTACATGGTAAAACTTAAAATAAACAACATGTATATTCAAGCAAACAAAACATTGAAACAATCAAACACTCAATTGTCAATGTAAACAACAAAGCAATCAAAGCAAACAAGAACAATCGCTCAAATTAAATAAGTGATTAAACCAAACAACTCATTTGCTTTGATTCTAAGGACCATATTCAATCTTCTCACACATGTTTGATGGGTTAAGTTTAGATCCATTTAAAGAGGTCCTAGGAGAGTTAGGAGAGGATCCATACGCCTACCATTGTTACATAGAACATGTAGCTCTTCGATCAAAACAATCCAATGTGAGAATACTTATTTGGAAGCCTTACAAAGAACAACCAATCAACAAGAAAACACTCCACCACTACACTCATCATTTTTAACTCTAAAACACTCCATGTGTTATCTTCTCTTGCATTCCAAGAGCTCCTTGGCCTATTCCAAGAGATCCTCTTCACCATCATTTATTTGCTACTTCCTTGAGAAGAAAGGAATCTAGACAATGCCCCACCACTAGACCAACTCCTACCATGTTTATAGCAATGAGTTAGCATTTCATCCAATCAACATGAAGTGGCATGTATGATTTGTTTTAGTGCATTCAACCACAATCATATATTTTACCATTTGATTATACCAAGTCCCTCACAACCATGTCAATTTGATTATTGTGGCTTTGTCAAAACAATATCTAGTAAATTTCATCACAATGGCTTTGTCACAACTATATCATGTACCATTTGATTATAGTGGCTCCTCCACAACCATATCCATTTGATCATGGTGGTTTTGTCATAACCATATCATACATCATTTGATTATGGCGTCTCTGTCACAACCATAGACTATGTCCTTTGTCAAGCTCCTTTGCAACTTCATCCACCTCATACAAATGCACTCATAACTACATATTCTCTCCCATGCTACTCTTAGTCCAAATGTTTCTTCATAGGCAGTCCACTCTTTATCACTAGGTTCAACAAAGATGAAGTAAAAATAGTTGCATAATGTGTAGAACCTTTTCTTCTATTTTTATAAACATCTCTTGTGCTTGTATTGCATATCTAAAGACAGCTCGCACAAGAAGATACACAAATGTTGTACGACACATTTCTTTAGTATCATTTTTATTAAATATTTTATATTCAAAGTTTTATTTACTTTAGCTTACTTATTCATTGTAACTCACATGCCTATTAAAATGGAGGCAAAATATATAGAGATGAAAAGTGTATACTTCACACTTTTTCACCTTGTTTTGCATTTGTTTTGGTGATCACCAACAATAGACACATTTTGTACCATTTTCCCCTTCTCACAGCCCAAACTATCTTAAAAACATCTCTCGTAACCATAACTAGACTACCTCTGTTACAAACACCTTGTTTTGTCCACACCTAAAAAACGAGCATTTATGCATATATCCACCTAAATACTAGCACATGCACCCATGTCCAACTAGACACTAGTGCCTACCACTCCCTCCAGTTTAAATTTGTGATTCCATGCCTTGCTATCAACTCCCTTGCCAACCCTAACCATAAAATGTTTTCAAAAAATCAATTGGTGCCAATAATGTCTTACTAAGGAATCATTCAAAAAATGGAAAGGATCCATCCACTACATCTTTCTCTATCCTCCTGCACTTAAACACAATTTCCTCTTTTAGAAAGCACCTGGGGCTTCCCCATTAGTGTTGCCCACACCACCATTGTTGCAACTCCCATAGATTAGCACTCATAGGACCATACACTTATCATTTTCCTAATACTTCAAG
>VDFB02000017.1:497058259-497096181 GCA_007258455.2 Sequoia sempervirens
AACCAAAAAGCGTATTCACTCTCCCTTGTTGCAAAAATAATTGTGATGATCTTGCAACCCTCTTGGAAACTTGGAGGAGGGTTAATATGTTATATAGAAATGAATTTTATCACCCAATATTCAGCTAGGTTCTTTCTCCTTGGAATTTCTTCATAATTACTTTTCCATGCTCAAGAAGTCAAATAACGATGATATGCTTGATTCTTTCCCATGAATTTTCTTTTCTAGAATGTTTGAGGTGTTAGAATTGTGAATAACACAAGACACAGGATCAAACAAACAAAAAAAAAACCTTCCACATAAGAGAGTTGTAAACTATAATATGCAATATCCTCAACTAGAAAAAAATATAGAATGATTTAAGCTTCCATGAATCTCTAGAGAGAATCTCAAGAGAATTTAAGGAGATATGGGTTTATAATACAATGAAAGGTGAATGATTTATAAGAGGAACCCTAAATAACCCTAAATAATAAAGGTATTAGATTATGACAAGTGTCAACATCACATGCAATGAGACATAATGATCCAATAATAGCTCAACTAATAAAAGAATAAAAACACTCCTAAGTTTAGCTTAAGTGCATGAAATAAATTAGACTAATAATTAATTAAAGATTGATTAATTATTAGCTAATGCATGATTACTCTAACACCCCATTAAGATGAACTTAGGGTGTAGCTAAAAACCTTAAAAGAGAATGCATGGCGGGTCCTGAAAAACAAGGCCTGGTGAGGTACCCATGTACAAACAATCTAATCTCTCACAATTGGAGAAAGTAGAAAACCTCATGGGAAAAACTCCTCTCAAAAAAAGAGAAAGGAGAATGAAGGATTGAAAAATCCTCCAAATTAAGGTGAAGGATTGAGAAGCCTCCAAAATAATGTGATGGACCGAGAAGCCTCCAAAACAATGTCCTAAAAAGAATCACTAGTAGAATTTGGCAAATAAATGACTTTTGCAACTCAACTATAAATGAGTAAATAAATGACTAATTTGGTTGTTGACTAAAAAGTTATTTAGTCATACAAATAAAAATGACTAAATAGTCAGTCACTCAAATACAAATAAGACAATTTTTTTTAAAATATTTTGGGGAATTATTGGTGGGAGTGTATTGCACGTGATTCATTATTCATTGAATTCCTTGTTTCATTAGCTTGGCACTGAGGCGTTTCCTTGCTTGCAAAAGTAGTCACTTGATTTTTTGGACAAAGCAAGGTAGGAAGCTCAAGTTATTATGGAAACTGCAACTTTGCAAAAGGAAGAAGCTTTAGGTCTGTAGTGTTTCTTTCCCTTTTTCATGGTTTTTCCTTCTTAGAGTTTTCACTGCTTTATCTTTATGTGATTGAGAAGACAAAAACAACATTATTTCTCGTTCATTGCATTATGTATGGTGGTTTTTTGTTTGAGAGTTTTCCCTCTTCCAATTCAAGGGTTAGGTTTTGAAAGAATGCATATTTTTATTTAAAAATACCTTTGGATCTCTATGGTATGTTGCAATGTAAGAATGAGTATGATAGAGCTATCAAAGCTTTGTAACCTATGAGAGTTGAGTCATTGAGTGGTGAACTAGCATGAAGTTTTGAAACCCTAGATCATGAGACCATGAGGAAACAAGTTCGTGTTTTGAATCCACAGTCCAAATGAAAGGGCACTATCATAGTAAAAAATGTGGGACAGTCATGAACATGCATATGGGATTGAAAACTTCACCCTGCCACCCATTTGCATTAGGGCACTAGTCTTCTTGCATCTTGTTCTTCTGCCACACCACTCCAAAAAATCTAAAGAAAATATCTTATTTACATTTATTTGCTTGTTACCTTGTATACCTGATTATTACAATATCATATGAGAGCCATTTATAGAAGAATCTACAGGGGATTATGCTATGTTGTTTGTCTGATTTGTCATGTATGAAGTATACTGCTAAACTACATAAATCTTTTTGGATCTTGATTAGTTTCATGAATTGTTGCATGCATGACATTTGATATATGCTGAAAGAGATTCTTGGGTCTTGAATCTGTAAGCTTGCACAGTGAAGTTTAGGATAAAAACCTCAAGGATTACCCTCCCGAGCTTAGCATTTCGTAAAGTGATGAAGGAATCACTGCCTAAATCAAGTATGGTCTCATGGCTTTGGAAAAAACAACCTAAATCACCAACATATGCCATTCCCATAATTTCCTATGCTATCTTCTTCACTCAAGTGTAGTGTTGACATTCCATGTGTTTGCATATGTGGGATTTCCAACACAAATGTTATATGATTTTAGCACATTTTTGGTGTCATTCTTGAATTTATTTATATGTATCTCATTGCTGACATAGAGAACACTCTCCAGAAAGGTTATGAGTGGATCCTTTGAATCTGGTGAGTCTCATAGACTTGATGAGTCCAACCAGATTCAGTAGGTACTTGGGTCATGAGTTCTTGGGCCTTGGTTAGGTTGGCTTAGCTAGGGACTCATTGAGTCTAGATGAGTCCTAGTGAGTCTTGTAACTATGACTGATATACACTAGTTTTATATAAACAATAATTTCAACTTCTATTTTCAATATAATAATGAAGTCAATGTTATTAATATTCTCTAATATTTGAGATATTCCCAACATGGACATACGACTCTCTACTTCAGTAGTAACTAGATAGTCGATATGCCTTGTTTTAATATACATAGTATTAGTAACACCTATAGTATCTAGTTTTAGCATATTACTGAGCCATTACCATTGTTATTTTCTTCCAATATTCCCAACATCAACAAAATTATTATCATTGGCCGCAACTTCACCATTTATATACTTTTTTTTATATTTCTTGAATTGTAAATATCTAATTTTTGCACAGTTTTGTAATCTTCATAAATATTGTATGCTTCCAATTTATTCCTAGGATTTACAATACTCTTTGCTTTAGTTACAATTGAACAGTTGATACCCCTTGTTTTAATAATCATAACATTGTCAAAATTTAAAACCAATAATCTCTAATTGCAACAATAGTCACAAAGAAAAAGTGGAAAAAAACTTGTTATGTCATGTTTTGTATATTAGAAATGAATTCTTGATTCATACATTCATTTAACCCTTTATAGCTCAGAAACCAAAAATTAGATTACCCAGATTTGGTTTTGATTTTAGCTCAATTCTAATATTTTAGGCTAATGTTATTACCACACGTTGGAAAAAATGCAAAGATATTTATTGTAGATGATTGCTCCATAGCAGTGTTTGGTATGAGACATTTTTGTTAGGTTTTGTTGACTTAATTGTGGGAAAACCCTAAAGGAAGGTGTTGCATAGTCTTTTTCTTGTGTGTGTTCAATATTTTGAAGTTCCTATGATGTATTTTGGTTGAAAGATATTCAATGCAATTGTTAATGTGGTCATCTTTATAAAGTTAGCAAATTCTAATTATCTAGTTTTATTTCTTAATCCATATTTGTGCATTTGATGCTTTGCTGTAATTTTTCCTTATAAAAAATAATGTGCCTTTATTTAAAGGTTCTTTTCCAAGCTTAGCTCCAATAGTTCTGTTAATGCCATGGCTGCCAATAACTTTTTTATGGATCTAGCATGTCTTTTTCAAGAGCATTCACTTTTGGCATACTGATGGAGGATGATCGCAAAAGGTTATCACATTTGAGTTTGACATATTATCATTGATCAATGGAATAGAGTTTAGATTTTTCACTTGCTTCCCCATATTTAGAGATGTTTATGGCTAGATATATCATCTAGAGCCTGCATTAAGGAATGGCATCATTGCATCACTTGAGCTTGCCAATTTTCTTATTAGAGAGATTGTATATATATCCCACCATGGGAGTTGAGTCATGAGAATCAAAAAAGTATATGAATTTTCAATTTTATCCTTAGATGAATACTTTTCTTGCTCATTTCCATCTTTCATGAAGTAGCCATTTGAATTTCTTTCCTTTGTAGCATTATTGCTCTCATTTTTTTTGCTTGAATGGAGTGCTGAAGAGACTCTATAAACTATCACATCCATTTGTTCTTGCTTTCCATCTTTCATCAATGTGGCATCTTCTATTCCACTCCATAGCCTTCAACACCAAAAGCTTTACTCATCATATCTTGTCATTTCTTATCCACATTCCTTTAATACTAACATTTTAAGTGCTTAATGACCTTTATTCATCATCTCCCCTTTATTGAGCTATTTGTGAATACTGTTAGCTTGACAAAAATGGACCAAGACTTGACAACTTGGAAATTTGACAGGAAGGACAATAAGAATGGCATAATTACTGACTACAATGTTGACTGCAGGTGAAGTTTTGTAGCAGTCTTGATTTTGACAGTAACAAGATTCAAAATAGCATTGGTCCACTTAATCTCTTGTTCACTTTTTATATCTACAAGTAGAGTGATTTCCCCTTATGGATTTACTAATGACACCTTAGACCCTTATCCATAGGTACTATCTAACCACGTATCTATGAAAAATCTTCTACTTTCTACTCTATATAATCATAATATTAGACATATATTCCAAATTTATGATCACAGTAAAAACTAGAAGTATGCAAGATGATGAATTCTAGTTCATTTCAAAGTCTGCACATTGTAAATTAATAAATGTATAGGGTAAATTTATCATCATGAAATGCTCTAAATGTTTATAATTTCATATATTGAATGTTATCAATACCAATAATATTTAAGGTGGAAAATTAATCATCTTCTAATTAGATTTTTTTAACAAATTATCGTTAAGGTAATATTAAATTTCTTAAAGCAAACATAAAATTATAGTAAATAGAAGTCCTAAAATATTTATGGATTTGGTTTAATCCTTCTTTCTAATAAGAATGCCACTTTCATTAAACTTAGATTGTTGAAGAGATCTTTTGTGCGAAGTTGTCCTTAAGAAATTGAAAGAATTCTTTCTTCTCATATCCGATAAACATCCCAAAAGATCACAACCAACCAACCCTATCCTATATTCATGCAAGCATCCTCCTTTTTATTGAAGTTAGAGACTAATTTTACCACAAAAAATAAAATAAATAAAGGATTATTAAAGAGATTCATTCTAAAAATAGCTCTACTTCTCCTTATTTGTATTTTAATTTTTTGAAATAAAATCTACTTTGTAACTCTCCATTAATTATGTTTCATAAATTTGTCATAGAATATTCCATGAATAACATAATGCAATTCCTTATATTAGTTATCAAGGAATATTATGCCAAGTGTCCCTGCCTTCACTAGAATGTTCAAATAAAACACTAAAATAAATAAATATTAAGTATTTCAATATGCACCATAAATTAAGATATCTATGATTAATTGATCTAAAACTATATTCATCTATTTCTATTATGTTTAATAAGTGAAGAAATGTACTTGTTTTCCATGTAATTTTAGAACACGATTGTAGGGATTGAAGGACAAGTTTGTAATTTTGAGGTTGTTACTACTCAATCTATCCCTTAAGAACTATCATGTTTTTCCTCTTGACCAAGCATCTCCAAGTGCTATCCCACTATCCTTTGACAAAAATTGCTCACTGCCTTCCTTAACACAGGCCTGCACCTATTAACTAGTTTTTCTAAATGTGGCTCCTTGTCTACACATTAGTATCTCTTCTAGCAGCAATGGATCAAAGTGGATTCATGGGGTCTTAAAGATCAAGCTCTCAAACATGGAGATCGTGAGTGGGACTAGGTAAAACCATTCATAATCATGCTCATATTACTTTAATGACTACCTAAGAGCTAACTATCCAGGACAACATTTTGTATTTTTCTGTTGAATTTCCAGAGAGAATAATTTTGGGTTTGTAATCCTATTTTTTAGTACACCGGCTAAGTATCCAAGATGCACCACAGGTACTTTTTCTCACCAAATTGCTCATTTTTCATAAAATCAGATTCTAGTGTATAATTTAATATTCACTATTTTGATTTTTTCTTTTTTAGCAAAATTAGAATCCAGTTTGTAGGTTGCACTTGCTGTGCAAATTTGTAAGATAAGTTTTTTGTATTCATCTGCATGGTACTTTCCTTTTTCAATAAAATTTTATGCAATGGAGTTCAAATATTCAAATTCCTGTGTTACCCATGTCTATGTAGCCTTAGATTTTGTGGTGTCAACTCCTTTTCAGCAAGGTTTGGGTCTGAAATCCATGGATTTTTTGCAATCAATCATTGGGAGTTGATGTTGTTTGAGCCCTCTTTGTGGCCATTTGATCCCCCAATAGAGCTTCCAGTGGTACATAATGTCATATGCATTTTTCTTTTCTCAATTCAACTTGCTTTAATAATTCATTATTTTTGACATTGGGATTTGACTTAGCTAATTGAATCTTTGAGACTTTTTTTTTTGTTCTATAATTTTTTTTAGTATTATATCATTCTACAGGAGATTCACTAGGAACACCCAATTAAAATTGAAATTTGAATATTAATTTCTCAAATGAATATGTGAAAAACACAAATTACTACTTATGAAATATGAGTTATTTTCCATTGTTTTCCATAGTAGATTTTGTCTCTATGAATATTAAAAGCTATGAATAGTGATAAGATCTTAGGCACGGGGTGAAGCCACAATAGTGGTTTACAATTTGATGGAGGAAGGAAAACTCAAAAAAATTGGTTTTATGGGTTTGAACGAACCTACAGGTTCAAGTGAACCCATAAAGGGTTCGCTCAAACTAGGGTTCGAGTGAACCCATTGAAATCTTTCCCCCCATTTCCTACCCAAAAACTAAAGGGAAAGGAAAATGGAAAGGGGGTTCGCTCGAACCCCTAGGGGTTCGTTCAAACCCCCCTTATCCCCTATTCTCCCCCTTAGATACCTAAAAAGTCCAAATTTTTGCACTTCAGAGCTCGGGTTAAAGACAAAAATGGCAGAGACTTCACAAACCCAACTGGAATCAGGTAGTCCTCAGAACAAGCTATCCAACAAATATAATTTTAATATGTTTTGGTTTTATTATGTATTTGTTTTCTTACTTTTATTAAACATAGGTTTTTCATAGAAAATCAAGCTCTTTGGTCTGCACGTGGAAAAATAGTAGATTATCAATTTTTTTTTTGAAAAATATGAGTGCACCAAATATTGAAGTCCTTGATCCAACAAAAAAATAAATTGAATTTCGATACATAGAAACAAAGTTATGTGTTATACGATCACACTATGTCTGAATTGTAATTGGTTTGACTTTGAAACTTGATTAAAGAAAAAATATTCAATAAAAAACTATCTAACCAAGTGGAAGCACTAGATATCGGATTTAAAAATCTAAATTAAAAAGAATTAGGATTTTATCCTTTATGGAAAAAAATTTATGCATTATATGATGAGCGTCACTTTTTAAAAATGTTGTTTTCTGAAAAAAACTAGTTTTCAAGGGAGATGAAAAAAGAAGTGCAAATTGATTCCAAAAATTTTGAAAAAAATATATTTAGAATCTACAGAAAAAATTTCACGAAACTCTAGTTTGCATCGTCTTCAAATTCCTCACGGTTTAGCTGCTATAGGTGCCCAAAAGTGAAGATTTAGTTAAAAAAATTATTTCAATGTCTAGTTTGACCAAAAATTGTAAACCACTATTCTGGGATCACCCTTTGTTAAACCCTAGCACCTTCATCAAAATATATGGAGGTTTTACATGTTAAACCTTGTTAGACAAGGTAAAAAAGAAGTCATTGTTATCAAGTCAAAAGAGAATAACTCAAGTAAATGGTTTGTTAAGATAATATGAACGAGTTTCATGACAGTCACAAGGGTAGTCATAGGTATGTGATGTTTCATTGAGGGCTCACAAAATATTTTTCTCATGAAAAACAATGAATGGAGAATATTAAGGTAGTGAATAATGACATGTCAAACCAAATGACAGAGAGCAGTATGACAAGCCTTTCATGGAAATGTTGTTTAAAGAGTGGTGTCTCTAAGAGATTTAATGAGATTCTTGTAAATATAAGTGAATCCTAAGATTATCGTGAATAAGAGCATATTCTTTGGCATAAGAGTATGTAAGTGATTTCTATCTCCACATTGTGAGTGTGAGTAGAAGGTAGTATATAAGGATTTTTATGAGACACTGTCTTGAATTAGGCCTTAAGGTTTTGTGTCATGGAAATGTTGTAGATGATAGTTATAAGTTAGGGACTGTATGACAAGTGTGCATGAAGGATTTTTATGACACTGTCTTGAATTAGGCCTTACGGGTTTGGTCTTCATTGCTACCACATCTCACATTCTTGAAATGATGAGAGGATTGAATTATCAGTGTGAGGTTGAAATCCCTTCTTGATGGCAGAGAGGAAACATTCAAGGTTTGGAATTCTTGCCAATGAACCTTTCTTTTGAAAGCAACAAAGTCACTCCCTTTGTTGCATCCTTGAAACCCTAGGTAACAGTCCTCCACACTTAACTTCCCCCTATGCATGATCAATCTTCACTTCATAATGATGTATCCCTTCAAATTTTGAAATCTACCTGTTATAAAACCCTTAGTGCTTGATCTAAAAGATACATCTTCATGTATAATGACTACCATTCCTCATATCCTCAAAGTAGCTTTAGAATACAATGATATAATAGTCGCCAAGAATTAAAGGTTTTGGTGAATGATGATTATATTTATTACAGTCAAAGACTATCCTTACTCCTCATGACAATCATCAAGACTGTCTTTCTTTAAAACCTTGACTATTTAATTTGACTATCCTTAATTATCTTTATCACTACCTTTGTCAAGGTCTCAAATACTCATGGATAAGACTATCCTTTTTTCCCTTCCTTCATCAATGATGCCTTTTATCCTTTTATCCTTCTTTCATGTAAATCAATAAGCAATCAATTATCGTCTGCATCCACATGCATATTGTTTCCAATTAATGCAAAGATCACAATTACAAAATTGAAGAATTACTTTGCAAGTCAACATGGCAAGTCAATATGAAGAAATTATTGGATCTTGTTGTTCTAGTTCCACATTCATTACATTATGCCTTCTCAACTTAATAATCCATTCCCCACTTTGGAGATTTGCTTTAAAAAAATGTTTGTGGGCAGTACTACTTCTTGAGCCCTAGCTTTTCAGGGTAGCTTGATCTCTGAACATGTTGTTGCTCTTGTGTTCCTCTTTTATGTTTATTTGTATACTTTTTGAATGCATTTGTAAGCATTACATATAATGATTTTATGCTTGTCATAGAAATGAGTAGGATATTCATTAGAAGATGGTAAATTATGTCAAGATCCATTAGAAGTATGCTAGATATTTCCATGTGTTTCACATTCAATCAAGAACTACATATCCACTTATAATTTTTTTGTAGAGTTAGTTTCAAACCTGTATTTTTCCATTATTTATTTTAACAAAGAAAATCAAGGCTTCTATTTAGGGGGAACCTTTACACTTGTGAGAAAATGAGTATTTAATTGTACAATAAAACAACTAATTTGTTTTAGCCATAGTTGTATTTTATTTTTCTAAAGAGAGGACAAAACTTACAATAGTATCTAAGGATTAATGCTATAACACAACTATAACTTGTATGTACAAAATTCTGAATATTTTTTTTAAGTTGTCACCAACAATACATGAAATACAAATATATAGATCCTAGACAAAGCAAATATTTATGATCAAATTTAATTAGTTGCAAACAAGGTATTGGATGGAGTATCAGGGGAAAATACATGCATGGTAATCTTTGAATGAAAATTAAACTTTAGGAGCTAAAAGTCTACATGGTTAATTGTAATGGGTTGGCATGGCTTTGGATTTCTCAAAATTGGAAGACTTGTTATTGAAGATTGATTTACTTGGAATTGGGAGCATTTGCTTACTGTATTACTCAACTTTTAGACAATAAACACTAATTGCATGGTGTAATACACCCCAATTGTTCAAATTGCCATCATAATTACATGTTGTAAAGAATGAGCAATAATCAATTATAGTATTAATGTTCATGTAGTCCAGTTGATCTACTTCTCATGAATTATTGGGTGAGAAAAATAATGGTTAGTGCAATATGCTTCTAAATGGTAACCATTTGATCTTCCTGTATTATACGGGGATACAAAGGAAAATATTTGATACAATATTTTAAAGTAATTCATTTATCTGACATTTAAAGCCAAGACATATATGCCTGATACACGTTATCTATGTGGAAGCATAGAAAAGGAAAGCGAACTGTTTCAAAAAATGCCTCAAAGAAATGTGATATCATGCCACCCACTCTCCTGCAAACAGTTCAAGTCATGCCAATGGTGATGCAAGAAATCCCGCATCACCACTGGCATGACTTGAAGTGTTTGCAGAAGAGCGTGTGGCATATTTTCTTGATTACAATCCTTCTAGAAACTGTCAACTAATACCGACTATCTTGGCATTTGGACCTCATATTTACAATGAACTAAGATGGTCTAACTCCCTATCTTTTAATCTCTCATGAAACTCACAACAAAACCCTTAGTTACTTTTATAGGGAGCTAATTGATTCCTATCAAAACCCTACCCCTTTAGTATCATTTGTGTAGAAATGTTATAATGCTATATGCTCCTCTCAAGGCTAGCTTTGATACAAGCACTTTATTCACCAAACCTATTCAAGACTGAACTTTCATTGTGTATATGCTTGATATGATAGTCACTGTACTATGTTAGCTTTGATAGAAATATATTTCTGATGTTGAATCTGAAGATGTTTTGAAGAGAGGTCTTATTTGTTGAGTAAATTTTACAGGGCACTATAAATTTTGCACTGATGATGTCTCAAATGGAGGGTGGTTGTCCAGTTAATTACAATATCATTACAAATCTCTTTCTTCAAGTAATTGCTTTCTAGTTGTTGTAAATTCATATATCTTCTTCCTATTGATAAATAGCTTATGGTTTTTGATATGGAACTTTGAAGTTGAGGTGACTATTAAACTATTGCTCTCAATGTAATTTGTTTTGTTATATGATTATTTCTTTCAGTGTTTGTATTGGGTGTAGATTCATGCATCAAGTTGTTTGAATAGTTCAAGTCGTATGAAGGGCTATATTTCTTCTTGGGTGCATATTTGAGCTCCAGGTGATTTGACTTTGGATTGTCACTTGTATCATTTTGTCACTGATATTCATTGATCTATTTGAGGAGGTAATTTTGTAGTAGCTTGGGAACCTTGTACTTATATGGTAAACTGTATTTTCAATGTCATTGGCAGTAAGGATCCTAACATTCATTTCAAATACATTGAAGTAGCAACCAAAACTGGACAAATCAAGGAGGTGGAACATGTAACCAGAGAGTCAAACTTCTATGATGCTAAAAAGACAAAGAACTTTCTTATGGAAGCAAGTCTTCCAGATGCTCGTTCACTGATAAATGTTTGTGATCAGTTTGGATTTGTCCACTGTCATGTTCAATAAAGCTTATCAGTCAAGGTATATGCAAAACATAGTTCTTAGTCCATACTGAGTATTCATGGTGTGAAGTTTGTAGAGGAGTATTTTAGGACCCGTAGGCTTCATTTTTCAAGTATTTCTTTCATGTTTTGGAGCTGTATAAGCAAAAAATAGAGCATTGTAACTCAGTTTTCTTAGTCACAACACTGAGAAACACACTTTGTAACACATTTTTCAAAGAAAAGACACATATTTCTATCTTGTATCTACTGTAAGAACACATTTTCTCAATAAAATTTCAATATTTTTCCTTCTTAATAGCCGTTTCATTAAGTGCAAATGAATGATTGATTATGTTTTTCTGTGTTTTATGTTTAAACCTCAAAAGCATTGTCTCGTTTCCAACACTTTTAGGCATAAATTAGTGAACAAAAACAATTAAATAAACCACCAATTGACTAAATAGACTACCAATTGAAAAAAATCAATGAATAAATATGATTAAAAATATATGACTAAATATACTACCAGTTGACAGAAATCAGTGAATAAATATACTACCAATTAACATAAATCAGTGAATAAATATGACTAAATCAATGACTAAAAATATACTACCAAATTGATCAATCAAAACAACCAAATAAATGATTGGCAATAAACTACTAATGGTCATGTGACCAAGCTTAGTGAATAATATGACTAAATATATGACTAAATCAATGATTAAATTAATGACTAAGTATACTACCAAATCAATCAATCAAAACAACCAATAAATGAATAAAATTGGTTTAGTCATAAATTTGGTCGCATTATAAATGAATAGCAACAAACTACTAATGGCCACGTGATAGTCATTTATATGCAGTTTTTAGTAGTTTTTTTAGTCATATATCGTTGTTTCTGTACTAGTGAATAGAAACATGAAGAACATCATTGAAGCATGAAGGAGATGTAAACAACTGTCAAATGATGAATGCTATAGTGTTGAAATGAAGAACCTCCTCTAAAAAAAATGATGATTAAGATCAAGAGGATAAGAATCTGCATGAGTGCCCCCAACAACACTACTAAAATTAGATGGAAAACAAAGGAAAACATCTAACAATTGAAGATATAAATGGCATAGGTACCAATATTAGTCTGAAGAACACTAATCAAATGAAAATGGAAGGTTGCCTCAAGAAATAGTAATATAAGAGTGTTCATATGGTAAATGCTCCATCTCACCAAAATGCATGGGTAACTAGCCACTACATCTTCCTAGTACATAAGAACAAATACTAGATACATAGCTCACTCCAATGCAAAACCAAGGAAGCATTAACACCAACAATAGAAACCCCCCCATAATGCAAAAAGGGAGAGCCAAGATAGGTACAATGAAACTGTGTGAAAACAAGAAGTGCATGTAGGAGACCAAAGAACATCTAAACGTGCAACTGAAAGTACCTACAAATAAAAAGGGTGTGCAAACTAGGGCACACATGCATGAGGCAAGAATCACCAAGATTCGATGATGTTGTGGAAGAGACACTCACTTGACAAAGGTGTGATGGAAAAATAAAAGGCCTACACAACCCTCCCATGACACTCTATATTATAGTGCAAGTACAAAAGGAACAACAAGATGTGCAAAATCCCCAAAAAGATACACCAAAATGACACTTTACCTCAATGCATCTACAAAAGAGAATTCTCTTACAAAACATATCTAAATTGCCCAAGTAGGAAAAAAAGCAGGAAATACATGTAGAACTTGACCTAAAACAAGTCATTCCATGCAAACAAGAAGTTTCTAGAACCTAAAACATCTAAGTAATTCACCAAAATGTGTAAAAACCAAAAACTAAATAAAATGTACTTGGAGAGAAATTTGGAAAAACTACATGGATGGCTGTAAAGAGCTCTAAAAGATCGTCCCAACACCACTAGAATCACAAAAAACAAAGAAGTGATTCAAAATGTATGAGCTCGGGAGTGAAAAAAACACCTCTCACTTTAATAGGCTATAGAATGCACCAACAATAAAATCTAAGAAAAAACCAACACCATTGGATAGTGCTCATAACCAACTTTCTATTGATATTGCGTTTGCCAAATTCTGATATTGAATGCCCAAGTTATGGCCAAAATAAAAACTAGCTCCTTTAGGGCACACAGAGGGCTTGGAAGGGGCCCTACTGGCATCCGTACTATTAGAATTAGCATGATGTCATCCTGACATCAACAAAATATTCTAGGGAATATTCCCCTCTGCCAGAAAAAAGGTTGGTTGCTGGAAAAAAATTAGTCACTGAGATTTGTTTTTGGTAGTCGAAAAATTTTAAAAATTGGTCGTTGGTGTTTGAATGGGTGCCACTTGTCTCAAAACCACCACCAATTCTTTTTCTGCCCCTAGGTAGTGCTTTTGAAGTAATTTTTAGTGGCAAAAATGGTTGTTGGTTAACACAAAAGTTGTTGATCGATGGGTTGGTGAGGGGCCTGCAGGGCCTGCTGACACGGGTACCCTGCGGGTAATAAAAATTAAACCCACTGTCCCAAAAAAATGCTTCCCCCTGCCTTGTGAACAAAAATATAATTTCAATAAAAAACTAAATTTTTCAAGAAAAATGCCAAAGCTTTTTTTATTTTTTTATTTTTGACAGAGTCATAAGTATAGCCATACAAGGGCCGCACAACCTTTGTAGATAAAAAATGCCTCATAAGCTCTCAAATGGCAACCTGTAGACAAATGTATTGTCAAACTTCATTGAATCAACCTCCTGAATTCAATAGTGAGGCCCTTTTCATGCCAAAGTGCACCAAAAAATCACCCAACTTCAAAATTTTGCAAAAAATATAATGGAGATTCCAGGTTTGAAGCCTATTAACTCTAGTTGAAGAAAAACCTCATAATCTGAGAAGGGGTTTGCTGACCACGCTCTCATACCATGTTAGAATTGTGAATAACATAAGATACAAGATTGAACAATGAACAAAGACACCTTCCATGCAAGAGAGCTGCAAACAATAATATGCAATATCGTCAACTAGAAAAAAATATCTAGAATGAAAAGATTCCATGAATCTCCAGAGAAAATCTCAAGAGAATTCAAGGAAATTTGGTTTTATAATAAAATGAAGGGTGAGTTCTTTATAAGAGCAACCCTAAATGATAGAGGGATTAGATCATGACAAGTGTCAGGATCATATGCAATGAGACAAAATGATCTAATAATAGGTCAACTAATAAAAGAATAAAAACACTTCTAAGTTTAACTTAAGTGCATGAAATGAATTAGAATAATAGTTAATTAAATATTAATTAATTATTAGCTAATACATGATTACTCTAACACAAGGTCTCATTAACCTCTCTAAGAAGTATTCCATATGAGATACTTGTCAAAGACAATCTAATTTAGACGTGCTTTATTTGCAGGAAGTGAATATTTATGGTTTCTTTCTCTCTATTGTAGGTTGTGTCATTAGCCCACTAGTACAATAGTTCAATACCAATCAAGAAATTAGTCTTGGAGGGATTGCCACCTTTTTCTCTCCTAGGTGGCTTCCACATGTTGTTGATAATGGTTCTAACCCCACTAACCGTATGATATGGATCCTCTTAAATTTTTACAATCATTCTCTTGAAATCATAAATATTTATGCTTCCAATGATACTGTTGAGGGACCTCTTCTATGATGATGGTTTTCCAATTCAATGCTAGCTGCCACTTGGGCTATGTGTAGAGAACTTATTAAGGTAGACATGACATGATAAAGATGGGTTGCCTTTTTGTTGGATAATTGGCAAGAGAGAAGTGTGGTACTACATGCACAATATATTGAGCCTTTTTTTATTCCAACTTGGGCCATTGCCACATCAATTTTTTTTGGCATACATGGTGTAAATTTTGGGAAGACTTTGATAGTCTTTAAATTCCTCAATTATGCTATGCTTTCTACACAATATTTTTTTTCTTTTGTCAATTATTTTTCACTCTTGATAGAGCCATTGTTAAACATCACATTGTTAGATCACTTTCCTATCAGGTTCAAGATTGAATGGAAAGTGGGGTCTCCCTAGACTGTAAATCTACTTTTTTCAATACTTATCTATTGAGTCATCAACCTTCACTAGCTCGTATCAAAAAGATCTAGGATCTTGAAAGTCATCGTACTTAGCCAACTGGCTGGATTACTTGGTGGAATAGAGCCATTGTACATATGTCTCATTTTATCTACATCTATCCTTGCCAGCTGGAAATCTTTCAGATGTGACCATATAGGGACAACACCTCATATCTTTGTAAGGCCATGGATGTGCTTGAGGTTAACCCCTTTTCCCTTGCTTTGTAGGTTAGGGTAGTGGAGCTGAGACACCAAAAGAAAATTACAGATAACCATTATACCATAGGTGCTCAAACTAAGGCCAAAATTCACTAGCTTAAAGTGGATGATAGGGCCTCTATAGAGTTTTTCCAAGCCCTTAGAGCTCATGACACTTCTCATGGCATCAAGAAGATCAAGTATGGCCAAAATATGCTCAAAGAATTGTTGGATATCCTCTAGGATTTTGTTAAGAATTATGAACAAGTTTTCATTGCTCGAGAAAATTCTCCAGAACGAGATCATGCCCTCCAAGAATACCTTTAGGTTGTTCCTTGTCGATTTTCTTCCTCACAACAAGCCTTTTGTGATCAATTTCTCTCCATTTTTTTCTATCTCAAGGAGACTGTTCACACCATGGTTGATGATAAGGCTCTTGGGTGCGTTGGTATTCCTTGTGAATTCTACAAGGTTCTCTAGGACTGTGTGGGGGAGTACTTGTATAATGTTTATTTGAAAGATTTCCACTCCAGATCTTTAGGGTAAGTTTCAATAAAAGAAACATTAAATTCATAACTAAGGTTGGGGATCCTAAGGACATATGTAGCTAGAGGCCCATCACTTTGCCCAATGTTTCCTACAAGATCATCATCGAAGCTCTAGATTTGAAGGTTTTCCATCTCCTCCTAAAGATAATTCAATCTGAGCAACCCAACTTCATCAAATCCTGATATATTCTAGATAACATCATTTCTTCCTAGGAAGGTATAAAATGGGATTGATGCTCCCAATTGAAAGACTCTTTTACTGAAAAATGATTTTTCCAAGGTGTATAATCATATTGAATGGCCTTTTAATTATTAATGACTGTTAGTCCAATGCCTTTAGGATCTTTCACTCTATTTGTCAAGGTTTTCCTCTAGCTCTTGCACTCTATGTTCTTGTTGTTGAAGGTTTTGACTACCTTTTAGCCCATTCAGTTTCATAGGGGTTAGTTAGAGGCATTTCCTTGCTTGAATAATCAACTCGGCTTGTTAATGGCCATTTTACAAATGACTCATTCCTCATTCTCATTGAAGAGGAGAAAAATGTCAAGAATTCCCTCAAATGATTGGACATTATTTTTCAGGCTTCTAGCTCATCCATTCAATGATGCAAGACTCAACGTTATAGACTCCTTTCTTCATTTGCATCCTTGGATTCATGTCTTTGACTACAAATGAATTAATCATGGATAAATTTTTTAATTTTTTGGAATTCCTTCACATTCCAAACTTCTTAGGTTGCTCTTTGGAAAGTGGTTCTTTCAATATTTGAGAAAAAAATTTCCTATTAAATTACGAAACCCCTTTCTTTGACAGGGAAATTTCAAGTTTGATAAAAATTATTATGACCATTCGTGTATTATTCTTCATGTTAGTCTCCTTCTAAATCCTCTTACATGAAACTAGAGGAACTCCTTTGTGACTTTCTTTGGGCTTCCTTAGACAACCACAAGGATTTCCATTGGGTCGCTTGAAAATTTTGTTATCTCCCCCATGAGTCTAGAGGATTAGGGTTGTTGTCCACCCAATGACAAGGGCTATCTTTTTGTGCTAAATAAATTATTTGTGCCCTCACTAGAGATGAATCATAGAAAATCCTAATTCAACATTGCATCTCCTTTGGCTATCCAGTTAATTGACTTGCCTAGAAGGGGATTGGTTTTCAAACACTTCTCACCATGAAGTATTTTTTTCGCATTGAGGTAACACTTGTGGCTAAGAGAATATGGAGAGATTGAGAGGCCATCAAAACTTGGATTTTTTGGAATGGTTTCAATTTTCATGATGATATTTCCATCGACCAATAGAATATTTAGTGGTCCCTTCTTCTACAAGACCAAGGTCTCCCCTTGGCTTGATTTCCTTGGATGTGGGCCTTATGGTTTCATAAGAAAGGCATTCAATGTCTATGAGATTTGTTCTCTATAACTTCTATGAGTCTCATGTCATGGAATAAAACTAAGACTAAATTTCACCTCTCTAACCAAAATCATGAGACTTTTGACATTGTTATAGAGATAATTTGGGTTGATCCGATTCAAAAAATTGGTATTAAGTCTTCTAGAACTTGGTGGAAAGATTGGAAGTGGGGTCCAAATACTACCTTGTGTAATTATAAGTCTCATCTTGGATATTTTTGTTTCTCCCCATTTTCCCATGGTTCCAATTTTGAACTAGATATGGAATTTGCAATCACTAGTCTTAGTTTGACAACATAAATTTCCCTAGCAATTGCCAATTTACACCATTTGATTAGTTTCTCAAAGTCAGACAAACATTATCCAAAAATAAAATCCAATTGAAAAAATGAGAAGAGCAACAATATATTTTGAAAAAAAGTAAAGTAACTGTCATATGTGTATTTATACCTGTCAGAAGCATCAAATTACCTCTCAAATGCGTCGTTATACCTATCAAATGCGCCAATATATTCTTGAGCTGAAAACACTTGCAAACAGAGGTAAAAGCCCTAAAAAATTAAAAGCGCCATTTTATGTATCAAATGCACAATTTTTGTATCAGATGCACAATTTTGTGTATTAGTTGCACAACTTTGTTTATCAAATGCAAAATTTGTGTATAAGATGCACAATTTTGTGTATTAGATGCACAACTTTGTGTATTAGATGTGCAACTCTGTGTATCAAAACCGTCACTCTGAGTCAAAAGCATTGATCCATACCTATAACCTTCAAAATCACAAAAACTCAAAGCCAATTGTTAAATTTAGGGATGTGGGTCCACCAAGAGTGCCAAAATGTGAAGCCTATTAAATTATCAAATCTAAAAATAGGAATATCAATGAAAACGTGTGCACAAACAAGAAATTAAATCAAATTAAACTATTTTACCTCTACAAATGGGCCTAATGTTACTCCATTGTACATGATGATAATGTTGTAAATAATAGTATGTGGATTGCTCCTAACTTAACATAACCTTGATTCCCAAAATGGATGCAAAAATGACTTGATTTCTCAAAATTTGTGGAGAGATTGAAAGGCTGAGTGATGGTGTTCTTATAGCTTTCACAGATACTTGATCAATGGTGTATGATGATTTAGAAGATCAATGGATGATATTGGTTGAGAGATCATGATGAACATGCAAGCGACATATGCCAAGATGGGGGGCTAAGATTTTGAGTTAAATTACTGCATGGAAGAGATGACTGGATGCATGAGTGAGCGAAGTGAGTGAGTGAGAGTGAACTAAGGTCAAGTTTTTCAATCAGTTCACTAAATTAGGATATAGAAGAATATAAATAAATTTATTGAATTCATATGCATGAGATGAAGATATTTTAGGAAAACAATAAAATATTGATTTTATTTATTTCTAGAAAAATTTAATGATAGGAAAAATAAGTTAAATAAATTAAATTGTTTGTTCAATTTTAGAGGAAATGTTAGCTAATTAAACAATTAAAAAAATTAATTTGTGTGGATAGGAAAAATTAAGAATTTAATTAAATAATTAAAAAAGTAATTTGTGTGGATAAGGAAAATTACAAACAATTAAATAATTAAGAATTATTTAATTAAAGTGGTTGGAAGAAAATGATAAATTAATTTAATTAATGTGGAAAAATGAAAATGATGAATTAATTAAATAATTAAAAATTATTCAATTAATATTGATGATGAAAAGTGATGATTTCATTAAGTAATAACAAATTTACTTAATTAAAGTAACTAGAAAAATTCATGAATATGGTGTTAACTTAATCAAATAATTATTTAATTAATATTAATGGATAAATGGATGAGAGATGATGGCGATTTAGACGAAATACGTTAATCATTTTTAGGTGTCTACAATATGTATAATAAATAAGCAAATATGACAAATGTCTATGGATATTTAAACTTTACCTAGAACATAAAAGTGGTTAAATCAAATTGGATATCATGTGTATGTAAATATGTACATTTATAGATATAATAAATAAGCAAATAGGATGAATGTCTAGGGATGTCTAAACATAGTAATGAGGTAACAAATAAGTGTATAGAAATATGTAAAATGATAAATAGGTAACATAGGACAAGACATTCACCTTCAAAAAAATGATTCCATTTATTAATATGTCCATATATCAAGACACTCTCTTCAAAACTATCACACAACTAAATAAAAAATGATATAGATATACAAATTTCACAATTACAATAACTTATTTTAAAATTCACTTATTTAACCAATTATAAATATGAAAATGTCTGCACTTCCTTATTTAACAATGCTATATACAGGAACCCATGCTTCAATTTACAGTTATTGTCCAAAAGAATACCCTAGTTGCCCTGTGAAGAAAGTCAGATATTTAATGTATGCTTCATAACCTGTTGTTTACAGTTATGCCCAGTCTCAGCCAAAATTGTGTATTGGAAAAATAATACACCCTGGATATATACACATTATTATATACTTTAGTTACAGTGTCGTGAAAACTCTCCCAAGAATGTTTTCAGTGAATCAGTCCAACAGTTTGTGGTGGTTATACCTGGAGAAAGTGTAATCTATGCTTATGGGTAACCTGATGAACTGGTATCACATCCCATGGGAAATATTCCAGGTTCCTAAAATGGTTATGCAATGAAAACTTTGAGGATTCGAAATTACATTTTTTGCAGTTTTTACTGGCTGCTCAAACTGCTTTTTGGACTGTCCAGGAAAATATTTGAATATACTTTTGTATGTATACCCCTGCCACTAGGATCTAGTCTTCCATTTCAGGACAAGTATTATCCATGCTCTTGTGTATTGGAAAGCTATAGCCTGTATTTCTCTTGATTGGAATCACCAATAATCTCCACAAGAACATGAACCTCCAGTAAAATAGTGGAAACGATTTATATCTCTCACAATAATGTCTCTTTTGACAATCCTAGAAATAAACTTGGCGGTACCATGGCAGCTCTTGCAAATACGGAGGTTTTTGGTTACCCGAACAGATGTTCCAGGACTTGTGCTGATAAGCCCAAAAGCAATTGCTAATTTTTCACTGTGATTGCATGGCAGAAAATCACTTTCCTTTTCCATATCATGCATGTTGATGTCAAGCACACATCCTTCCTTGTCCATCAATTCAGCAAAACTGTCTAACATTGCATAAATTTCATCTGCTTGGGGATGTGCTCTATCTCCTGCAACGAATACATGAATCTTGTTCTTAATCTCAATCCAACTGCTTCCTTGTCTCTTTTTCAACTCTGTGTTGTTTAGTATCGTTCTCACCGTTTCTACTCTCTCCCATTTTCCAGCTGCCACATAAATATCTGCTAACAGAACATAATTTCCAGCATTTTCAGGCTCCAACTTAAGAAGGTGTTTTGTTGCGCGTTCCGCTAGCTTCACATTGCAGTGAATTCTACATGCACCGAGCAAGGCTCCCCACACAGTAGCGTCAGGTTCCAATGGCATCTCATTGATTAACTGGTTTGCTTCATCCAGATGACCTGCACGGCCAAGTAAGTCAACCATGCAAGCATAGTGCTCCCTTCTTGGAGTAATGCCAAAGTCACGACTCATGCAATTGAAGTATTGCCAACCTACATCCACAAGGCCTGCATGGCTACATGCAGATAAAACACATAGGAAAGTTATATGGTTTGGCTTCAAGCCTGTTTGTTGCATTTGTCCAAACATTTCAAGGGCATCCTTGGCAAACCCATTCATTCCATACCCTGAAATCAAAGCATTCCACGAAGCTTCATCTCTATTAAACATTTTATGGAACACACGACGTGCATACTGTAGATGACCGCATCTAAAATACATAGCTATAAGGCAATTTTCAGCAGAATTGTCTGCATCATGTCCATTTTTTATGATGTAAGCATGAATCCATTTTCCTTGTTCAAGGATTCCTAGGTGGGCAAATGCTGGTAGCACACTTATCATGGTCACCAAATTGGGTTTCAAACCTACCAGTGGCATTTGATAAAACAGTGTCAAGGCATCTCCAAAATGGCCATTCTGTGCATATCCTGCAATCATTGCAGTCCAAGAAACCACACCTTTCTGAGAAAGCAGGTTAAAAAATTTGCGAGCATTTTCTACAAGCCTGAATTTGGCATACATGTCTATGACAGCGGACCCCAGATAATCATCTACCTCAATTCCACTTCTTATAATGTAAGCATGGATACACTTACCCAACTGCAGATCAGCTAAATGCCTGCAAATCCATAGCAAACTTAAGATGGTAACCGAACTAGGTTTCACATCTTTCATCTGCATATCATAGAAGAGTTCCAAGGCCTTGTTAGTATGTTCCTTGAGGGCATATCCTGCAATCATAGCATTCCATGATATCACATTTCTTTTAGACATTTTGTCAAACAATTGTCGTGCTACCTTTAAACTCCCGCATTTAGCATACATATCTACAAGGGCAGTTCCCACATAAATATCAGAATCAAACCCACTTCTAACTATATGACCATGAATCTCTTTACCCTTCAACAGTGCAGACAAACCAGCACATGCCTTGAGCACGTAAGGAAAAGTAAAATTGTTAGGCTGCTCTCCTTCCCACTGCATTTGGTAGAAGATCTTAAGTGTTTCCTCAAGGGGTCCATTGCAAGCATAGCCTTTCACCATAGCATTCCACAACCTCACATTTCGTTTGGACATTTTTTCAAACACTTGGCGTGCATCCTCCATACTTCCACAATTAGCATACATATTTACAAGTTTAGTTCCTAAATATTCATTTTGTTCAAGCCCACTAAGGAGCATGTGGGCATGGACTTCCTTACCATCTGCAAGTGATTTCATATCGCCACATGCCTGCAACAAAGAAAAACAGGTCTTAAAGTCCAATGGAATACTTCGGTATTCAATGGTATTTAAAAGAGCCAGTGCATCTTTAAATCTGCCCTCCTTGCACAGAGTGTTGATATAGTCACTGCGCTGCGAGATCTGTTTGACTGCAGTCGATGCATTGGCCACAGCATTTGAATGAGTAGAAATTCTGAAGCGAGGAATACTGGATTTAATAGTTTGAGAGTGAAATTGAAGACACAGACATGTGGTTTCATTATTTGGAAATTGATAGGAAGTACGAGCGTAACAATGGTGAGAACCAGGAGATTTACGGGCCGACAGCAATGGCAGGGATAAACAAGAGCAGCCATATGTGACATTATACATTTGGATATGGTTATGACAGTTGATACAGATGTAGAAAAAAGAGATATGATTAAATGAAATCTGCACTGCGGCGATAGATACCAAGAATGTTTGGAGGCTTCGCAGATTGTTGATTTGAGCTGAATTTTTAGTTAAACTAGACGCAGGCGTACATAGCCTGGTAAACCCTATACAATTTTTAAAAAAATTTGTTGGGAAAATGCGTTACATTTGTACGTAGTTACTCGGGGAACTTGCAAAGAACCCTTGCAACAAAATAATATTAGAAAATTAAAATTTACAGCAACAAAATAATATTAGAAAAATAAAATTTACAGCAACAAAATAAATAAAGTTTCTCAAATAGGTGATATATATATATATGTGTGTGTGAGAGATACTTGAGATAATTATATTAATGTAAAAAATATATAATGAAAGTAAGGAGTGTAGAATATTAAATTTAAGAGAGGTAGAATGTTTATAAAAATAAAGTATTTTTTAAAATATTTTATAGATTTTGTCATATGGGATTGTTTTTATTCAATTTTAAATAAGAAACAAGGTGAATGAAATAAGTCATAGGGCACAACACTTGATGAAGGTTTTGCAAATGGGGTTGCAAGCTAAGTGGGCTTAATCTTGGGGAGAAACATTGTAGTTAAATGCGTTTGAGCTGGAGCAGTACTGGGATGGGTGACCTCTTGGGAAGGCACAGTGCTTCACCTTTGTGAGCATCACCTAGATGCAGTGAGTGTTAAGTGGACCATTCATTAGCATGAGAGATGGATTCTTGTGAACCACTACCCAGGAAACATGACTCAATGAGTTTGACTCGTAAAACTACATAGTTGAATCTTGATAGCAATATCACAATTTGACATGCTATGGAAAATACCTCCTACTTATCAATTGATGAGCTAAAGGGGCTCTATAATGAATGGTTCATAAGGCACAATACTTGCTAAAGGTTTTGCAAATGGAGTTGCAAGCTAAGTGGGCTTAGCCTTGAGGAGAAACTCTGTAGTTAAGCACGCTTGAACTGGAGTAGTACTGGGATGGGTGACCTCTTAGGAAGGCCTAGTGTTTCACCTTTGTGAGCATCACCTAGATGCAATGAGTGCGAAGTGAACCATTCATTATCATGAGAGATGGGTTCATGTGAACCACTACTCATGAAACATGGGTCAATGAATTTGACTTGTAAAACTACATAGTTGAATCTGATAGCAATATCACCATCATTTTAGTGTACAATGATGTAGAAATAAAATCTTTGATAAAATATTGATGAAGATTATTTTTTTTAAGATAGAAATTAAGTATCTTTGATCCTCATAGATCATGAAGATTTATAAAGAGTTACAAATCATTCCTAATCTTACAATACAAAGAATATCTAAAACAACACAATTTTCATATCAAAACAAAACAAAGCGCAAAAATATAATTTAATTTTAAAATTAAAAAACCTATAACTTAAAAAGATTTGAAAGTTATATATAAACAAACTTAAATTGAAATGAAAATAATAGAAGCAAAAATGAATAAGTACATACTCATAACTTATTTAAAGTTGTATGTAAACTATTCTAAAACTCGTGTAAAGTGTTCAAATGCACTCAAGAGGATCTAAAAACTAGAAAAATATTTTCCATACAATGGAAATTATCTATTGTTTATTAAAACAACACAAGTAATGGGACAAGGGCCTAATTTTTTTTAGAGTATCTAATAAGTAATTTTATAGGTAATGATTGTGGAAGCTATTTCTCTATGAATAATAATTTATTTTTTAAATTGAGCTAAAATTGTCGCCATTAATATTCCTGTAAATTTCATTGAAGCACACGATTGTAAAAATACTAATTTTTTTCTCAACAAGCTGTCGGAAAAATTAAAGGCCGCCCCCTCCATGGGACTGCACGGGATCTGATATAAGAGCCTTGAAAATTCTTTGAATGTTCAAGTCAAAACTTAAGCCGTAAGGTTCAGAACTTTTAGCTACTCCATTTTTAAGTTTTGTATTCTTGTAACTGGAAAAATGTTCTGGTAATTGCACTTGATAGTTAATGGGATCTAGTTTTCAAGCTCTGCGATGGCATTCGGTAAGCTAGTCATGTACTACCACTTACCCCCAGTCTTAATGGCATTCGGTGTACTGAAAAAATCATTTTCCACATTCAAATCAAACTCTACGTTCCAATCCATCAATGCTCAATGTTGTAAGGAAGGTCAATTGGAAGAGGCATTGGATTCACTATACCAACAAGGCAGAAAAACATTAGCTCCCCAAGACTATGCTTCTCTCTTGCAGGCATGTACTCAAATGAAAGCAATCTCAGAGGGCACTCAACTGCATGGCCACATGCTCAGGAGCGGGCTTGAAAAAACCCTTTTTTTGGAAACTAAACTTGTGAGCTTGTATGTTGCCTGTGGAAGAATTCCTGATGCCAGACTAATTTTCGAAAACATGTACAGTGAAAATGTCTTTGTGTGGAATGAAATGATCAGAGGATATGCGTGGAATGGACCAGAGGAGGAATCCCTTGCAATGTACTACAGAATGCAAGAGGTAGGCATACAACCAAATAATTACACATATCCTATTGTGCTTAAGGCATGTTCAAGTTTATTGGCTTTACAAGAAGGCAGGCAAATTCATTATGATATAATTAGGAATGGATTAGAGTCAGATGTTTATGTGGGTGCTGCACTTGTAGATATGTATAGCAAATGTGGAAGTGTTGAAGATGCACGCCAACTGTTTAACAAAATGCCTGAACGAGATGTTGTGTCCTGGAATTCTCTGATTGCAGGATATACTCAGAATGGATGTGCCAAAGAAGCCTTGCAGATATTTTGTCAAATGCAAGAGGCAGATGTGAAACCTACTCCTGTTACCATGGCGATTGTGCTTCCCGCTTGCACTCAACTAGCAGATTTGAGACAAGGTAAGTTAGTTCATAAGATGATTCTTAGGCTGGGGTTTGAGTCACACGTTGCTGTGCTTACTGCGCTGATAGATATGTATGCTAAATGCGGGTGTGTACAGAATGCCAGAACTGTGTTTGATAGAATGCCTACAAGAAACGCTATATCATGGACTGCAATGATTGCAGGATATTCTCAGAATGGATATAGTAATGATGCTTTACACCTCTTTCATCAGATGCAACTGAAGAACATTACACCGGACTTTCCGTCAATAGTAAGTGTTCTCCGGGGATGTGCCCATTCAGCATCTATGCAACAGGGTAAGTCTATTCATGCCTACATAGTTCATAGTGGATTTGATGAAGATATAAATGTAGGCAATTCCCTTGTAGCCATGTATGCCAAGTTTGGAACTACAGAGGATGCGTTTCAGTTCTTTGATTCTATGCCTAAGAGAGATGTGGTCTCATGGAATGCAATGATTGCTGGTTATGCCCAAAATGGGCATGCCTGTGAGGCGTTGACACTGTATCAACAAATGCAAAACCAAAATGTGAAGCCTGATGTAACAACTATAGTGAGTGTGCTCCCATCTTGTGCCCATTTAGCTGCTTTGCAACAAGGCAAGTATATCCATGGATATATACTTAGAAATGGACTTGAGCTAAGTGTTTCGATGTGGAATGCACTCATAGACATGTATGCCAAATGTGGGAGGGTACAGATAGCCCATAGGTTGTTTGATAGAATGTCTGTAAGAGATATTGTTTCCTGGAATGTAATGATAGCAGGGTATGGATTGCATGGGCACAGCAATGAGGCGCTTGAACTTTTTTCTCAAATGCAACAGGAAGGCATTAAACCAGATCACATCACTTTTATATGTATTCTATCTACATGCACTCATGCTGGCCTCGTGGATGACGGCAGACGGTTTTTCAATTCTATGAATAGGGTCTATTGTATTATACCAAGGATGGAGCATTACATATGTATGGTTGACCTTCTTGGCCGTGCTGGATATCTGGATGAGGCGCAGGACTTCATAAAAGGTATGCCATTTGAACCTGCTGCTGGCATATGGGGTGCTTTGCTTGGTGCCTGCAGAATTCACTGCAATGTTAAGCTTGCAGAACATATAGCTGCACATCATCTTGAGTTGGAGCCTCATAATATGGGATGCTATGTGCTGCTCTCAAATATCTATGCTGCAGCTGGAAGGTGGCACGATGCGGCAAAGGTGAGAGCAGTGCTAAAAGACAAGGGGTTGAAGAAGAAACCAGGACGCAGTTGGATAGAGATTAAGAGTAAGGTTCATACATTTGTGGGAGGAGACAGATCACATCCTCAGTCAGAGGAAATTTATGCTGTATTGGGCTGTTTGATTAGAGAGGCGAAGAAGGAAGGATATAAACCTGACAAGAGTCTTGTAAATCAAGATGTTGAGGAAGAGGAGAAAGAAAACATTATATTAAGCCATAGTGAGAAGTTGGCCATTGCCTTTGGGTTCATCGAAACAAGCCCTGGAATGCCTATCCAGATCACAAAGAATCTCCGCATCTGCGGAGATTGTCACTGGGCCATCAAGTCCATCTCTAAGATTGTAAAACGAGAAATTATTCTGAGGGATATTAACCGATTCCACTGTTTCAAGGATGGATTGTGTTCTTGTGGAGATTATTGGTAATGCTTATTGCAACAATATTAATGGACTTCCATGCTTACATATGTTTCTCTGAAGATTTCATCTAGAAATTCAGACTAAATGTCATCGTTACAGAAATAAGGAGCTATGCAATTTACTAAGACGAAACCACTGTAATAACGTGTACCAGGAAACCAGTAATAGAAGGCAAGAGCTACATATAATAACAAATTTTTATGTTACATTTGTATAATAGCATTACCATAATAAAAAATGAACTGTATTTAATTGTTCAGATTTAGTTACCAAGTTTGTAATAATCTACTTGCTAAACTGATTTTCACTAAACCAATGATAATAAATCACTTCCAGATTAAGTAAACTAAGTATAAGAGTTGAGGTTGCATTAGAACTATGAAATGAAATGCGAGAGAGTTAGAGCATGTCTGGTTAAATGACTGCAAAAGGTTCAAAATTGACATCAATTTGGAAGTTGCAGTTTTTGGCCACAATCGCTCATCCTTCGAAAGGTGCATTAGTGTCTTACTAGTGCACTAGTGTTTTGTGCATGTGCACCAGTGTCCTCGGTACTTGTCAAGAGAAGTCACTTGCCCCTATCAATGCTTCCCTCTGTCACCACAACACTTGATTTTGATATGGCGAACCCTGTTAGATATGAAGGGAGAAGATGTTGTGCCTAGGGGCATTTTTAGGAGCTCACCTCAATCAAGCCCCCTTTAGCATGTTTCAACTTGAAGTATTAGGAAAATGATAAGTGTATGGTCCTATGAGTGCTAATCTATGGGAGTTGCAACAATGGTGGTGTGGGCAACACTAATGGGGAAGCCCCAGGTGCTTTCTAAAAGAGGAAATTGTGTTTAAGTGCAGGAGGATATGAATGAATGAAAGATTTTAATGACGTCCGCGAGACCAAACAGTCTATGGGACCGAGACAAAACAGGCCTAATTTGTCTTCATACTCTTTTCCAAGTCAGATCTCCTGCTGTTAAGTTTGACTAGAAGGCTAGCCGTCTGATTAATCTTATCTTCCTCAAATAGCTGGTGCATATTGTCCACTTTCAAACTATTTTCATGTTGAGTGCGGATATCCTCATAAGCAATGCATTCCATGATGAAGTGCCATTCTGTTTCCACAACCCCTTTATTGCAGAAAATACAAGTTCTTTCTTCCCAAGTTTCCTTGGGTATCTTCCACCTACCGGTCTCACACCTAAGGTGATGTGATCCCGTCCTCAATTGTGCCACTAACAACCTCGCTTTCCCTTTAATATCTGCACCTAAATAAGTTTTTTCACCATGATCCTTTGTCGGGTTAAACTCTTTGATGTAGTATGCTTTTTTTCGCCCAATCTGGTTTGTCCACATGGCAGTTCTGAATTTTTCAGTCACATAGCTTTTTATTTCACTATTGGTGCTAGGACACTCATGCAAATTGATGTCCCACTTGTTCATCCACTTGTGGTTTTGTTTCATCCAAGTTTTCTTCCTAGCACCAATTCATTTTTGAACGTTTCCTTAATAAGACATTCCTAGCACCAATTCATTTTTGGAAAACACGTTATGGTTAGGGTTGGCAAGAGAGTTGATAGCAAGGTGGGGAAACACAATTTTAAATTGGAGGGGACACTAGTCACTAGTGTCTCGGTGGACATGGGTGTAGATGCTAGTGTTTAGGTGGACACAGGCCTGGTTGCTAATTTTTGAGGTGTGGACAAAACAAGGTGTCTCTAATAGAGGTAGTCTAGTTATGGTTACGGGAGATGTTTTTGAGGTAGTTTGGGCTGTGAGAAGGGAAAAAATGGTACAAAACGTGTCTATTGTTGGTGATCACCAAAATAAATGCAAAACAAGGTGAAAACGTGTGAAGTATACACTTTTCATCTCTATATTTTGCCTCCATTTTAATAGGCATGTGAGTTACGATGAATCAAGTAAGCTAAAGTAAATAAAACTTTGAATATAAAATATTTAATAAAAAGGAAATTAAAGAAATGTGTTGTACAACATTTGTCTATCTTCTTGTGCGAGCTATCTTTAGATATGCAATACAAGCACAAGAGAATAAATCAATGTTTATTAAAAATAGAAGAAAAGATTCTACACATTATGCAACTATTTTTACTTCATCTTTGTTGAACCTAGTGATAAAGAGTGGATTGCCCATGAAGAAACATTTGGACTAAGAGTAGCATGGGAGAGAATATGTAGTTATGAGTGCATTTGCATGAGGTGGATGAAGTTGCAAAGGAGCTTGACAAAGGATATGGTCTATGGTTGTGATAGAGATGCTATAATCAAATGATGTATGATATGGTTATGACAAAACCGCCATGATCAAATGGATATGGTTGTGGCGGAGCCACTATAATCAAATAGTATAGGATATGGTTGTGACAAAGCCATTGTGATGAAATTTACTAGATATTGTTTTGACAAAGCCATAATAATCAAATTGACATGGTTGTGAGGGACTTGGTATAATCAAATGGTAAAATATATGATTGTGGCTGAATGCACTTAAACAAATCATACATGCCACTTCATGTTGATTGGATGAAATGCCAACTCATTACTATAAGCATGGTAGGAGTTGGTCTAGTGGTGGGGCATTGTCTAGATTCCTTTCTTCTCAAGGAAGTAGCAATTGAATGATGGTGAAGAGGATCTCTTGGAATAGGCCATGGAGCTCTAGGAATGCAAGAGAAGATAACACATGGAGTGTTTCATAGTTAAAAATGATGAGTGTTGTGGTGGAGTGTTTGCTTGTTGATTGGTTCTTTGTAAGGCTTCCAAATGCGCATTCTCACATTGGATTGTTTTGAGAAGAGCTACATACAACAATGGTAGGTGTACTTTCCTAACTCTCCTAACTCTCCTAGGACCTCTTTAAATGAATCTAAAATTAACCCATTAAACATGTGTGAGAAGATTGAACATGGTCCTTAGAATCAAAGCAAATGAGTTGTTTGGTTTAATCACTTATTTAAGTTGAATGATTGTTCTTGTTTGCTTTGATTGCTTTGTTGTTTACTTTGACAATTGAATGTTTGATTGTTTCAATGTTTTGTTTGCTTGAATATAAATGTTGTTATTTATTTTAAGTTTTACCATGTACGAAATAAATCCAATTTAATTAAATAAATGCAACTGAATAAAATTACGTCTTTGATATTTACGATCGTTTTAAATTAATTAACTATTTAAGTTAATGGAATTGCTTTGCTTGACTTTGATATAATTAATGAAATGTACTTGATCACCAATTAATTGTGTAAAGCTAATTAATCTAAAAGTAAGAAAATAACTTTATTTTGTATTTTTATGTTTATTTAGAGGTAAATAAAAAACTAATTAACATACTAAAATAAATTAATTTTCTTTTTCAATTTTTGTATTTAAAGAGAAAGTAAAATAAAGGCAACCAATTAATATAAAAGTAAAAAATAATTTGAACTTAAGAGGAAGTAAATCAAGTTTTTCCTTCTCCACCAAGGCTTTAGGTAGAAGATATACCATAGGATAAAATGATAATTAATCTTAGGTTTGGTGGAAATGCAGTTAATGACATTAGTGCTCTTGCATGTACATTTTTTTCATCTTATGATCAATTTGTCAAGTATAAATAATTGAAAGACTTCTTAATGAAAAATGAAATGAAAAAAATATTTAGAGAATTAAGTGAAACAAGGAAAGATGTTTTAGATCAAGAGAAGGAAGAGATGGCCAAAAGGGTTGTTGTAGATGTTGACTCTTATATCAACAATATGACACTTGAGGAAGCAAGGAAGATTGTGTAGGATAATGGGTGTTTATTGCTACCAGGTTGGGACATTGCCTCATCTATTCCCTTAAATACAATAAGAAGGTAGAAAACAAATCAAGATGTGTTGACATTTGAAGAACAAGAAAATGATTTGTACTTTGGATCGAGATTCAACACAAAGTATGAAACTTTAGCAATTTGGGCAGTTGCACTTGAAACAAATAAAACTTAGGTGACAAAAGAAATAATTAATCTTGAATTGGGAATCGTATTGTTAGATGGAATGCAAACACAACTACCCCTCAGGTAACACCTTTAGTGGTAAACATTGCTATGTTTAGTGAAGCAACAATCGGAAATTTGAAGGCTAACTCTAACAAGTTAGAAAAGGATCGCATTAGACTATTACACAAGTACATTTTTTTATCACAATTACCTCCACTTCGGGGAATCTTTACACTTGTTACTCTTCAGTCATATTTAGGTGATATCTCCATTCAAACAAAGAAAATATATGACTAAGGATAAAGGAATTGAAATAGAATTTGAGGCAAAGTAGAGAAGAAGAAAAATAAGTTGAGGAAAGCAGAAAGAAAAAGGTTATCAATCTTGTGGATGACCTATTGGGACACATGATATCTTATATTTTCGATAGATTAAATGATGCATGGACATGTTATAACAACTTGACAAATGCATATGTTAATCATATGCAACTTGAGGCTAGTTTGAAAGAAGTTTAAGTATATGGATTTCAAGAATGATAGTGATGATAAGTATGCACAAGCAAACGAAGTTTGATCCCGCTACTCCTATAGATTTAGCAAGCACATGTGAGATGTTGAAATTTGTAAGTGATATAGCAACTTACCAAGCTAAACTAGAATTGCAATTAAAAGGTAAGTTCAAATGATTTGAGGAATTGGTGAAGGCATTAATGCCTAAGATTTTGGATAATAATGTGATCATCAATCCTTTTGATCAATAGAAGAGTGAATTCAACATAATTTTTCCCTCTTTGTGTTCTTTTATATGAGCAAGTGGAGAACCAGATTCATCTTTATTAAATAATAGCATGGATGAGATAATAAAGTTGGAATTAAGTTTGGATAATTTAAATAAGTAGGCTAAAGAAACTTTAGATGCCAAATATAATTCTCATATTAATAAGGTTGCCAAGATACTTGAATTTCAATGGCCATCAACATAAATGTATGCTTCATGGCTTGAAAAGTATCGAGAATGAGTCACCCAACCACCTTAGCTTCATCTTTAACTTTGTCTACATTAGTAGCTCATTGTTATTCAACCATTCAATGGATTCAAGAACTATATTTATTCAAATTGTAAATGGACTTTGTCCTATTGTGGGTTGTTATACCCATTATTTTCTAAGAAAGTAATTGACTGTCAAATGAAAATGTGACACTTGTACTTAGGCTTATGAGCTTGCACACTCACTTATTCTATAAATGGGGTTATAAGCCTCAATGAAAAGGGTCTGAGACTTTGTATTTTGGGTAGGATATTTTTTCAATAGTGTGTCTTTAGGAATTTGAAGTGTAAGGTTTATAAAGTTTTCTTTGTAATGACAATCTACAATTCAATTGAGGCCAATATGAATATATGCTTCAATATGATTGTCTCCAATATGTAATGTATCACTTCTTTTGAATAATTTAATCAAGGATTACTAAGTTCTTCATTGCAGGCTTCATGCAATGAGAATTTTATGCGATTTCTTCTATTTAAGGAATTAATTAATTTTTTTCACAAAGATATTGAGTGTTATGTTTCAGAGGAATTACTAAGTAGAGTTGTATTGATTTCCATTAGTAGGTTGCATTATTACAAGGTGATGATGCCTAATTAACCATTGTATTTGAGTTTAAGTTTTTTTTTAGAGAAAATACATGACAGTGGAAAGGAAGGAATGGTGAATGAACAAAACATTGCAACTCACCACCCTTCAATGACTTCCTTGAAGGGCCGAAGTCATACACATCTCTTCAAGAATTTGGATCTTGCTTGCTTGAATACTTGAATGCTTTGGAGACCTACAGAAAGATGTTAGCCTTCACAAAACAATGACAACATGAACACACATAAACCTTGACATGATGTTGGATCTTGAATTGTTGTAGAATGCTTTGATATGCTACTTTTGATTTGCTCTTGACAATAGTATTTTATCAATCACGTGTCTTGCTAGTTGTTCTCTTTCAAATTGTAAAATAACTATGTATTTATAGGTGTTAATCCAATTTCCCAAAAATTAGATTACAAAATCCAACACTTCATATTTGAATTTTGGATGTAAAAATACTGCTAACAACATATTTGAATTTGGGCCCTGGCTAAGAAGGGGGACTAGTCGCCCATGGGTGAATGAGTCTTGGCCCAAATTTCTAGAACACTCAAAGTTGAGGACAATTTAATGATTGGATGCATTTGCTCAATGCTTGTCCTCCTTTGGAAAACGATAAAAAAATAGGCTATGGAATACATAATTTGGAAAATTAGAAGCTTAATTAAGTCCAATAAATTAGGGGGACAAAACATAATGTGAAATTGTTAAGGTATACAATTTTCTACACTACACCAACATTTCCATAGCATGCTTTTATATTTTACATATTGAGCCTACATAGATATATCACATTTTCAAAGCTCTCAAATTAGGTTGGGTGTAGTATCCCTTCCCTCCTCAAATATTGTGCTCATATATGCCACATCCATTGCATCAAGGGCATAATATTTTATCTCTATTCATAGCCTAGGTGTTTATTTCTATATATTTACATTGGGGCATCATGACTTCTCTCCCACTCATGAGCTTCATTACGCTATAATGCCCATCTAGGGGTATTTAGCTATACATGTGCTTTGATGATCAAATCCATATATATTACTTCCTTCTAAATTCATTCTTATCTATATGGACATCATTACATGTATTGATTGTGAAATTACATCAACACATATTTTGTGTTGCATTATGGGGCATCATGCATTCCATTCTTTACATCAATTGTGAAATTCATGCTATTGTACGAACATGAGTGTACATGGGCATTGAAGGCCGCATAACCATTATTTGCCCATGCTAGGGACAACATCATAACCATTAATTCTATCTCTAGGCCATGTGCATATTGTGCTCATCTTTTGGAGACTTCTCGAGTGTTCACCCTAATTGGAGACCATTTGGAATCACATATTAATACCAAAAATCAATTTCTTTTGGTGGGTTGCTAACCACAACAAGATTCTCACCCAAGAAAACCTTCTAAGAAGATTTTTTAGTTTCCAAATAGGGGCCCCTTATGCTTTTCTCAGGAAGAAATAATTAATCATTTGTTTTTCCATCATAGCTTCTCTAGGGAGGTTTGGAGGCTACCTTTACTAAATTTGAAATTTAGTGGGTTATGTCTAGATATCTTCAAACTTTTGTGAATTGTTGGAACAATAATTCTCCTTTCAAACATACTGTCACTAAGAAAATTTGGCAACAAACATCCCCAAGAATGAAACAATAGAATCTTCAAAGAGACTAGAAGGAATGTGATGAACATTTTCCATGCTATTTGCTCCTCAATTATGGAGAATGTGAATGCTACTACTATCGAGAAGCCAACAAGGCTCCCCAATATGAAGGAAACAAAGATAAGTTAGAAATGGGGCATGATCAAAGACCTATATAATGTTGACCATGAAATGGCCCTACTTAGAAAACATATCAACTGGAAGTGCCCTCAAGCTAGATGAATCAAACTAAATTTTGATGGTTGCTCAAAAAGGAACCTTGGATTGGTTGGAGCAAGAGGAATAATTAGAGAAAATAAAGGAAATATCTTAGGAAGTTATGCCACCTACGTTGATATCAAAATGAATAATGAAGTTGAGGCTATAACTATCTAGTGAGGGGTTTAAAGAGTCATTTCTAAAGGATGTCAACATCTTCATATAGAAGGGGACTAGATAAAATTATCATTGATTTCATCAATATATATTAACTCCTAGCTTGGAAGATTAGAGACTATATATGTGAGGTTAGGTTTCTTTAAAGAAATATATAATGTCAAAATTGACCACATTTATTGAGAGGGTAATATGGTTGCTAATTGCCTAGCGAATGAGGTTCTTCGTATTAATAATTGGACCTATTGGGCAATTGTTGATGAGTTTTCAAGTTCAATTACATTCTTACAAAATATTATGTGGATTTCCTTTCTTAGTACCTCTTTCCATCTGGGCATGATGTGGTCCTACATGCTTGATAGACAACTATCAAATATGAAGTTGCATGGTAATAAATAGTTTTATAAAGGTACAAATTATAGTCTGTGTTGTAGCTTTAAAATCAAATATATGTGGACTAATAATGCTACTAAGTGTAGCATTCACAACACTTGAGAATGATTTAAATCCATCATGAACTCTAGTAATACTTCATCCAAGACTCACTTGAAGTGTTATTTTATTCTCTTTCAAGTTGGTGATAGTTGTTTGGATCACCTATTCATTTTCAATGCCACCTTTCATAATCCTTGTATTCAAATAATCCTTTACGATCTATTTCCACATTCTAAGATTGTTTGTTGTCATTTATGTTATCAACTATCTATTTGATGCAGCCATGGGAGGTTAGAGGATTGATGTTGAGCTTTCCTCATGTGTTAATTGTAGAGAAAACATATAATGTGGGATGTCTTTACCCAAGGTGAGATTGCTTCGTATTCCCAGGAAATACAAGGGCATGATGAGGTCCTTATAGACCAGACTGTAAAATCATGGAATAAGATACAAGTTTATGTGGGAGGTATAAGGTTCAATATGATTGAAGCTATGATAAGGTAATCTACGACGGTGAGTTGTCAGGGTCAAAAGGTTGAAAGGTTGGGAAAAAGTAAGGACATTGAATATATTGACTCTTTCCTTGATGAGGACAAGGTGGTTATAATGCATCAAAATGGCTACAAAAGACTTGTGGGTCTGTGCAAGATCATGGGGGTCCAAAAAGTGGCGATGTGAAAAAAAGGCATTTTTAACATGCCCAAAAACATGAAATTTCCATTTTGACTTTTTGTAGGCTTGGGCACAATATCTGTTTTGGTTTTCAAAATGGATATCTATTTTGGAAAGCGGGAACCCATTTTTTTGAAAAAACAAAATAGATATCCATTTGAAATGGATATCTGTTTTGAAAAACAAAATGGATATCCGTTTGAAACAGATATCCGTTTAGAATATCAAAATGGATATCCGTTTTAAAGACCTAAACAACCCTCTTTAGTAAAATGGGCATAACTTTTGTGTTTCTTATCAAAATTTTGACTTTTTATAGGCGTTGGAAAGGTGATTAAGAACTCTACACAATGGACTAGGTGGTGTTTCTATATTGTACACAAAAAAATTATTATAATCATTTGAACTTCATATTTCATTTTTGAAACATCAAATGCCCACTACTTTCACATGCAAATTCTTTTTTTCATGATTTTTTGTAACACTCATCTCAAAATACTTGAAACATTAGAAAAAGTAATGAATAATAAAATATTTATATTCTTTGTAGCAAGTAGATGAACAAATATTCATAAATCATCATATCTCTCTATCCCTTTCTCTACCTTTCTATATATCACTATCTCCCCCTAAGCTCTAGACCTATCCCTCCTTCCTTTCTTCTCTCTTTGTCCCTCTTTATACCTATCTCTCTCACTCTCCTTGATCTCTAGACATATCTCTCTACCTCTGTCTCCATCCATCCTTCCTTCTCTCTCTCACTCCCTCTCTCTCTCAGGTACCTCCCACTCCCTCTCCCTCTCCCTCTCCATCTCTCTCTCACTCTCCATCTCCCCTCTCCCTCTCTCTCTCTCTCTCTCTCTCTCTCTCTCCCTTTAGTCTCTACTCTTAAGTCTCTCCCCTCTTGGGGTATCTATCAAGTCTCACTCCCTCTCTCTCTGGGTCTCCTCTCTCACAAGTCTCCCCACTCCCTCTCTCTTTTGTTCTCTCACTCTTTCTCTCTCTCTCTCTGTGTCTCCTCTACCAAACTCTTTCTCCCTACCTCTCTCCTCTCCTTCCCTCTATCTCCCTCTCTCCCTCTCAAGTATCTCTCTCTCCCTTTCTCCTCAAATATCTCTCTCACTCTCTCTCTCCATCTCCCTCTTAGGTCTCTCTCTCTGGTCCCTACCACTCCCTCTCCATATCCCTCCCACTCTCCATCTCCCTCTCTCCCTCTCCCTCCCTCTCTCTCTCCATCCCTCTAAGTCTCTCTCTCTCTAGGCTCTCTCCCTCTCAAGTCCCTCTCCCCCTCTCTCTCTCTCTCCCACTCCCTCTCTCACTCTCAGGTCCCTCCCACTCCCTCTCCTTCTCCCTCTCCCTCTCCCTGTCTCCCTCTCCCTATCTCACTCCCCTTCCCTTTTAAGTATCTCTCCTTCTTAAGTCTCTCTCTCTCTCTCTCATAGGTCTCTTCCACTCCCTCTCTCCCTCTTAGGTATCTCTCTATTCTCTCCCACTCCCTCCTCTCTCTCTTCCTCCCCCCCATCTCTCTCTCTCTCAGGTCTCTCCCACTCCCTCTCTCTCTCTTCTCTCATGTCTCTCTCACTCTCTCTTAGTCTCACTCTCCATCTCCCTCTCAGGTCTCTCTCTCCCAC
>VDFB02000017.1:497096208-497112992 GCA_007258455.2 Sequoia sempervirens
AAGAGGGAGAGAGACTTAAGAGGAAGAGAGACTTCAAAGGGAGGGAGAGGGGAGATGGAGAGTGAGAGAGAGATGGAGAGTGAGAGAGATGGAGAGGGAAAGAGAGAGAGGGAGAGGGAGTGGGAGGGACTTGAGAGAGAGAAAGAGAGGGAGAGAGGGAGAGAGAGAGAGAGAAGGAAGGATGGAGATAGAGGTAGAAAGATAGGTGTAGAGCTCAAGGAGAGTGAGAGTGAGAAAGATAGGTATAAATAGGGACAAAGAGAGAAGAAAGGAGGGAGGGATAGCTCTAGAGTTTAAGGAGAGACAATGATATATAGAGAGGTAGAGAAAGGGATAGAGAGATATGATGATTTTTGAATATTTTTCATCTCTTTGCTACCAAAATATAAATATTTCAATATTCATTACTTTTTCTAAAGTTTCAAGTATTTTGAGATGAGTGTTATAAAAAAATCATGAAAGGGAGACTTTGCATGTGAAAGTAGTGAGCATTTGATGTTTCAAAAATGAAATATGAAGTTTAAATGATTATAATTATTTTTTTTGTGTACAATATAGAAATACCACTTAGTCCATTGCATAGATCTCTCAATCATCTTTCCAATGCTTGTAAAAAGTCAAAATTTCAATAAGAAACGCAAAAGTTATGCCCATTTTACTAAAGATGATTTTTTAGGTCTTCAAAACGGATATCCGTTTTGTTTTTCAAAATGGATATATGTTTCAAACGGATATCCATTTTGTTTTTCAAAAAAATGGGTTCTTGCATTCCAAAACAAATATCCGTTTTGAAAAACAAAATGAATATCAACTCGGGATTTGGTTTGGGATTGCCTGACTTGGAAAGTCAACCCAAAAAATATGTTTTTGAAAATTTGCTTAGTTTTTCGAAGTTCGCCCTTGTGGCTGACGACTTTTTTTTATCTGAATTTCATCAAATGAAAAAGGTTTATAGAAAAAATTGTCAACTTTCCACCAATATAAATTTTTTCCTTATTTTGAATTTAATAAATAATTATTATTGATTTTCTACCTACATTACATCTAAAGTTTTGATTGATAGGCTAATTGAAAAACTTCTATAATTTTCAAACTACTTAACATTTGTCGAATCTACAAGATGCACCACATTCTATGCTTCACATACTATAGGATTAAAAAAAAATTGAATTTCATAAATTTTTGACCAAGTTATGGTGGTCAGACATAGACTTTTTAATAATTCTGAAAAGTTCTAATAAAAAAATCATAACTAATTATTTACATGGAAAAAAATTACAAATTTTTTTTGGCACATCCGAGCATTTGTCCTCCACTTATATTGAAAAATTTAGAAAAAATATTATTATTTTTTGTAGTTAGGGTGGTCAAACATAAACCTACTTCTAATCTTTTTCCTGAAAATTTAGTACCACTGCATTGAAATTTCAAAATTTGTCAAAACAAATTTACTTTTTTCCATAAAAGGACTAGTAGCCTAGAAATACATTCAATTTGCTACAACTTTTATTCATACATATTTTTCAAATTATGTTAATAACCTATTCAAATTTTTATGTCAAGTTGCCTAACTCTGATTTTCTGAATTTTCATCGCTACTTAGAGGCCTAGTTTGGACCCCCATGATCATGCACTGACCCTTGTTTTGTTATCTCTTTGGAATGAAGTTATCACCTCATAAAATTCTTTATTTTAAAGGGTAGTTTTTCCATTGCGCATGACTACCATTTCCCTCTTTTGGACCATTTAAGGCACCAAAGAATTATGAGCTTTTCCTTCTTTTTGTTATCTTAGAACAATGCATTAAAAATGGAGCCTCCGCCTTCAATAAGGCTTGATACTTAGCTTATATCAATTCAATCTCACTATCACCCTTGTTTTTCTTCCTTTTGGGGTCACTAATGTTGCCCAAACCTCTACTACCCAAACTTATATAATTAAAGAATAAGGAAAAAAGAAAACTTCTCAAACCCTTGAGTATAATGAGGAGGTTAACTTTGATTGTCCCCCACTTGATCTTCTAAAATTGCTAACCCCCACCACTAGTGGGAAGTTATCTAAAGTCAGCACCAATTAGAAGAACCCTAGTTTTGATTATATGGGAAAAATAGGTTTTGAAGGGACCTGAAACCCTTTACACCACATTACATCAAAATGTTGCTAAGAAAAACAAACACATTAAAGCTTAAGCAATAGCCAAAAGTAAAAAAAACCAAAAAAATAGTGACCCAACAATAGGAAAGCAGAAACAGATAAAACAACACAAAGACACATAAATCACTTCATATTCTTTAAGGTATTGGCCACCTCAATCTCCTGATTGCAGTGCAAGTTAACCATGCTCATTAACTCTTGTTTTTCTTCTTCAAACGTTTTCCTAAGGTTCCCACTTGTTTTAGTGCTCGGGCCTTTAGCCTCCTCTTTGCCAGTCTTCTTCCCCTTCCCCTTGGAGGTCTGATCCTTCTCAAGCATGTCCAAAAAATGCATTTGATCCTCCCGGAGCTGATTGATCTTACCAAATAGAACTTTAAGAGACTCCACATTGTTCTTTACCAAACAATGACTAACTTGCAACAATTTCTTGATATCCTCATTCATTTCCTTAATATTTTCCTCAATTTCACCAAGGCGACTTTCACATTGGGCTTTGAAATCAGAAAATGAGCATTCCAAATCTACCAACCTCTCAATAAGCAGGTCCGATGAAGATCCCTTTGGCTAGTTAGAAGTGTTCTCCTTCAAGCCTCTAATTTTAATGTTGACCTTGTTGAATTCTTGCAACACCCATTTAGCAAGTTTAAAGGTGCAAGTAGCACCAGACCGAGCCATATCCAACAACTCATACATGGTAGTATTATCATCATTAATATAAGAAAATCCTCAGAAAAATGATTAACATTTAAGGGCTTCAACTTGCCAAGGTCCGAGTTCATACCCTCATCCTCCCGCACTAACCTCTCACTCGATGCCTCCTCACTGCCCAAATCCCAACAACCTCCACTAGAGGTGAAGTCTGCCAAATAAGGGAGTCGTCAATATCAACAGTATTATCTGCCGCAACCTTTACTTGTTCTGGAACCACATTCTTACCCTTCACACCACCTTTAGACCTTGGTTTTTGCAATTTAGCAATTCTTCTAGAAGTCCTCCGTGAAATCCCCACATCCACATTGTCCCTAACCTGAATTGACCCCTCGTCCTCATCTCTACTGGATGCAACAAAAACTTGGCCATAAATTTCAACATTCTCCTTGGACGGGCGACAATGAGACCCACCCAAACTTTGTTCAAAATCTTCCCCACTAGATAGGGACCCACGAGAATCCAACTTCTGCATAATAAGCTTCTTGGCGGTTCCCTTCTTTAAATTCCCCTTTTTCCTTTTCCTAGAGGGGGAGGCCACGGGGGATGGGGAGACCCCCATAGTATTATCCTCTTCCACATTCCATTCTACATCACCATTAGCACTCATCTCTGAACTAGACGAAAAATAGTCCTCACTAATGACCTTTTCTTTCCCCTTAACAGACTTAGTTGGGGTATGAGCTCTCGCATGCTCCATGATGAGCAAAATGAGGCATTCATAAAGAACAAGGGACCTACAATTCTTTAAGTGGGCATAAACCGAAACTTCTAGGGAAGAAAGAAGAAAAAACGGAAAAGACACATGCAACCCATGTTTGAAATGGTTTAGCAGAGTAAAATGATTCCCTAAAATAGCAATAAACCGACCATAAGAGTAACATACTGCATTAAAACCTCTACCACATCAGCCTAGATTCGCTTCAGGGAAACCCGTTCTTAACCCCACAAGGGGAGCTTCACTAGTTTAGCTCTTTCATTATCCTTGAAGAACTGGTCCATAGCATCTCCATTACTCTTCCTTTCTTTATAAAATTTTCATACATCTATCGACAGGCCAATAATGAAAGTGAAAGCAATAAAGTCTTCATTGATGATGAAATCCACACCTTTCACCTTCAAACATCTATTGTGACAACAACAAACAAACTCTGCAGAGGCTTTGGGGTCATGGCCATAAAGCCTTTCCAAATAGGGTGTGAAATGCCCATGTCTTAGAATTCTCCAAATTTTGCGCTTGTTTTTCCACTTCTTGTAGGATAGCGGTTTGATCCTGCTCCTATCTCCACCCATTTGAATTGCCAACATTAACAGATACCAGAGTCAAACCACACTTGCAAGATTACAATTGAGCACAAGAATGGGCAATACATAAGCCATAAAACTTGTGGTAATTAAGAGGGCGACAATTACTTGTTCACCCCAAATCACAAGCCCAAATCTAGCTATCATCTCGCAATAAAATCTTAGCCTTCTCAGGAAGGGAAGAGTACTCTTCCCACACCTTGAAATTATTAGGGCTGACAGCCTTGTTTGCAAAAAAACATAGCAAGGGAATTACCTTCCCTATAGCTATGCGTGATACGGGTCTCATCAGAGGATCTCAACATCATGATTGAATCAACATTAAGTTGCTCAACTGTCCAACTCGGCTTCTGATTGCCAAGCAAGCAATTAACAATGTTAAGGGAGTTCCCCTCAACCCATAGAAAATCCTCTATCCATCGCAGATTTGATGCTGATGTAAGAAGCTTCGGCCTCAGTGTGGTGATTAGTCTGGTTTCCCAATGGGATTAGAAGAACCCTAGTTACTCCACCCCTCAACACATTTTTTTTTGTCTATGAAAAGGGATAAGACTGATAAGGCAATGGAGCTCCCTTCCAATGTTGAAAGTAAGAAAATCAAAATAAAATCTATGGATGCTAATCTCTATTGATACCACCTTTGTCCCTAATATGATGGAAATTTTTATATTATATATAGTTGAAAACTATTTACATAGTTAGCATATTACAGAGAATCTCCATAAAACTGTTTACCTTTAGGATAGCAAAGAGATCAAATACAACAATTTTTTTCAGATTTTACTATGACACATCAACTATAATCTAAAGAGAAGTTTTTGCTTTCCCAACGTAGTGCATAGAGGTGTACAACGCTGGAAGTTTCAGAATCGCTATTCTTGATTGTATATTCAAGTTTCATGAGTTGAATCACTGTCGTCACCTTCTTCACCCTGTGCCTCTTCTTCATCCTGTATCTGAAAATTAGAAAGAGCTCCTTCCACAAAGTCTTCTGCTTGCCTGTCCTCTAGTGAACAGGTCTATTCTACAGGGGGCTGGATAGGTTCAACTTGTGCCTCTCCCCACTAAGGGTCCACTCCTCTGTCTTGGTTGGCAATCTTGTCGACTTCCCTCTGTAACTCCTTCATAGCCCTACGAAAGATTTCAGCTTCTTCACTGTTTGCTTGGTTTGAATTGCCGCATTTTACTTCCTCTCTAATTAAGGTCACTATTCCTTCTCTTGTAAGCCTCAAGAATTTGATCGAAGAAGTTTCTATTTGCATTGAAACCTGCATAGCAACATTTAGGAATGTGAGTTTTTTTCTAAACTTAGGAAGCTCCTTCTTAACCCCCTTGAAAATATTTTCATTTCTCGCTTTCCAATTGTGCCACATTATCTCATTAGTTAGCCAAAACCATAATAACATGCAATCTTTACTAATTTTCAGATCAAGAAAAAACACTTTTTTCCATTGAATTTTACCGTTTTTATCCCATACTTTTAAATTATGATAAAAGAGCCTCAAAATTTCTTGTGCATAGAAGCAATCAAACAGTATATGTTTAACCAATTCCGGAACTCTGCAAATGCTGCAAACTTCAACATCAGAAGAGTTAAGTTAAAAAGGAATTTTTTGCAAGATAACCATCCATCTAAAGTAGGCCTTTTTAGGCTCCATAGAGCTGTGCCAAACCAGAGAGAGAATCTTACTCCAATCCTTACCCTCAAGGGTTAGAACCAGCAAGAATTTACATGATCAAGAACAACGTCACTTTTAATTAAGTCATTACAGATAGATTTTTCTTTCACATTTACTGCATTAGTACCATCACATTAAACAATATTATTAGAGGGATCAAAGCTCATGCTAGCATCCACCGGGAGGATCGCATTGCTGCAGGCATCCCTGAGGGTAGAGAATGTTCTAAGGTTGGATTCAGGGAGGTTAAAGGTAGAACACAGTATATTCCAGCTCTTAATACTACCATTGGAGATGATGTCCCCAAATGTCCTAATGCCCTTTAGGCTCCAATTTTTAGCAGAACACCCTTGAAGCAAGGAAAGGGTTTTGTCATTGTACTCAAGGTTCCACCAGATGGAACTGAAAGGTTGGCAACTGTGGTTATTTTTTAGAGTTATGCTGCAGCTTCTAAGTTGAGCATTATGCTTTGTGAACTCCCAAGCCCTCTAGATGCTTCTGAAGACCAAGGACCCTGCCGGAACCATGGGGTGTTTGTTGAGGAGGATATCACTCAGGGGAAGCTGCCTCCATGCTCTGGCCTTCTTAGGGACTGCTCTCTGGATATTGCTTCTTACCAGAACCTTCCAGGGCTCATTGCCAGCCATAGATTTTAGGATCCACTTGGTAGCCAAAGCTATGCCTTGAGATCTAAGGTCTTTTAGACCACTACCCCCTTGGAGCTTTCCAAGGCAGTAATATAATGGAAATTGATAATCCTAATAAGGACAAATATTTGAGGGCTATTGGGGGTGGAGAAAGTCTGGTATATTGGCTAACATCGCTGCTAGGTTAATAAGTAAAGTGGCTGTTCCTGGGAAGGTTGATAAACTCAAAAGGGATGCTTAAAAAACCCTTAAGGCAATGGACCAAATCAACATTGATTTTAGGCTATTCCCTCGCTGAATATTAACACTTCTAAAGAAGGCCAGTTTGATAAGAAATTTGAGAATGACTCTCTCTATGAAGATTCTGATTCTGAGGACTTCGAAGAGGATGATACCCAACATGAAAATATTGATGAGGATTATGATAATGTTCTCGTTGATTCTCCTATAAAGATGCAAGAGTATACGGAGGAAGCGAGTGCTACCAAAGATCATACCTATGAAGATTGCATAGTGAAATGGAATGAACTTCAAGATAATCTAGCTGAGATTCACATGAAGATAATTAAAATGGAGGATGCTATATGGAGAATGGTGAATATCATTAATGACATCATGAGGCACTCTATTACCGATGTGGTGATCTTACAGGCTGAACTTTAAAAAAAGAAAAGTATGTAAGATAATTGCACAGATAAAAACAAAACGAAACAAAAGCAGGCTGATATGCTGAAGGAGCATGCAGTGACAACCCCCAGGAGGAAAAACCAAATGCCTTTTGCAAAGATTAGAAGAACGCAATTGTTAATTATGGGGTGTAATCCCTGTTGTTCTGGTAGTTGTTTTTAAACTGTCTCTGGGTTGTTCTCTTTCGTTTTAGCTATGTTTCTCGGTATTGCTGGTAGTTCAAAGTTTATCTTGTTAACTCTTAAAGATTGTTACCCTATTATAAGGTTTAGGAACTATGCTTTAAGTTAATGCTCTATTTTTTAGGATCAGGGTTTGCTGGAGGTTTCTTGTTGGTGCTTTCTTCTGACTGTTCTGCTTTGTAAGTGACTGGGACGTTACTTTTTCTTAGTTTATTAATATAGAAAACAGTGTACATACACAATAACACAGTATTCACAAATTATTATGCACTGGAATTTGAAACTATATTATCTTGAAAAGTTGAAACAAAGTAATGGCTATATTCTGCCTGCTATTCCAAGGTCAGCACAGTAGTTACCCAACCTTCTCGATGTCAGTGGTTTTAATTAGAAAATCACCAGTAATCCCCACAAGAACAAACCCCATCCCTGAAATGATGGAAGCGGTTTACATCCCTCAATATAATTTCTCGGTTTGCAATCTTGGAGATGAATTTTATAGCAGTATGGCAGTCACCACAGACACGTAGATTTTTAGTAACCTGGATGGGTATCCCAGGGCTTGTGTTAATAAGCCCAAAGGCAATGGCTAACTTCTCACTATGGCTGCAGATGACATCCTTCTTCTCTTCCTCGTCTACATCATGCAGCACAAAGCTTGTATCAGCTACATAACCTTGAAGTTTCATCTGTTTTTCCAGACTCCCCAAAACTGCATAGATGTTTTCTGATTGTGGATGTGATCTGTCCGCTGCAACAAAAGCATGAACCTTGTTCCTGATCTCAATCCAGCTACATCCTGTACTCTTTTTCATTCCCCTGTCCTTGAGCATTGTTCTCACCTTTGCAACATCACTCCACCTTCCAGCTGCTGCATAGATGTTTGAGAGAATAATATAATTTCCAGCATTATCTGGTTCAAACTCTAGAAGCCATTCCAACACCAATTCCCCCAACTCAATATTGCTATGAGCTTGACAGGCAAAAAGTAGTGATCCTAACACACAAGCATCAGGATCAAATGGCATTTTTTTAATCAAATCATATGCTTCAGTCAGATGCCCAGTTCGGCAAAGAAGATTGACCATGCAAGTATAATGTTCCACCCTGGGAGGGATACAATAATCCCCACTCATCAAATTAAAATACCGCCACCCTGCATCTAGCAAACCCGCATTACTGCAAGCAGACAACACTCCAACAAAGGTGATATGATCAGGCTTCAAGCCTGCAACCTGCTGCATTTGAGAAAAAAGTGCAAGGGCAGCTTCGCCCTGTCCATGCATTGCATACCCTGCAATTATTGCATTCCATGATACCACATCTCTATTAGACATTCGGTCAAACACCTTGCGGGCAGTCCTTATATTCCCGCATTTTGCATACATATCAACCAGAGCATTCCCCACGTTGCCATAGCCCTCAAATCTATTCCTTATAACATAATCATGGATCTCCCTGCCCTGTTGCAGAGCCGCCAAATCCGCAAAAGCTGGAAGAACAATCACAACAGATGCCCGGCTCAATTTAGCTCCCGCATCCTGCATTTGGTAAAAAATCCTCACGGCCTCATTGGCACATCCATTGTGAGCATACCCTGCAATCATTGCATTCCATGAGACTACATCTCGTGTGGACATTTTGTCAAATACATTACGTGCATCGTCAACGCTCCCACATTTGCTATACATATCCACAAGAGCAGCAGCAACATAAACATCAGACTCCAAATTATTCCTAATCACATCAAAATGAATCTCTCTACCTTCATGCAGATTCAGTAAACCGGCACATGCCTTGAGTACAAATGGGTATGTGAAATTATTTGGTTTTATGCCTAACTCTTGCATTTTATGATACAGTGTAAGGGACTCTTTTTCTGGTCCATTCCATGCATATCCTCTTATGATGGCATTCCAAGCTATAACATTGGGTTTCTGTATTTTGTCAAAGACTTGGCGTGCATTGTCCAGACTTCCACACATGTCATACATTGTGAGTAATTTGACTTGTAGACATACATTTCGGTGAAACCCACTGAATACAAGCATGTGGGCATGGACTCTCTTGCCTTGTGCAAGTGCTTTCAGTTGGATACATGTGTTTAAGAGCGAAGAATAGGTAGTAAAGTCCAGAGGAATGCATCGATATTCTGCTGTATGTAAAATGTGCAGAGCTTCTTCCAATCGACCTTCCCTGGATAGTATGGTTATGGCACATGGTTGGAATTTAGATTTCGATTTTGGAATTCGATTGAGAGAGGAGAATGACGGATTCACAGCAGCGAATTTGAGTCTGTTGATGGTGTTGATATAGGCCATTCATGACTACAGCCAATCCATTATAACGACCAAGTTTGCTGTCAGATAAATTTGAATATCCAGTTCAATATCGAGTGAGAATTGTTCGTTGTGCAAGCGAACTTCACTCCCTAACCATCATAAGTCGCATTTCTCTAAAAAATTCTTAGTGTTTCTGTTGGCGGCTTTAGCTGCTGGAACCTATTGTGTAAGGTTCAGGTTATTAATGATGTAGTAATATTGGTTATATTTTTGTTGGTATGGATCCATATATTTTTTTTTGAGATATTAAAAAATATTTAAAAAAAAACAGTATCCGGTCATATATTTTTATTGAGTTGTTCAAAAATATATATATTTTTGATGGAGGTCATCCATAAATTCTTGTTAGCTACCCAATAACTGGAGCACGAGCCTTCTTGGACAACCAAGGATTGAGGGGTATCCATTCTTGCCAAATTCACCTGGGGCACAATCTCGACCTCATCCCTTTTTCGATGTTGTAGCCTTTGCACTCAACAAGACTTGATCCCTGGTGGGCTCATTTAGAACCTTTCAACTTCACCAGTAGACCAAGGGTCCATTGACGTTCAAAAATATTTTTGAAAAATAACATCGAATCATATTTTTGTTGAGTTGTTCAAAAATATTTTAAAAAAAGTATTGAGTTATATATTTTTGTGTATCTTATAGATCTAACTATATGATTGGTTTTTAATGCATCTTAGTACATAGATGAAAAAATAAATGCTAGTCTAGAGCTTCACAAATAATGTATAAAAGTTAAAAAAAGAGACCCCTACTCCCCACAAAGAGATTGGGTTCTATTGGTGATATCAACTAGTCATAATTATTTGTTTTATTCAAACAATTTTTATGAGTTTTCTTAATGTTTCAAATTATTTATTATTATAATGGTGAAATTTGTCCACCCATGCCCTTTTCTCTTATGTTTGGAGTTCACTTGATTAGATTGTCTAGTATTTTCTTACGTGAATTCAACTTATGACATCTCCGCACCTTGATCTCATTATCATTCATCCCTAAAGATTTGGTATTGATCCTTAGATCCACCATTAATTACCTTGGATCATATCTATGGGCACAAACTTGATTCGTGTCATTTCTCAAATCATGAATCTCAATCTTGAAATTGTTAAAACTCAAATCCAAATTAAAAATTGTCCACTCTTACCTCTAAAATTGTTATGATTTGACCTAACAACAACACACATTTGTGTTGATTTGTGTGCTATGTTGTTGTAATGGCGTGAATTTGCACCCCTTGCAAATTCCATAGTTACGTACATCCGACCTTAGATAAATTAAATCCGATGATGCTATTCCACATCCCTCATTCGCTTCCCATCCATTTGATTGTTATTTTTTGTGTCGATGGAGGATATTCTATTGGGGATGCTAGTGCGATGCGCAAACATCTGTGTGGTGCACTATTGTCCTAATAGGATTCTTGCCCCTGGAATCCATAAAGGCATTACAACTCTCTATTGGTGATGAAGTGTAACATTTTTGGTGCCCTTGACCAACCTTGAATGACTCTTTTTCCTCCAATTTCACCTTCAAATGTCTATCTTCTTCATTCTTGAACAACATAATCTTTTGGGCATTCTACTTGATCACTCTCACTTCTACACACTTCATTTCACAACATTTTCACCACCTTTGAATCTACAAGTTGATACCCTGCTAGTTTTACTCCTCTCATTGTTGCGACAATGTTGGCATCTATAAGCTTTTGAGCTCATGCCCTCTCCCATTTTCCTTGAGTGTACATGGTTGAAGGCGATCTATTGTTCCATTTTCCATTCACTTAGTATCATCATATTATTCCTGTAGCATATTATTGTTTGCATAGTGCATAGTACTTCCATTTCAATACAAATTCTTTGTCATATTTCTCTATCATTGCTATATTGACTGTCCATGGAGGTGGAAACACCAAAGTGGGGGGTTGACTGTGGCAGTCCTCTATACACAACCCCAACATTTCTCCATCACTATGTGTGTAGGAATTTCATTCGTGTGAAGCTTGCAGGAGGCTGAATTGACCGTAAGTTGGATTTATACTACCCTTTCTCATCATTTCGTTCATAATCAATCTATCCTTCAAGTTAAAATATTCTTGTTATTTAGCTATCTAGTTGCTTTTTGTTTCTATTATTATATTAAACTAAATTTATTAGGTCATTAGTAGGTTCTCTTTGAGTTTCGACTATAATTTATGTTCTCTGTCTGTACAAATGCCAACACCCAATTGAGACGCTAGCATCTCGTGCTATCTTACGTTCCCCACGTTGGAGTCCTCTGATAGTGAGCTGCCTAAATTGCAGTATGGACTCTAGAAATTTGCTCACCTGAATTCTTGAATCACTTAGGTTGGTAGAAGGAAAGAGGCAGATCAATTCCCCTTACTTTTCACCCTCTTAAATGACAAACTTATCTTAAACAATCCCTTAGCTTGAGGTAGATTAGGGTAGTTGATTGTTCTAGACACTCTTGTGACCTAGGGTTCTGATTAGTTAGTCCCCCTCCTCTACATTTTAGTGAGCCTGACGTGAACTGTTTTGGTTTCATTTCATAGTGTTGAAGGAATCTTCTATCGTGTTCTAAATGTGTTATAGGGCACTTAGCCTTGCAACCCAACCTACAAGCCCTAGTGGCGTAGCTAGAAGAGTCCCTAAAAGTTGTGAAGCAAAATCTAGAATAGGTCACTATCTAATTGTTAAACCCTTAGGGGATTCTAAGAAAGCCCTTTTTGGTGAATGTAGAAGATGGCTTCTTTCATGCATCTTCCCATCCCGTCTGTGTAGCCTGTGAGTGGGTCTCCTACTATAACCTTTACCTCGTAGGATTTGTCGATGAATGCTAATAGAGAACCATCTCCTTTGTGCATTATCGCTCGTATCAATGGGAATACCGTGACTGGCGTTCTCGTTGATCCTACATGTTGGGTTAATGTTATCACGAAAGATATTATGTTAATAAACTTCTTACATAAGGATGGGTACGATGGGTGTAAAATCACTATACATATGCATGATGGGCTTTCTGTCCCTCCCATTGGTTCTATCACCCTTTCAATCCTAGTTAGGTCCAAGATTGTGAATGCCCTTTTCGATGTTATCCCAGAGTCTAACTTGTTTAGAGTGAAGCTAGGTATTCCTTAGCTAGTTCCCATGAACATAATCCCTTCGGTAATCCATAAGCACTTGAAATTCTCCCATGAGGGATCTATGCATGTTATGCATGACACTGGGTACAAACCCTTGGTGTCACGTGGGGCTTATTCATTAGATCACTTCTAGTCTACCCCTATTGGTTTGCTTCCTCCAAGGATAGACCTCTTGTATTGCATTTACGTAAAATACAAGAATGGGGGAATAGTGTCGAAAGTGACCTATCCTCCTTCTGCTTATGCTATTTTAGTTAAGGCTTGCATGATAGTGCAACAACAGGATGCCTCTTCCTCTCAAAAGGGGAAGGGGAAGGTTGCTCGTGCTTAGGAGCATTCTCCTTCTTCCTCTATTGTTCCACTTACTTCTGCCTCCCATCCTACTATAGTACCTTCAACTTTCACCCTTATGCATCTCTTAGGGAGTCTGATGGTGTCCGATTGGTGAAAGGCCAAGCGCCAAGTGTTCAACCTTCCCACCTTACCCACAGTGCCTCAACTTGTCGTATATGGTAAGGGGAAGGGTCCTCGTGGTATAGCCTCTACGTCTCGGCCTCTGTGGCCTCCTATTGTTCCTACCCCTAGGGTAGCAAATGGGAAGAGGCCCACTACTAAGGTGCTTGAGTCTGCTTCTCCATTGGTTGTTGTCTCTATTCCTGCATATCTTCCTCTTATTTCTATCTAGGAGTCACTCCCTCCACTAAAAATCGCTATGATGGACACTCTAATGGAAAAATAGGAGCCTCTTGCTCCTCCTCAAGCTGCAGCCTCTAGCTCTTAGGGCGGAAGAAATTTCCATGTGCGTGAGCATAAGCACTAGAGGAAGGGTCTGGCTATTGAGAAAGTTGCTTTGCAAAAAGAGGAAGGGGAGTCAACAACTCCTATTTCAATGTCCTCTGTTGTGTCCTCATCTTCCACTCCTTCTTTAGTTCTCGTCGCCTCAATCTTACTTCCAGGGTGCAAGTGTTCATTGCTCCCTCAGCTGAGCCTCCTTTCTTGATGTCCCTTCTGGAAATCTCACCTTTTCCCAAGCCTGTGGATATGTCAAATACATCGATGATGTCTGTTGCGGTTTTCTATGTTTCTTCCTCGCCTTTCACTTCATCTGTGGGGATCTCGTATCCTATGATGAAGCACAATCTTGAGGATGAACCTACCTCTAATGGGGGTTGTAAGAAGGGATCCCCTTCTTCAAAAGTTGGTTATGCTTTGGCTTATGCCATCCTAGTGATGGAGGTATCCCTGGTGTCCCCTGAGTTCATCGCTGCCCCCGAGTCTTTTGGTGAGGTCGGAAATGGATCTCAGGAACCTCCTTTTTCGCCCACTCAATTGACACATGGTACTCCCATCAAGTGCATGTTCAACTCAGTAGACGATGTCCTAGCTCTGTTAGTGATTTTCACAACATCAACGACGTTTACCTCACAGGAGTTGAGCGAAGAAGACCTCGAGGGGCCCTCTTCCTTGGCTCTTGTTGTAGGAGAGTCAAAGGGTGCTTCCCTTGCTATCCTTCCCTTGTAGGCTCATCCATTTTCCCCTTATAATGATCTAGATTGGTAGAACAACAACCTCTTGGTTGATGAGTACTAGGAGGGCACATCTTCTTTATTTGTAGATTAGATTGTGTGTGTGTTGTGCTTCCCTCAAAACTTTTTTTTTTTGTGTTTTTGGAGGACCCTTGTCACCCTCATAGGTGCTTAGATATAGGAGTGTTTTGTGTCATAAACTTCTTCTATTTGTTACATCATTCCTCCTGTGTTATACCTTGATTTTTGACAATTGGGGACGATGTAAAGTGTTGGGGGCATTTAGGCCTCCCTTTCATGTTGACCCAATTTTTTATTTTTATTTTGTTTTCACGTAACTATCTTTACATGGTTTGATATAGTAGGGGATTGATGACAATTCATATATATATATATTACTATATTATATCTATCTATCTATATCTATGAGTAGTTCTGACCCTGAAATATCATATCCCCCTATTTCTTAGTTTTCTCATTTTTGCTTACATTTTCTTTTTATCTTTCTCTCTTCTTTGCTTGCTTCATGATGTTGTGGTGCCTATGTGTTGTCCCATGTGTGTGTGACAACATTTCCATGATTACATCCCATCATGTATAATAGGACACAACATCACTTTCTTATCTCTCCTTAAGCAAACCCCTTTTCTTTCGAAGGGTTCTTGAGGGACTCCTTTGAAAGCTTCTTCTTCAAATGTTGACTATTTGTGTGACTGCCTTCCTATGTGGATTTTTACTATCTAACATGTTTTGTCTATGGATTAACATGTTTCTTTGTAAGATCGAGGACTTGTGAAGCTACTTTTTCCAACCATGCTTGGAGGACCAAGAACCTCGAGCTTTCCTTGTAGGACCGAGCACCTGTAAGGGCCTATCAGACTCTGTAGAGCCTTTCACATTTGGCCTCCCTCAGGACTGAGCACCTGGGGCACCTCCTCTATAGTATTGAGCACCTATAGAGCCTTTTGTTCACCTTCTGTAGGTCCACATACCTGCGACACATTTCTTCAACTCTCCTCGAGACTAAGTACCTGTCAAGCCATCTCTCTCTCCTACACTCAAGTTTGCCAGATAGTAGTCTGCTTCCTTAATGGTTCAAGTATACATTTCTCAGCTTTCACTTTACTTTATCGAGCATTCGTTGACACTTATGCTTGCTAAAGTGGGGTAAAAATGTAATGGTGTGGATTTGCACCCCTTGCAAATTCCACATTTACGTACCTCCTACCTTAGATAAATTAAATCCGATGATGCTATTCCACGTCCCTCATTCACTTTCCATCCACCTGGCTGTTATTTTTGTGTTGGTGGAGGATATTCTATTCGAGATGCTAGTGTGACACACAGATGTCTATGTGGTGTGCTATCATCCTGATAGGATTCTTGCCCTTGGAATCCATAGAGGTGTTACAACTCTCTATTGGCGATGAAGTGTAATTTTTATCCGCCCTTGACCAACCTTGAACGACTCCTTTTCCTCCAATTTCACCTTCAAATGTCTATCTTCTTCATTCTTGAACAACTTCTCGATCTTTTGGGAATTCTACTTGATCACTCTCACTTCTACACATTTCATTTCACAACATTTTCACCACCTTTGAAGTTGCAAGTTGATACCTTGCTAGTTTTACTCCTCTCATTATTGCGGAAACATTGGAATCTACAAGCTTGTGAGCTCACACCCTCTCCCATTTGCCTTGAGTGCATGTGGTTGAAGGTGGTATTGTTCAATTTTCCATTCACTTAGTATCATCGTATTATGTCTATAGCATATTGTTGTTTGCATAGTGCATAGTACTTCCATTTCAATACTTTCTTCATCATATTTCTCTATCATTGCTATACTAGTTGTTTCATGGAGGTGGAAACACCCAAGTGGGGGATTGACTGCTACAGTCCTCTACACATAATGCCAACATTTTTTCCATCACTGTGCATGTAGGAATTTCATTTGTGTGGAGTTCTCGGGAGGATGAACTGACTATAAGTTGGATTCCTACTACCCTTGCTTGTCATTTCATTCATAATCAATCTATCCTTCAAGTTAAATTATTCTTCTTATTATTTAGCTATCTTGTTGCTTTCTATTTCTATTATTCTATTAAACTACATTTTTCAGGTCATTAGTAGGTTCTCTTTGAGTTTCGATTATACTTTACATTCTTTGTCCGTACGGACGCTAACACCCAACTGAGACGCCATCATGTTGCACTATTGTCCATTCCCCACACTGGAGTCCTCTGATAGTGAGCTACCTAAATTGTAGTCTAGACTCTGGGTGAAGCCACAATAGTGGTTTACAATTTGATGGAGGAAGAAAAAATCACAAAAAACAACCCCATGGCAAAAAAATTGGTTTTAGGGGTTCAAACGAACTTATTGGTTCGAGTGAACTACTTAAAT
>VDFB02000017.1:497129941-497210678 GCA_007258455.2 Sequoia sempervirens
TGATGAAAAATTTGCATAACCTAGCTAAGACTTTGATAAAATTGATGAAGATGGATGTGCTTGAAGATGAAATTGAGTATAGTAAGTTTGCTCAAATTGTGGATGATTAAAATGAGGAGAGAAGCCTCTTATTTATGGAAATACTAGATGGAAGAATGGCCAAAATGAAGCAATGTGGGATCATTCAACATCCAATGGGCAAGTGCCACTTGTCAAGATGTGAATGGGAAAAGGATGTGCACATTTTGATGAATGTGCCCATAAATACAATTAGGTGGAATTTGAAAATAGTGAAATGACATGTAAGAAGGAAAAAAGAGTGTCTTAAATGCCACTTGGCTCAATGCACAAGGTCATGTAAGAAGGAATGAATGTCTTGTTGGAAGGACAAATCCACTTGGATGGATTTCAAATTTGGAAGAATATTCTTTAAAGATGCCAAGTTGAGAGAAAATAGAGATTTAATAAATGAATTAAATGTATTTTCATGTGCAAGTGGAAAAAGTTAGAGGATGGGACATGGATTAAGATTAAATTAATCAAGGGTTAATTAATTTAATGAGGGATTAGATGATGTGACTACTTGATTTAGATTTATGGGTTGATTTAAATAAAAAATGAGAAGGATGTGATTTAGAGACTAATTAAATAAAAATTTTGATTTATTTAATTAAATGGGATGATGTTAGATTAAATCAAACAAGGTTTTATTTATTTAATTTAATTTAATAAGGCAACTTTAAATAATTAATCAAATAAAATGAATTATTTAATTAAATAGAGACATAGGGTTAATTAGATCAAATTGATTAATTTAATTAATAAGAGAGAATGACTTAATCAGATAAATGTTTATTTATTTAATTAAGGGACGAAGAGTGATGATAAACTGAGAAGGTTCAATTCAAGATGAAATGGTGTTAGTAATCAGGATCAAGTATGTCGGTATATTTTTTATGTCTACAAAAATTATGCTATGTATGATATTATTTAGGCTAAATGAGATGAACTAAATGAAGTTATATGAACTAATTGATTGATCATGAATGAAAAATCTAAGAATTATGCTATGTTGGAAAACACATTGTGTAATACAAAATCACCTACAAATGAATGGAAAATTGCAACAGAAGTGAATCAGACTGAAAGTGTGCACCTGGAACCTTGATGTAGACTGGAAATTACACTTGAAATGTTGTTGATGCTATTTTTCAGGCCTGAAGGGACTCATTTTCCATTCTGGGTGAATCAGTTCCAGTTCTACCAAATTGTACCAGAACCCGTTTCTGACAAAAGGGTACTCAAAAATGCAAAAAACTCAAAATTGACCCTATAGTGGGACTCATTTTCCACTCATGGTGAATGAGTCCACTTTTGAATTTAGGTATTTTCAAAGGTGGATTTTGAAGCTTCTAATCTGCACTTTATGCCCTACAGGTGTCTACTTCTGAAACTTTGATTTATGGGTCTGAAAATAGATTTTTGTTGATATTTTGACTTGATGAATGAGGAGAAGACTCTAGCAACCTTGAAAATTTATCTTCAGTGATTTTCAAGCTTCCAAGAGACCTAAATCTACAAACACATAAGACAAAAAGAGAGAGATGTTGAATGTTAGGGCATGGGGGTTTGCCTTGGTCAAACCCCTTTTAGGTAATTAAACTAAAATGATGAAAGAATAGGAATGAAACATGTAATAAATGGAATAGATTACCTTTCCATGATGCTGATTCGGGATTTACAGCAACGGAGGAAGACCAACCTCTGAACAACCCAGCTTCAATGACTCGGGTAAAATGACAAAACCCTAAGCCAAGTTTGGACTCTGGAAATGGAAGATTGGGTGAAGGAATATGTGAATTCAAGCACGGACGGACGGGCTGTACAATGAGCTTCTAGAGAGGTGCTTCTATAGGAAACTAATCAGCTCTTCCCAATACCCTCATCATGAAGCAGTTATCAGTAGATCATCATGGAAAAAATAGGCTCCTTATAGTAATTGTAAAATCGCAGTTAGGCAACTTGACGCAGGTTCTGAATAAGTTATCTATAATATTTCAATTTATGAATAGAATTTGTATAAATTGAATGTAGCTCTTTGGCACTACCAGGTTTTTAGTTCTGACGCAGGAAAATTTGAATTAATGTAGTAGTATCTTTACCTCAGTGAAAATAAAAAAGTAGATAAGTTTGATCGGAATATCTTCTACCCCATACAAATGATAATATTTTTTTTTACAAGATTTATGATATAGTAAATGACTTCCATGTCTCGGCTGTGATGCATAATTTTTAGTAACTTTTTCCAAGTAAATAATTAATTATATTTTTATTACAACTTTTAAAAATATAAAATTAGAGTAGCCGATCATTTAATCTCTGGGTCAAAACTTCATGAATTTTTTTTAATCCTATAATATGTGAAGTTATTAGAATGATGCATATTTTCAGATTCAGGGAATATGGATATTTGTTATGAAGCTAATTTATCAATCAAAGATTCTTTAGTCGTATTCAAATAGAAAAATGAATAATAATCATTTGTTAAATTAAAATAAAGCATAATCTATACAGTGGAAAGTTTGAGAATCTCTCTAAAAACTCATTTTCAGTTGACATTCTTTTGGGTAAAGTCATCGGGCCACATACTTAGAAGACATACCTGTTTATATTACCACTTTTTGGCCTATCATGATGCACATACCCCAAATTAAACTCAAATTTCACTTTTTCCTGTTCAAAGGTCAAAATTGAGCCAAAGGGGCCTCATTCGCCACACATGGAGAATGGGTCCCACCTAGATGGGACTGATTCGCCATGCATGGCAAATAGGTCTCGGGTATGCGCGGGATCATAATGAGCCAAAAAGTGGCGATATGATGGGTATTTGTAGGATATGTGGCTGATGAATTTTTTTTACCCAAAATTGATGAAATGAAAAAGGTTTTTAAAGGAGATTCTCATATTTCCACCAATATAAATTATGCTTTATTTTGAATTTAATAAATAATTATTATTCATTTTCTATTTGAATTATGACTAAAGTCTTGATTGATAGGCTGATTGAAAACATCCATAGCTTTCAAATGGTATCACATTTTTGGAATCCAAAACATGCATCACATTCTATGTTTCACATATTATAGAATTAAAAAAATAAAAACTAAATTTCATGAAGTTTTGACCAAGTTAAGGTGGTCAGACATACAAATTTTTTATATTTCTTAAAAGTTGTAATAAAAAAATCATAATTAATTATTTACGTGGAAAAAAATTACAAAAAATATGCATGCATCACATCTAGACATGAGTCATCTACTTATGTCTAAAATCTTATAAAAAAATATTATCATTTTATTGTGGTTAGGGTGGTCAGACAGACACCTACTTCTTATTTTTTCCCTTGAAATTTAAGTACTACTACATTGAAAATTCAAATTTTCACCAAATAGAATTTTTTTTTTTAAATAAACCTAGTAATTTAGAAACTACATTCAATTTTCTATAGATTCTATTCTTACATATTTTTGAAATAATATAGATAACTTATTCAATTTTTTATGTCAACTTGCCTAACTCTGATTTTTCTGAATTTTTTGCCACTTAAAAGCCTATTTTTTCCATGATGATCCTACACATACCCTCCCATAGGGGCTATTTTGATAGCTTAGATGCTAAGGGATAAGGAAATAAGGTCTAAAATGCAACCTTGTCGGGTATTTGATCAATTTAAGCCTCAAGATGCACAATATGGTTTAATAGGGGACTATTAGTGATGATGTAAATTTCAAATAGGGCTTGGGACACAAAAACCAATGTGAAAGTGTGATTAAATACACTTTACAACACTAAAATGAGGTCCACATAGCCTAAGAAGGCACAAAAACGAATGTGAATATGTAAATCACACTACAAAACTAGTTTATCATTAAGTTTATTTCAAAAACTTTCTAGATTGATGTGATAGTGTTATTAAACACATTTTGTAATGTTGAATTAGGGAGAAATGAGCTTATTAGGTCTATAAAATCATGAAATTCCTTTAAAATACTTTACAACACCTTTACAAGATATTAAAAACATGTTATTTGATTTGCAAAGGTCCAAGACCTAGTGTGGATGCATAAAATGCCTCACAACACTATATTAAGACCTCATTAAGTAAATTTTATCATGAATTAATCCCATGTAAAGAAAAAGGTCTTTTTTTCTACAACACACTTTCAATCTCTAAACATTCACATGATGGGTTTTTATTCATTAGGCCTCAATCTCCTAATAGTACTTCAGATTGACTAAAATAGGCACAACTTCCTAAACAAAATTGATTTCCAAAAGAAAAACCCAGATTTGGATACCCTTTATGGTTTTATTCAATATATGAATAAATTATATATAGTTACTTTGGAAGGAAAGGTTCAAAGTTTGACTGTTCTACTATTGAGTAGGTTTGAAGTGGAGCAACAAATTCATGTTTTTTGGTCATAACTTTCAAACCAGGCTTGATACCAAAAATATAAACACAGTTCTAGATACCCATTTGGACTTTATACAATATACTAAGAATTGGGGCAGGGTTGTTTTGGAACACAATACTCAAATTTGGACTATTCTCCCTCAAGTTAGGCTTACTAGGGTTTCAAACCTACTTTAGTAAAATAGACACAACTTGCTAGAAACTTGATGAAATTACATGAAACCAACACCAATAAACACTAGATTCATAGTTTTACTAAACACAATTGATTTGGAGTTAGTATGGAATTGTACAAATCCGTATTACATCAAAAAACAAGAAGGAAACGTTCATAAATGCAGAAAATAGAGGTATTTTTATTGCTTCAACTTCAAAAACTTCAACTACCACACCCTCCAACCTTAAAAATCCTTTTAAAATATTTATAACCATTTTCCAATTATTTTCAACCAACTTTTCAACTTACTGCAACCATTCAAATTCTCTTATTTACAACTTATGACTCTTCATATTCCATGTTTTTGAAACATTTGCCACATTGACAACATTTTGCAAAATTGACAACTTTAAGCAACTTGACCCACCAACACTCCTAACGACCTAATATGGACTCTAACACACCCAACATGGTCTTAGATGACCTTATTACATAAAACCATCATAAGAAACCAAAATTGCAACTTGCACTTAACCTACTGAACCTAAGGTGCTTGTACACCAAGCACTCCAACACTACACTCATCATTTTTATCTACAAAACAGTCCATGTGTTATTTTCTCTTGCATTCCTAGAGCTCCTTGGCCTATTCCAAGATATCCTCTTCGACCAATCACTCATTTTCTACTTCCTTGGGAAGAAAGGAATCTAGTCAATGCCCCACCACTAAACCAACTCCTACCATGTTTATAGCAATCATTTGGCATTTCATCCAATCAACATGAAGTGTAATGTATGATTTGCTTTAGTGCATTCAACCCCAACCATATATTTTACCATTTGATTATACCAAGTCCCTCACAACCATCTCAATTTGATCATGATGGCTTTGTCAAGGAAAATATTGTGTACCATTATATCACAATGGCTTCATTGCAACCATATTGTAATGTCCCCTTTTGGGATGTTCCTTGATTTAGGCCTGCAAAACAATAATAAACACTAAAAATTTATACTAGTAATAACAACTATCGATTTTATAGTTATATTCAAATTAACTCATAACATATTATAATATTGCGAGAAATGCATCATAGCTAAAACATCCTAGTAGTTAGGTCTATAGTTCATATCATCATTAACCTTTGAATTCAAAACATCACTAATATCGTACTTGGGGAGAGCTTATTTCCATCTAGCTTGAAGATTTCTTGCCAAAACAAACTAAGAAATATGTTATCTCTATCACTGACAATGTTCTTGGGTAAACCATGTAGTTTGAAAAAATCTCTAAAGAAGATATTTGCCACTTGGGGTGCTTTATATTTGGTAGATATTGCAAGAAAATGTTCATACTTAGTCAATCCACCATGACATATATGCAATAATTTCCTTGTACCTTAAAGGTAGTCCTATAATGAAATTCATTGAGATATATTTCTATTTCTTATTAGGTATGGGTAAGGGTTGAAGTAATCTGGAGGGGAACAATTGTTCTATTTTGTTCTTTTGACATGACATGCATTCCATAATGTGTTTTGAAAGACATCTCCTTTGAGACCTTTCCAAGAGAATCTCTCCCTTATTTGGTTGTAAGTTTTATAGTATCCATGATGTCCTACTAGAGGAGTATCATGGTATACCCTCATGTTCTTTTCTTTTATTTTTGATCCAGAAGTGATATATATTCTATCTTTATAGAAGATGAGGTCCTCTACCACTTTGTACTTTTCATTTGGTAGTTTCCCCTCTAATATGTCACTTGCCATTGCTTCCTTGGCATATTTATCTAGTATTGAGTTCTTCCATTCTATAGAGATATTCATCATGGAGCATAGATGGGGTCTTCTAGATAGGGCCTCAACCACAATATTATCTTTCCCTTTCATATATTCAATGTCAAAGTCATAGGCTTGCAATTTACTAACCCGTTTCTATTTTCTATCATTCAAATCTTTTTGATTCAAGAAGAACCTTAGGCTATTATGGTCAGTTTTTACAACAAAAATTCCACAAACCAAGTATTGTCTAAATTTGGCTAAGGCATGCATTATTGCTAACATTTCCAAGTACCATAAATGGAATAGTTCCTTTTAGTTTGTTTAAGTTTGTGACTTGCAAAAGCTATTGAGTGTTTGTTTTGTATCAATACTGCTTCAATCCCTTCCCTTGGAGCATAACACTCTATTTCAAAAGGTAATGAGAAGTTTGGAATGGCTAACACTAGGTAGGAGCTCATTATTTCTTTTAGTTTTTCAAAGGCTTGTTGAGCCTCTATATTCCAAGAGAAAGCTCCCTTTTAGTTAGTTATGAACTAGTCGTACAACTAGCTTTGAAAACACTTTAACAAATCTTCTATAATAGTTGCAAAGACCTAGAAATCCCCTTAGATGTGTTAAGGTTCTTGATTTTGGGAAATATTTTATTGCTTGAGCTTTTATTCATCTACACTGACTCCCTAGGTATTGATTTTGTGCCCTAAGTAAAAAATCTCATCCATTTTAAAATTAACATTTGGACATCTTAGCAAATAATGACTAGTGTTTGAGTATTCTCAGCACTTCATCAATGTATCTTAAGTGCTCTTCCTAGGTTTCTCTATAAATCAATGTCATTGAAGAACACCAAAAGGAATTTCCTTAATTGGTTGCGAAATATATGGTTCATACAAGATTGAAATGTGGTGAGGAAATTGGTTAATCAAAAGGGTGAGACTAAGAATTCAAAGTGACCAAATTGACATCTAAAAGCTATTTTGGGGACATCCTCTTTCATCATCCTAATTTTATGATATCCATAACATATGTCTATTTTTGAAAAGTACACTACCCCATGAAGTTCATCAATTAACTCATCCACCCTAGGAATAGAGTAACGGTTTTTAATAGTTTTCTTTCGAAGGGCTCTATAATCTATACACATTCTCATGGTACCATCTTTTTTTTTACTAATAATACAAAAGAGGCAAAGGGACTAGAACTAGGTTGAATATTCCCTATGTCTAATAATTCCATTATGGTTTTCTCTATTTCTTCTTTATATTATCTTGGGTGTCAATAGGGTGTAGTAAAAATGGGTTTGTCCCCTTCTTCAAGTTCAATAGCATGTTCAAAACCCCTTTTTTGGAGGAAGTCTTGGTGGAATGTCGCTAAAAACCTTCTTATATTTGTTTAGGATAGGTTGGATGTCAACATGTATAGTCTTGTTTCTTTTGGATGATGTTTTGTCAAGTATCATATATTATGCAACCCATTCTACTTAGCTATGTGTAAAGGCTCTATCCATTCTTTTGGATGATACTACCCTAGAGTCCCATCAGATAAACCTTGTAAAATTACCTTTTGGTCATTGTGTTGGAGAAAAAGTTCCATCTTTTGGAAGTCTTGGTAATATCTACCTAAAGATTGTAGCCATTGGATGCCCAATACCATATCGGTATCACCCATATTTACTACATAGAAGTCCTCTTTGATTGAATTTATTCCTAAAGTGATGCTCATTTGTTGGATCCTTTGTGTTCATGGGGTAGTAAACTCATCTGCCATGACCACCTTGAATCCCTCAAAGTTTTCAATTTTTAAATTTATTCTTGTTACTAAACCTTCATTGATGAAATTATGGGTGGCACCAATATCCACTAAGACAATCACCTTCTTCCCTTTTAGGACACTACAGATTCTAAAGGGGTAATATTTAGGTGTCCCCAAAAGTGTGGCTAATGAACTATTTGTATTTTCTTCATCATCTTATTTCATTTTCTTATTCAGGGTTCAAGTTCTTCTTCACTCATTTCTTCGTTTGATGTAGCTTCCAAGTTGTGTTTGTCATCTTTTTGCACATCTATGTCCTACCACCCATTTTTCCTTACACTTAAATCATAGTCCTTTCTTTCGAAGCTCTAATTTATCTTCCCTTGTTAGGTGTGATCAAGGAGCTAGTGTCCTTGGTTGTCAATTTATTTTGTAGGGGGATTGGTTATGTGATCTTGAAGGAATATTCTTTGAATAGCTTCTTACTTTTGTAGTTTCTAACCTTAAGGCCTTTTAAATTGCATCTTGAAGAGATGTGGGGTCAAGGATGTTCACCAAACCACGGATTGATTTTGATAGCCCTTCAATAAATAAGTATGCTAGCCTCCTTTTGATAATCTCAGGTACCATGACTGATATCTTTTGAAATTCGGCAACATAATCTTCTATGTACCCTTGTTTCAATTGGATTAGTCCTTTGAAGTGTCTTTCAGGATGCTTTTGATCAAAATGATCTATGACCCTTTGTGTAAAATTGTCATAGGTTGTTATGTTTTGGTGCCCTTGGGTAAAATCCTATGATGCCACTAATTGTGTGCAACCTCTTCTAAATGTAAATGACAAAGATAACATCTTCTATTATGGGACTAAGGGAGAAATAGGTATCCAATTTCTGGACCCATGAATGTGCAGTGACCTTTCCCAATCCATCAAAGTTGGGGAGAGTCATTTTACTCACCCTTTGGCATAATTCTTTATTTGGTTGTCTTTTTTTTCCTTTCTACAGGTAGTTCATGACCTTGCATCACAATATGCCTCAAATGGGTTATTTCTCCTAATTTCAGGGTCCATCCTTGAGTAGGCCCCAATATATTTGTCAAAGTCATTAATTCATGGATTGGTTTCTTCTTCTTCTCTTGTTGGCCCTTCCCTAGGTATGAATAAGGGTCTTGTTAACCTAGGTGTTTACCCTAGTGGTGATCTATCATTATTTTCTAAATGATTAGAGTTGACATCTCTCCCATTGGTTTGGTTGGGTCTAAGAGTGTTATTTGTGTCATTCATGTTTTGTAGGGTTTGGAAGAGTACTTGAGTTGTCCTCTTGTTTTGTTCCATGAAGGCCCAGGTTGTCCTCTCATTCTGTTTCATGAAGGCCCTCGATTCATTTCCTAGTTGTTCACTCATTTTGTTGCTTTGAGTAGGGTTGTTTCTTGTTGCAAGTTCCCTTCTTTCTCTTTCCAATGCCCTTTGAGTACTTTGGCTTAATTGCATAAACTACCCTTCTTGATCCTAAAGATGGCAGGATCAGGGCTCTAATATCAATTGTAATGTCCTCTTTTGGGATGTTCCTTGATAGCTAAAACATCCTAATAGTTAGGTCTATAGTTCATATGATCGTTAACCTTTGAATTCAAAACATCACTAATTATTAGCCCAATGCATATTTCGATAACTAGTCATATTAGGAATTCACTAGAAATATTTACAAACCGCAATCTCAAGGATGGTTGCCCTTGTATTGAGAGAGCATGGGTGGATCCTTGTCCATCCATCTCAGGGTGGAGTACTTAAGAAAACCCTCAAGCCCAAGAGCACTAATACGCCTCCTAGCCCCATGAGCACTACATCTCAAGAGTGGCATACTTGAGAAGTCTCTCTCAAGCCCATGGGCACTCATACATCTCCTAGCCCATGAGCATTACAGGATCTCAAGTCCACACCAACCCTCAGTCCACCTTGCAAGTGCCCCATCCTCCTTGATCAAGCCCAAGAGCATTCATTCGTCTCCCATCCCATGAGTGCTGCATCTCAAGATGGTATGCTTGATAAGATGTATGAAGACTGCCTCCCTCAACAAGCTTGAGAGCACTCATATGCCTCCCAACCCAACAAGCATTACATCTCAGGGGTGGTGTACTTGATGAAGGAAAAGCCGATACTTCCCATCTTGTGAATTCATATTGTTGATCAGCCTCCCTATTTGTAAACACTTTTATAAATTCAAAATAGATTGCTAAAAGAATATTATTATATTAATTGTTAATCAAATATCATTTCATTATGCAATTATATATATTCTTACTTCCCAATAATATTCTTGCAAAAAATAATATTTATTCCAATAGATATCTTATAATTTCCAATTCTTATTTCTCTTTTTTCCAATTTGCTTCATTCCCCCTTCACCAAATGATTCTTCCTCCTTATATATCCTTCATGGTGGGGTGAATAGTTGCACCCTTAATAATCATTGCATCCCTTACAAAGGTTTCGTCCCTTCCTTGATCGTTGCCTTCGTGTTTGACTTTTGATCACTATTTTTAATTTAATTAAAGCCTCCATTATGTAGTGCTACCTTGTTAATAAGGAATTGTTGCATTCATTCCTTCATCGATCCCTTTTTGAATTCTTCCTAGGCGACGTCTGTTTTAATTCTTATGCAGAATCAGGGGGCATGACACATATCCTTTACCATTTGATTATGGTGGCTCCACCACAACCATATCCATTTTATCATGGTGGTTTTGTCATAACAATATCTTACATCATTTGATTATGTCATCTCTATCGCAACCATAGATCGTATCCTTTGTCAACCTCCTTTGCAACTTCATCCACCTCATGCTAATGCACTCATAACTGCATATTCTCTCCCATGCTACTCATTATCCAAATGTCTCTTCATGGACAGTCCACTCTTTATCACTAGGTTCAACAAAGATGAAGTAAAAATAGTTGCATAATGTGTAGAACCTTTTCTATTTTTGATAAACATTGATTTATTGTCTTGTGCTTGTATGGCATATCTAAAGACAAAGCTCGCACAAGAAGATAGACAAATGTTGTACAACATATTTCTCTAATATGCTTTTTATTAAATATTTATATTCAAAGCTTTACTTACATTAGCATACTTGATTCATTGTAGCTCACATGCCTACTAAAATGGAGGCAAAATGTAAGATGAAAAGTGTAAACTTCACACTTTTTCACATTGTTTTGCATTTATTTTGGTGATCAGCAACCATGGGCGTGTTTTGCACCATATTTTACCTTCTCATAGCCCAAACGGTCTCAAAAACATCTCTCATAACCATAACTAGACTACCTCTATTACAAACACTTTGTTTTATCCACAACTCAAAACTAGCATTCATGCTTCCGTCCACCTAAATACTAGCACCTGCACCCATGTCCACCTAGACACTAGTGACTAGTGTCCCCTCCAATTTAAAATTGTGTTTCCCCACCTTGATATCAACTCCATTGCCAACCCTAACCATAACATGTTTTCCAAAAATGAATTGGTGCTAGGAATGCCCTATTAAGGAAACATTCAAAAAAATGGAAAGGATCCATCCACTGCATCTTTCTCTAACCTCTTGCACTTAAACACACTTTCCTCTTTTAGAAAGCACCTGGGGCTTCCCCATTACTATTGCCCACACCACTATTGCTGCAACTCTCATACATTAGCACTCATAGAATCATACACTTATCATTTTCCTAATACGCTTATAAAAAACTTATCATTTTCCTAATACGCTTATAAAAAACAACTGTTGCAGATAGGGGAAAGTGATTTCTCATGACAAGTACCGAGAACCCTAGCGCACATGCACAAAACACTAGTGCACTAGTAAGACACTAATGCACCTTCCGAAGGATGAGCGATTGTGGCCAAAAACTGCAACTTCCAAATTGATGTCAATTTTGCAACTTTCAACAATTTTGAACCTTTTGCAGTCATTTAACCAGACATGCTCTAACTCTCTCCCATTTCATTTCATAGTTCTAGTGCAACCTCAACTCTTATACTTAGTTTACTTCATCTGGAAGTGATTTATTATGATTGGTTTAGTGGAAAATCAGTTTAGCAAGTAGATTATTACAAACTTGGTAACTAAATCTGAACAATTAGCTACAGTTCATTTTTTATTATGGTAATGGTATTATACAGATGCAAAATAAAAATTTGTTATTATGTGTAGGTCTTGCCTTATATTACTGTTTTCCTGGTACACATTGTTACAGTGGCTTCGTATTAGCAAATTGCACAGCTCCCTATTTCTATAACGATGAAATTTAGTCTGAATTTCTAGATAATCTTCAGAGAAACATGTGTAAGTATGGAAGTTCATTAATATTGTTGCAATAAACATTACCAATAATCTCCACAAGAACACAATCCATCCTTGAAACAGTGGAATCGGTTAATATCCCTCAGAATAATTTCTCGTTTTACAATCTTAGAGATGGACTTGATGGCCCAGTGACAATCTCCGCAGATGCGGAGATTCTTTGTGATCTGGATAGGCATTCCAGGGCTTGTTTCGATGAACCCGAAGGCAATGGCCAACTTCTCACTATGGCTTAATATAATGTTTTCTTTCTCCTCTTCCTCAACATCTTGATTTACAAGACTCTTGTCAGGTTTATATCCTTCCTTCTTCGCCTCTCTAATCAAACAGCCCAATGCAGCATAAATTTCCTGTGACTGAGGATGTGATCTGTCTCCTCCCACAAATGTATGAACCTTACTCTTAATCTCTATCCAACTGCGTCCTGGGTTCTTCTTCAACCCCTTGTCTTTTAGCACTGCTCTCACCTTTGCCGCATCATGCCACCTTCCAGCTGCAGCATAGATATTTGAGAGCAGCACATAGCATCCCATATTATGAGGCTCCAACTCAAGATGATGTGCAGCTATATGTTCTGCAAGCTTAACATTGCAGTGAATTCTGCAGGCACCGAGCAAAGCACCCCATATGCCAGCAGCAGGTTCAAATGGCATACTTTTGATGAAGTCTTGTGCTTCATCCAGATATCCAGCACGGCCAAGAAGGTCAACCATACATAAGTAATGCTCCATCCTTGGTATAATACAATAGACCCTGTTCATAGAATTGAAAAACCGTCTGCCGTCATGCACAAGGCCAGCATGAGTGCATGTAGATAGAATACATATAAAAGTGATGTGATCTGGTTTAATGCCTTCCTGTTGCATTTGAGAAAAAAGTTCAAGCGCCTCATTGCTGTGACCATGCAATCCATACCCTGCTATCATTACATTCCAGGAAACAATATCTCTTACAGACATTCTATCAAATAACGTATGGGCTATCTGTACCCTCCCACATTTGGCATACATGTCTATGAGTGCATTCCACATCGAAACATTCAGCTCAAGTCCATTTCTAAGTATATATCCATGGATATACTTGCCTTGTTGCAAAGCAGCTAAATCGGCACATGATGGGAGCACACTCACCATAGTTGTTACATCGGGCTTTACATTTTGGTTTTGCATTCGTTGATACAGTGTCAATGCCTCACAGGCATGTCCATTTTGGGCATAACCAGCAATCATTGCATTCCATGAGACCACATCTCTCTTAGGCATGGAATCAAAGAACTGAAATGCATCCTCTGTAGTTCCAAACTTGGCATACATGGCTACAAGGGAATTGCCTACATTTATATCCTCATCAAATCCACTGTGAACTATGAAGGCATGAATGGACTTACCCTGTTGCATAGATGCTGAATGGGCACATCCCCGGAGCACACTTACAATTGACGGAAAGTCCGGTGTAATGTTTTTCAGTTGCATCTGATGAAAGAGGTGTAAAGCATCATTGCTAAATCCATTCTGTGCATATCCTGCAATCATTGCAGTCCATGATATAGCGTTTCTTGTAGGCATTCTATCAAACACAATTCTGGCATTCTGTACACACCCGCATTTAGCATACATATCTATCAGCGCAGTGAGCACAGCAACGTGTGACTCAAACCCCAGCCTAAGAATCATCTTATGAACTAACTTACCTTGTCTCAAATCTGCTAGTTGAGTGCAAGCTGGAAGCACAATCGCCATGGTAACAGGAGTAGGTTTCACACCTGCTTCTTGCATTTGACAAAATATCTGCAAGGCTTCTTTGGCACATCCATTCTGAGTGTATCCTGCAATCAGAGAATTCCAGGACACAACATCTCGTTCAGACATTTTATCAAACAGTTGGCGTGCATCTTCAAGACTTCCACATTTGCTATACATACCTACAAGTGCAGCACCCACATAAACATCTGACTCTAACCCATTCCTAATTATATCATAATGAATTTGCCTGCCTTCTTGTAAAGCCAATAAACTTGAACATGCCTTAAGCACAATAGGATATGTGTAATTATTTGGTTTTATGCCTACCTCTTGCATTTTGTAGTACATTGCAAGGGATTCCTCCTCTGGTCCATTCCATGCGTATCCTCTGATCATTTCATTCCATACAAAGACATTTTCACTGTACATTTTTTCGAAAATTAGTCTGGCATCAAGAATTCTTCCACAGGCAACATACAAGCTCACAAGTTTAGTTTCCAAAAAAACGGTTTTTTCAATCCCGCTTCTGAGCATGTGGGCATGCAGTTGAGTGCCCTCTGAGATTGCTTTCATTTGAGTACATGCCTGCAAGAGAGAAGCATAGTCTTGGGGAGCTAATGTTTTTCTGCCTTGTTGGTATAGTGAATCCAATACCTCTTCCAATCGACCTTCCTTACAACATTGAGCATTGATGGATTGGAACGTAGAGTTCGATTTGAATGCGGGAAATGATTTTTTCAGTACACCGAATGCCATTTAGACTGGGGGTAAGTGATAGTACTTGACTAGCATACCGAATGCCATCGCAGAGCTTGAAAACTAGATCCCATTAACTATCAAGTGCAATTACGAGAACATTTTTCCAGTTACAAGAATACAAAACTTAAAAATGGAGTAGCTAAAAGTTCTGAACCTTACGGCTTAAGTTTTGACTTGAACATTCAAAGAATTATATCATATCCCGTGCAGTCCCATGGAGGAGGCGGCCTTTAATTTTTCCGACAGCTTGTTGGGAAAAAAAATAGTTTTTTTACAATCGTGTGCTTCAATGAAATTTACAGGAATATTAATGGCGAATTAGCTCAATTTAAAAAAAATATATATTATTCATAGAGAAATAGCTTCCACAATCATTACCTATAAAATTACTTACTAGATACTCTAAAAAAATTAGGCCCTTGTCCCATTACTTATTAGGTGTTAATAAACAATAGATAATTTCCATTGTATGGAAAATATTTTTCTAGTTTTTAGATCCTCTTGAGTGCATTTGAACACTTTACACCAATTTTAGAATAGTTTACATACAACTTTAAATAAGTTATGAGTATGTACTTATTCAATTTTGCTTGTATTATTTTCATTTCAATTTAAGTTTGTTTATATATAACTTTCAAATCTTTTTTAGCTATAGGTTTTTTAATTTTAAAATTAAATTATATTTTTGAGCTTTATTTTGTTTTGATATGAAAATTGTGTTGTTTTATATATTCTTTTTATTGTAAGATTAGGAATGATTTGTAACTCTTTATAAATCTTCATGATCTATGAGGATCAAAGATATTTAATTTCTATCTTAAAAAAAATAATCTTCATCAATATTTTATCAAAGATTTTATTTCTACATCATTTTACACTAAAATGATGGTGATATTGCTATTAGATTCAACTATGTAGTTTTACAAGTCAAATTCATTGACCCATGTTTCATGAGTAGTGGTTCACATGAACCCATCTCTCATGATAATGAATGGTCCACTTAGCACTCACTGCATCTAGGTGATGCTCACAAAGTTGAAACACTAGGCCTTCCTAAGAGGTCACTCATCCCAGTACTACTCCAGTTCAAGCGTGCTTAACGATAGAGTTTCTCCTCAAGGTTAAGCCCACTTAGCTGCAACTCCATTTGCAAAACCTTTAGCAAGTGTTGTGCCTTATGAACCATTCATTATAGAGCCCCTTTAGCTCATCAATTGATAAGTAGGAGGTATTTTCCATAGCATGTCAAATTGTGATATTGCTATCAAGAACTATGTAGTTTTACGAGTCAAACTCATTGACTCATGTTTCCTGAGTAGTGGTTCACAAGAATCCATCTCTCATGATAATGAATGGTCCACTTAACACTCATTGCATCTAGGTGATGCTCACAAAGGTGAAGCACTGTGCCTTCTCGAGAGGTCACCCATCCCAGTACTACTCCAGCTCAAATGCATTTAACTACAATGTTTCTCCCCAAGATTAAGCCCACTTAGCTTGCAACCCCATTTGCAAAACCTTCATCAAGTGTTGTGCCCTATGACTTATTTCATTCACCTTGTTTCTTATTTAAAATTGAATAAAAACAATCCCATATGACAAAATCTATAAAATATTTTTAAAAATACTTTATTTTTATAAACATTTTACCTCTCTTAAATTTAATATTCTACACTCTTTACTTTCATTATATATTTTTTACATTAATATCATTATCTAGAGTATCTCTCTCTCACACACACATATATATATCACCTATTTGAGAAACTTTATTTATTTTGTTGCTGTAAATTTTATTTTTCTAATATTATTTTGTTGCTGTAAATTTTATTTTTCTAATATTATTTTGTTGCAAGGGTTCTTTGCAAGTTCCCCGAGTAACTACGTACAAATGTAATGCATTTTCCCAATAAATTTAAAAAAAAAATGGTATAGGGTTTACCAGGCTATGTACGCCTGCGTCTAGTTTAACTAAAAATTCAGCTCAAATCAACAATCTGCCAAGCCTCCAAACATTCTTGGTATCTATCGCCGCAGTGCAGATTTCATATAATCGTATCTGTTTTTTCTACATCTGTATCAACTGTCATATCCATATCCAAATGTATAATGTCACATATGGCTGCTCTTGTTTATCCCTGCCATTGCTGTCGGCCCACAAATCTCCTGGTTCTCACCATTGTTACGCTCGTACTTCCTATCAATTTCCAAATAATGAAACCACATGTCTGTGTATTCAATTTCACTCTCAAACTATTAAATCCAGTATTCCTCGCTTCAGAATTTCTACTCATTCAAATGCTGTGGCCACTGCATCGACTGCAGTCAAACAGATCTCGCAGCGCAGTGACTATATCAACACTCTGTGCAAGGAGGGCAGATTTAAAGATGCACTGGCTCTTTTAAATACCATTGAATACCGAAGTATTCCATTGGACTTTAAGACCTGTTTTTCTTTGTTGCAGGCATGTGGCGATATGAAATCACTTGCAGATGGTAAGGAAGTCCATGCCCACATGCTCCTTAGTGGGCTTGAACAAAATGAATATTTAGGAACTAAACTTGTAAATATGTATGCTAATTGTGGAAGTATGGAGGATGCACGCCAAGTGTTTGAAAAAATGTCCAAACGAAATGTGAGGTTGTGGAATGCTATGGTGAAAGGCTATGCTTGCAATGGACCCCTTGAGGAAACACTTAAGATCTTCTACCAAATGCAGTGGGAAGGAGAGCAGCCTAACAATTTTACTTTTCCTTACGTGCTCAAGGCATGTGCTGGTTTGTCTGCACTGTTGAAGGGTAAAGAGATTCATGGTCATATAGTTAGAAGTGGGTTTGATTCTGATATTTATGTGGGAACTGCCCTTGTAGATATGTATGCTAAATGCGGGAGTTTAAAGGTAGCACGACAATTGTTTGACAAAATGTCTAAAAGAAATGTGATATCATGGAATGCTATGATTGCAGGATATGCCCTCAAGGAACATACTAACAAGGCCTTGGAACTCTTCTATGATATGCAGATGAAAGATGTGAAACCTAGTTCGGTTACCATCTTAAGTTTGCTATGGATTTGCAGGCATTTAGCTGATCTGCAGTTGGGTAAGTGTATCCATGCTTACATTATAAGAAGTGGAATTGAGGTAGATGATTATCTGGGGTCCGCTGTCATAGACATGTATGCCAAATTCAGGCTTGTAGAAAATGCTCGCAAATTTTTTAACCTGCTTTCTCAGAAAGGTGTGGTTTCTTGGACTGCAATGATTGCAGGATATGCACAGAATGGCCATTTTGGAGATGCCTTGACACTGTTTTATCAAATGCCACTGGTAGGTTTGAAACCCAATTTGGTGACCATGATAAGTGTGCTACCAGCATTTGCCCACCTAGGAATCCTTGAACAAGGAAAATGGATTCATGCTTACATCATAAAAAATGGACATGATGCAGACAATTCTGCTGAAAATTGCCTTATAGCTATGTATTTTAGATGCGGTCATCTACAGTATGCACGTCGTGTGTTCCATAAAATGTTTAATAGAGATGAAGCTTCGTGGAATGCTTTGATTTCAGGGTATGGAATGAATGGGTTTGCCAAGGATGCCCTTGAAATGTTTGGACAAATGCAACAAACAGGCTTGAAGCCAAACCATATAACTTTCCTATGTGTTTTATCTGCATGTAGCCATGCAGGCCTTGTGGATGTAGGTTGGCAATACTTCAATTGCATGAGTCGTGACTTTGGCATTACTCCAAGAAGGGAGCACTATGCTTGCATGGTTGACTTACTTGGCCGTGCAGGTCATCTGGATGAAGCAAACCAGTTAATCAATGAGATGCCATTGGAACCTGACGCTACTGTGTGGGGAGCCTTGCTCGGTGCATGTAGAATTCACTGCAATGTGAAGTTAGGGGAACGTGCAACAAAACACCTTCTTAAGTTGGAGCCTGAAAATGCTGGAAATTATGTTCTGTTAGCAGATATTTATGCGGCAGCTGGAAAATGGGAGAGAGTAGAAACGGTGAGAACGATACTAAACAACACAGAGTTAAAAAAGAGACAAGGAAGCAGTTGGATTGAGATTAAGAACAAGATTCATGTATTCGTTGCAGGAGATAGAGCACATCCCCAAGCAGATGAAATTTATGCAATGTTAGACAGTTTTGCTGAATTGATGGACAAGGAAGGATGTGTGCTTGACATCAACATGCATGATATGGAAAAGGAAAGTGATTTTCTACCATGCAATCACAGTGAAAAATTAGCAATTGCTTTTGGGCTTATCAACACAAGTCCTGGAACATCTGTTCGGGTAACCAAAAACCTCCGTATTTGCAAGAGCTGCCATGGTACCACCAAGTTTATTTCTAGGATTGTCAAAAGAGACATTATTGTGAGAGATATAAATCGTTTCCACTATTTTACTGGAGGTTCATGTTCTTGTGGAGATTATTGGTGATTCCAATCAAGAGAAATACAGGCTATAGCTTTCCAATACACAAGAGCATGGATAATACTTGTCCTGAAATGGAAGACTAGATCCTAGTGGCAGGGGTATACATACAAAAGTATATTCAAATATTTTCTTGGACAGTCCAAAAAGCAGTTTGAGCAGCCAGTAAAAACTGCAAAAAATGTAATTTCGAATCCTCAAAGTTTTCATTGCATAACCATCTTGGGAACCTGGAATATTTCCCATGGGATGTGATACCAGTTCATCAGGTTAACCATAAGCATAGATTACACTTTCTCCAGGTATAACCACCACGAACTGTTGGACTGATTCACTGAAAACATTCTTGGGAGAGTTTTCACGACACTGTAACTAAAGTATATAATAATGTGTATATATCCAGGGTGTATTATTTTTCCAATACACAATTTTGGCTGAGACTGGGCATAACTGTAAACAACAGGTTATGAAGCATACATTAAATATCTGACTTTCTTCACAGGGCAACTAGGGTATTCTTTTGGACAATAACTGTAAATTGAAGCATGGGTTCCTGTATATAGCATTGTTAAATAAGGAAATGCAGACATTTTCATATTTATAATTGGTTAAATAAGTGAATTTTAAAATAAGTTATTGTAATTGTGAAATTTGTATATCTATATCATTTTTTATTTAGTTGTGTGATAGTTTTGAAGAGAGTGTCTTGATATATGGACATATTAATAAATGAAATATTTTTTTGAAGGTGAATGTCTTCTCCTATGTTACCTATTTATCATTTTACATATTTCTATACACTTATTTGTTACCTCATTACTATGTTTAGACATCCCTAGACATTCATCCTATTTGCTTATTTATTATATCTATAAATGTACATATTTACATACACATGATATCCAATTTGATTTAACCACTTTTATGTTCTAGGTAAAGTTTACATATCCATAGGCATTTGTCATATTTGCTTATTTATTATACATATTGTAGACACCTAAAAATGATTAACGCATTTCGTCTAAATCGCCATCATCTCTCATCCATTTATCCATTAATATTAATTAAATAATTATTTGATTAAGTTAACACCATATTCATGATTTTTTCTAGTTACTTTAATTGAGTAAATTTTTTATTACTTAATTAAATCATCACTTTTCATCATTAATATTAATTGAACAATTTTTAATTATTTAATTAATTCATCATTTTCATTTTTCCACATTAATTAAATTAATTTATCATTTTCTTCCAACCACTTTAATTAAATAATTCATAATTATTTAATTGTTTGTAATTTTCCTTATCCACACAAATTACTTTTTTAATTATTTAATTAAATTCTTAATTTTTCCTATCCACACAAATTAATTTTTTTAATTATTTAATTAGGTAACATTTCCTCTAAAATTGAACAAATGATTTAATTTATTTAACTTATTTTTCCTATCATTAAATTCTTCTAGAAATAAATAAAATCAATATTTTATTGTTTTCCTAAAATATCTTCATCTCATGCACATGAATTCAATAAATTTATTTATATTCTTCTATATCCTAATTTAGTGAACTGACTAAAAAACTTGACCTTAGTTCACTCTCACTCACTCACTTCGCTCACTCATGCATCCAGTCATCTCTTCCATGCAGTAATTTAACTCAAAATCTTAGCCCCCCATCTTGACACATGTCCCTTGCATGTTCATCATGATCTCTCAACCAATATCATCCATTGATCTTCTAAATCATTATACACCATTGATCAAGTATCTGTGAAAGCTATAAGAACACCATCACTCAACCTTTCAATCTCTCCACAAATTTTGAGAAATCAAGTCATTTTTGCATCCATTTTGCGAATCAAGTTATGTTAAGTTAGGAGCAATCCACATGCTATTATTTACAACATTATCATCATGTACAATGGAGTAACATTAGGCACATTTGTAGAGGTAAAATAGTTTAATTTGATTTAATTTCTTGTTTGTGCACACATTTTCATTGATGTCATCATTTGTTATTGAATTGGGTTTCATTGATATTCCTATTTTTAGATTTGATAATTTAATAGGCTTCACATTCTAGCACTCTTGGTGGACCCACATCCCTAAATTTAACAATTGGCTTTGAGTTTTTTTGATTTTCAAGGTTATAGGTATGGATCGATGCTTTTGACTCAGAGTGGCGATTTTGATACACAGAGTTGCACATCTAATACACAAAGTTGTGCATCTAATACACAAAAAATTGCGTCTGATAAACAAAGTTGTGCAACTAATACACAAAATTGTGCATCTGATACATAAAATGGCACTTTTAATTTTTTAGGGCTTTTACCTCTGTTTGTAAGTGTTTTCAGCTCAAGAATATATTGACGCATTTGATAGGTATAACAATGCATTTGAGAGGTAATTTGATGCTTCTGACATGTATAAATACACATATGATAGTTACTTTACTTTTTTTCAAAATATATTGTTGCTCTTCTCATTTTTTCAATTGGATTTTATTTTTGGATAATGTTTGTCTGACTTTGAGAAACTAATCAAATGGTGTAAATTGGCAATCGCTAGGGAAATTTATGTTGTCAAATTGAGACTGGTGATTGCAAATTCCATATCTAGTTCAAAATTGGAACCATGGGAAAATGGGGAGAAACAAAAATATCCAAGATGAGACTTATAATTACGCAAGGTAGTATTTGGACCCCACTTCCAATCTTTCCACCAAGTTCTAGAAGACTTAATACCAATTTTTTGAATCGCATCAACCCAAATTATCTCTATAACAATGTCAAAAGTCTCATGATTTTGGTTAGAGAGGTGAAATTTAGTCTTAGTTTTATTCCATGACATGAGACTCGTAGAAGTTATAGAGAAAAAATCTCATAGACATTGAATGCCTTTCTTGTGAAACCACAAGGCCCACATCCAAGGAAATCAAGCCAAGGGGCGACCTTGGTCTTGTAGAAGAAGGGACCACTAAATATTCTATTGGTTGATGGAACTATCATCATGAAAATTGAAACCATTCCAAAAAATTCAAGGTTTGATGGCCTCTCAATCTCTCCATATTCTCTTAGCCACAAGTGTTACCTCAATGCGAAAAAAATCCTTCATGGAGAGAAGTGTTTGAAAACCAATCCCCTTCTAGGCAAGTCAATTAACTGGATAGCCAAAGGAGATGCAATGTTGAATTAGGATTTTCTATGATTCATCTCCAGTGAGGGCACAAATAATTTATTTAGCACAAAAAGATAGCCCTTGTCATTGGGTGGACAACAACCCTAATCCTCTAGACTCATGGGGGAGATAACAAAATTCTTAAGCGACCCAATGGAAATCCTTGTGGTTGTCTAAGGAGGCCCAAAGAAAGTCACAAAGGAGTTTCTCTAGTTTCATGTAAGAGGATTTAGAAGGAGACTAACATGAAGAATAATACATGAATGGTCATAAGAATTTTTATCAAACTTGAAATTTCCTTGTCAAAGAAAGGGGTTTCGTAATCTAATAGGAAATTTTTTTCTCAAATATTGAAAGAACCACTTTCTAAAGAGCAACCTAAGAAGTTTGGAATGTGAAGGAATTCCCAAAAATTTAAAAATTCCTCCATGACTAATTCATTTGTAGTCAAAGACCTGAATCCAAGGATGCAAAGGAAGAAAGGAGCCTATAACGTTGAGTCTTGCGTCATTGAATGGCTGAGCTAGAAGCCTGACAAATAATGTCTAATCATTTGAGGGCATTCTTGACATTTTTCTCCTCTTCAATGAGAGTGAGGAATGAGTCATTTGCAAAATGGCCAATAACAAGCCGAGTTGATGAATCAAGCAAGGAAATGCCTCTAACTAACCCCTGTGAAACTAAATGGGCTAAAAGGTAGCCAAAACCTTCAATAGTAAGAACATAGAGTGCAAGAGCTAGAGGAAAAACCTGACAAATAGAGTGAAAGATCCTAAAGGCATTGGACTAACAGTCATTAATAATTAAAAGGCCATTCAATATGATTATACACCTTGGAAAAATCATTTTTCAGTAAAAGAGTCTTTCTTTATTATTCAAGGGGTAAATGCTTTTGACTGGAGCTATGAACCGGAATACAACCATTCAACAATACCACCCCAACGGGGTTTGAACCTTGGTGGCAAGAACAACAATGCCACCTTTAAACCAACACACCATGCCAATACCGGCGTCAGTAAAAGAGTCTTTCAATTGGGAGCATAAATCCCATTTTATACCTTCCTAGGTAGAAATGATATTATCTAGAAAATATTAGGATTTGATGAAGTTAGGTTGCTTAGATTGAATTATCTTTAGGAGGAGATTGAAAACCTTCAAATCTAGAGCTTCAATGATGATCTTGTAGGAAACATTGGGAAAAGTGATGGACCTCTAGCTGCATATGTCCTTAGGATCCCCAACCTTAGTTATGAATTTAATGTTTCCTTTATTGAAACTTACCCTAAAGATCTTGAGTGGAAAGCTTTCAAATAAACATTATACAAGTACTCCCCCACACAGTCCTATAGAACCTTGTAGAATTCACAAGGAAGACCAACACACCCAAGAGCCTTATCATCAACCATGGTGTGAACAGTCTCCTTGAGATAAAAAATGGAGAGAAATTTATCACAAAAGGCTTGTTGTGAGGAAGAAAATCAACAAGGAACAACCTAAAGGTATTCTTGGAGGGCACGGTCTCGTTCTAGAGAATTTTCTCGGGTAGTGAAAACTTGTTCATAATGCTTAACAAAATCCTAGAGGATATCCAACAATTCTTTGAGCATATTTTGACCATACTTGATCTTCTTGATGCCATGAGAAGTGTCATGAGCTCTAAGGGCTTGGAAAAACTCTATAGAGGCCCTATCATCCACTTTAAGCTAGTGAATTTTGGCCTTTGTTTGAGCACCTATGGTATAATGGTTATCTGTAATTTTCTTTTGGCGTCTCAACTCCACTACCCTAACCTACAAAGCAATGGAAAAGGGGTTATCCTCAAGCACCTCCATGGCCTTACAAAGATGTGAGGTGTTGTCCCTATATGGTCACATCTAAAATATTTCTAGCTAGCAAGGATAGATGTAGATAAAATGAGACATACGTCCAATGGCTCTATTCCACCAAGTAATCCAGTCAGTTGGCTAAGTACGATGACTTTCAAGATCCTAGATATTTTTGATGTGAGCTAGTGAAGGTTGACGACTCAATAGGGACGTATTGAAAAAAGTAGATTTACAATCTAGGGAGACCCCACTTTCCATTCAATCTTGAACCTGATGGGAAAGTGATCTGACAATGTGATGTTTGACAATGGCTCTATCAAGAGTGAAAAATAATTGACAAAAGAAAAAAAATATTGTGTAGAAAGCATAGCACAATTGAGGAATTTAAAGACTATCAAAGTCTTCCCAAAATTTACACCATGTATGCTAAAAAAATTTAATGTGGCATCAGCCCAAGTTGGAATAAAAAAAGGCTTAATGTATTGTGCATGTAGTACCACACTTCTCTCTTGCCAATTATCCAACAAAAAGACAACCCATCTTTATCATGTCATGTCTACCTTAATAAATTCTCTACAGATAGCCCAAGTGGTAGCTAGCATTGAATTGGAAAACCATTATCATAGAAGAGGTCCCTCAACAGTATCATTGGAAGCATAAATATTTATGATTTCAAGAGAATGATTGTAAAAATTTAAGAGGATCCATATAATATGGTTAGTGGGGTTAGAACCGTTATCAACAACACATGTGGAAGCCACCTAGGAGAGAAAAAGCTGGAAATCCCTCCAAGACTAATGTTGTGATTGGTACTGAATTATTGTACTAGTATGCTAATGACACAAGCTATAATAGAGAGCAAGAAACCATAAATATTCACTTCTTGCAAATAAAGCACGTCTAAATTAGATTGTCTTTGACAAGTATCTCATATGGAATACTTCTTAGAGAGGTTAATGAGACCTCGTGTTAGAGTAATCATGTATTAGCTAATAACTAATTAATATTTAATTAACTATTATTCTAATTCATTTCATGCACTTAAGTTAAACATAAAAGTGTTTTTATTCTTTTATTAGTTGATAGGTATTATTAGATCATTTTGTCTCATTGCATGTGATGTTGACACTTGTCATGATCTAATCCCTGTATCATTTAGGGTTGCTCTTATAAAGAACTCACCCTTCATTTTATTATAAAACCAAATTTCTTTGAATTCTCTTGAGATTTTCTTTGGAGATTCGTGGAATCTTTTCATTCTAGATAATTTTTTCTAGTTGAGGATATTGCATATGATTGTTTGCAGCTCTCTTGCATGGAAGGTGTCTTTGTTCATTGTTCAATCTTGTGTATTATGTTATTCACAATTCTAACATGGTATGAGAGCGTGGTCAGCAAACCCCTTCTTAGATCATGAGGTTTTCCTTCAACTAGAGTTATAGGCTTCAAACCTGGAATCTCCATTATATTTTTTGCAAAATTTTGAAGTTGGGTGATTTTTTGGTGCACTTTGGCATGAAAAGGGCCTCATTGTTGAATTCAAGAGGTCAATTCGATGAAGTTTGACTATAAATTTGTCTACCTTTCCATTTGAGAGCTTATGAGGCATTTTTTATCTACAAAGGTCATGTGGCCCTTGTATGGCTATATGTACAGCTCTATCAAAAATAAAAAATAAAAAAAGCTTTGGCATTTTTCTTGAAAAAAATAGTTTTTTTATTGAAATTATTTTTTTGTTCACAAGGCAAGGGGAAGTATTTATTTGGGACAGTGGGTTTAATTTTTATTACTCGTAGGGTACCCGCGTCAGCAGGCCCTGCATGCCCCTCGCCAACCCATCGATCAACAGTTTTGTGTTGGCCAACAACCATTTTTTCCACTAAAAATTACTTCAAAAGCACTACCTAGGGGCAGAAAAAGCATTGGTGGTGGTTTTGAGAAAAGTGGCACCCATTCAAACACCAATGACCAATTTTTTAAATTTTTTGACTACCAAAAATAAATCTCGATGACTCCAATTCTTTTCCAGCAACCAACCTTTTTCCTGGAAGAGGGGAATATTCCCTAGAATATCTAGAATATTTTGTTGATGTCAAGATGACAGCATGCTAATTTCAATAGTACGAATGCCAGTAGGGCCCCCTCCAAGCCCTTGTGTTTCCTAAGGAGTTGTTTTTATTTTGGCCATTACCAGGCATTCGATATCAAAATTTGGCAAACGCGATATCGACAGAAAGTTGGTTATGAGCACTATCCAATGGTGTTTGTTTTTTCTTATATTTTATTGTTGGTGTGTTCTATAGCCTATTAAAGTGAGGTATTTTTTTCACTCTCGAGCTCATACCTTTTGACTTGCTTCTTTGTTTTGTGTGATTCTAGTGGTGTTGGGATGGTCTTTTAGAGCTCTTTATAGCCATCCATGTAGTTTTTCCAAATTTCTCTCCAAGTACATTTTATTTAGTTTTTGGTGTTTACACACTTTGGTGAATTACTTAGATGTTTTAGCTTCTAGAAACTTCTTGTTTGCATGGAATGACTTGTTTTAGGTCAAGTTCTACATGTATTTCCAGCTTTTTTTCCTACTTGGGCATTTTAGACATGTTTTGTAAGAGAATTCTCTTTTGTAGATGCATTGAGGTAAAGTGTCATTTTGGTGTATCTTTTTGGGGATTTTGCACATCTTGTTGTTCCTTTTGTACTTGCACTATAATACAGAGTGTCATGGGAGGGTTGTGTAGGCCTTTTATTTTTCCATCACACCTTTGTCAAGTGAGTGTCCCTTCCACGACATCATCGAATCTTGGTGATTCTTGCCTCATGCATGTGTGCCCCAATTTGCACACCATTTTTATTTGTAGGTACTTTCAGTTGCACATTTAGATGCTCTTTGGTCTCCTACATGCACTTCTTTTTTTCACATAGTTTCATTGTACCTATCTTGGCTCTCCCTTTTTGCATTATGGGGGGGTTTCTATTGTTGGTGCTAATGCTTCCTTGGTTTTGCATTGGAGTGAGCTATGTATCTAGTATTTGTTCTTATGTACTAGGAAGATGTAGTGGCTAGTTACCCATGCATTTTGGTGAGATGGAGCATTTACCATATGAACACTCTTATATTACTATTTCTTGAGGCAACCTTCCATTTTCATTTGATTAGTGTTCTTAAGACTAATATTGGTACCTATGCCATTTATATCTTCAATTGTTAGATGTTTGCCTTTGTTTTCCATCTGATTTGAGTAGTGTTGTTGGGGGAACTCATGTAGATTCTTATCCTCTTGATCTTGATCATCATTCCTTTTAGAGGAGGTTCTTCATTTCAACACTAGCATTCATCATTTGATAGTTGTTTACATCTTCTTCATGCTTCAATGATGTTCTTCATGTTTCTATTCACTAGTACATAAACAACAATATATGACTAAAAAATTACTAAAAACTGCATATAAATGACTATCACGTGACCATTAGTAGTTTGTTGCTAGTCATTTATAATGCGACCAAATTTATGACTAAACCAATTTTATTCATTTATTGGTTGTTTTGATTGATTGATTTGGTAGTATACTTAGTCGTTAATTTAATCATTGATTTAGTCATATATTTAGTCATATTATTCACTAAGCTTGGTCACATGACCATTAGTAGTTTATTGCCAATCATTTATTTGGCTATTTTGATTGATCAATTTGGTAGTATATTTTTAGTCATTGATTTAGTCATATTTATTCAGTGATTTCTGTCAATTGGTAGTATATTTATTCACTGATTTTGTTGAACTGGTAGTATATTTAGTCATATTTTTAATCATATTTATTCATTGATTTTTTTCAATTGGTAGTATATTTAGTCAATTGGTGGTTTATTTAATTGTTTTTGTTCACTAATTTATGCCTAAAAGTGTTGGAAATGAGACAATGCTTTTGAGGTTTAAACATAAAACACAAAAAAACATAATCAATCATTCATTTGCACTTAATGAAACAACTATTAAGAAGGAAAAATATTGAAATTTTATTGAGAAAATGTGTTCTTACAACAAATACAAGATAGAAACATGTGTCTTTTCTTTGAAAAATGTGTTACAAATTGTGTTTCTCAATGTTGTGACTGAGAAAACTGAGTTACGATGCTCTATTTTTTGCTTTTACAGCTCCAAAACATGAAAGAAATACTTGAAAGATGAAGCCTAAGGGTCCTATAAAGACTCCTCTACAAACTTCACACCATGAATACTCAGTATGGACTAAGAACTATGTTTTGCATATACCTTGACTGATAAGCTTTATTGAACATGACAGTGGACAAATCCAAACTGATCACAAACATTTATCAGTGAATGAGCATCTGGAAGACTTGCTTCCATAAGAAAGTTCTTTGTCTTTTTAGCATCATAGAAGTTTGACTCTCTGGTTACATGTTCCACCTCCTTGATTTGTCCAGTTTTGGTTGTTGCTTCAATGTATTTGAAGTGAATGTCAGGATCCTCACTACCAATGACATTAAAAATGCATTTTACCATATAAGTACAAGGTTCCCAAGCTACTACAAAATTACCTCCTCAAATAGATCAATGAATATCAGTGACAAAATGATACAAGTGACAATCCAAAGTCAAATCACCTAGACCTCAAATATGCACCCAAGAAGAAATATAGCCCTTCATAAGACTTGAACTGTTCAAACAACTTGATGCATGAATCTACACCCAATACAGGAACTACAAGAAATGATCATACAACAAAACAAATTACATTGAGAGCAATAGTTTAATAGTCACCTCAACTTCAGAGTTCCATTTCAAAAACCATAAGCTATTTATCAATAGGAAGAAGATATATGAATTTGCAACAACTAGAAAGAAATTACTTGAAGAAAGAAATTTGTAATGATATTGTAATTAACTGGACAACCACCCTCCATTTGAGACATCATCAGTGCAAAATTTACAGTGCCCTATAAAATTTACTCAACAAATAAGACCTCTTCAAAACATCTTTAGATTCAACATCAGAAATATATTTCTATCAAAGCTAACATAGTATAGTGAGTATCATATCAAGCATATACACAATGAAAGTGCGGTCTTGAATAGGTTTGGTGAATAAGGTGCTTGTATCAAAGCTAGCCTTGAGAGGAGCATGTAGCATTATAACATTTCTACACAAATGATACTAAAGGGGTAGGGTTTTGATAGGAATCAATTAGCTCCCTATAAAAGTAACTAAGGGTTTTGTTGTGAGTTTCACGAGACATTGAAAGACAGGAAGTTAGACCATCTTAGTTCATTGTCAATATGAGGTCCAAATGCCAAGAAAATTGGTATTAGTTGACAGTTTCATGAATCCATGCTCAAATTTTGTACTTAAATAGAGGTTCTTTTATGAGCATTGCACAAACAAGTATTGGAGATAAATACATTTTCAGTGTCCACAATTTAAATCCTTTTTGTTTGAAAAGATCATCATATAAAAAATGACAATGTGGAAAGACTTATGCAAAGGATGTTATGGTTGTGCAAGGTGGTAGTCCTCTTAATCAAACTCTGAACAGTGCTTCAAAGATAGGTTGTTCTTGTGAAATGACAAGGAGGTGACTTTGCACGTTGATGCCAAATGCAAGCATAAAAAATATTTTTCTACAATATTGATTCAGTTGATAGGAAAAGACATGGATTGATTTATATTACATGACCAAAGATGACATAAAATCAACAAATATTCTCCATTTAAATTCTTCTCCAAGATTGTTGCAAGAGAAATTGTTCTGAGAGATGTGAACCATTTCCATCATTTTAAATAGGGACAATGTTCTTGTGGAGAATATTGGTGATACTAAATGAAACAATCTAAAAAATAGGCTTGCATTATAATAATGTGCACTACATTAGATATCCAGTAGTATTGAAGGGACATCCATCAAAGCATAACAGTAGGGATTTTTTTGCCATATGTTGTAGTTACAAGTGCCTTGCTAGACATACATGAAAATGTGGAAGCATAGACAAGGCAAGCAAACTGTTTCAAAAAATGCCTCAAATAAATGTGATATCATGCCACCCACTCTCCCACAAACACTTCAATTCATGCCAGCGGTGATGTGGGAAAGCCTGCATCACTGCTGGCATGACTTGAAGTGTTTAAGGGAGATTGGGTGCTAAATAGTTCATAACAGAGCACCTGAATTCAAGAAGAGAAGACAGTCAATATTTTAGCACACTATAGCAAGTCTTCCTCTCTTTACTCAACGAATATCCTCCAACCAATTCAAATTTAGAGTCCAAATTTCCCAAAGAAATGTTAATCTATGGAGTAGAATTTCAAAAGTCAACGAATGAGATTACCAGTGAAGGTTAAGGCCAGAATCATTTCAATGGTCACTCTCCTTAATGGAAATTGATCCAACCCTGTAGCAATATTAACATAAGGAATGTTGAAACCTTTATAATCTGTCACATAAGTGTAAGTCTTGAAGCTTATTCAAAAGTCTTGAATTGATAGATGGAAGAGTAATCCATAATGAACAAAGCCCTTAGAATGAAAATGAGATTGAATGAGTAATTATATATGAGATCTCTTGGAAATATAAGCTATTGTATTTTAAGTAGGAAGAGTACTCCCTCTGGAAGGATTGTAATCAAGAAAAGATGTTACCCGCTCTTTCGCAAACACTTCAAGTCATGCCAGCGGTGATGCAGGCTTTCCTGCATCATTGCTGGCATGACTTGAACTATTTGTGGGAGAGCAGGTGGCATGATATCACATTTCTTTGAGACATTTTTTGAAACAGTTCACTTGCTTTGTCTATGCTTCCACATAGGTAATAGCCTATATCAGGCATATATGTCTTGCCTTTAAATCTCACATAAATGAATTGGTTTAAAATATTGTATCAAAGATTTTCCTTTGTATCCCTGTATAATACATGAAGATCAAACGGTTACCATTTAGAAGCATATTGCACTAACCATTTTTTTTCTCACCCAATAATTCATGAGAAGTAGATCAACTAGACTATGTGAACATTAATACTAGCATTGATTATCGCTCATTATTTACAACACATAATTATGATGGTGATTTGAACAATTGGGGTGTATTACACCATGCAATTAGTGTTTATTGTCTAAAAGTTGAGTAATACAGTAAGCAAATTCTCCCAATTCCAAGTAAATCAATCTTCAATAACAAGTCTTCCAATTTTGAGAAATCCAAAGCCATGCCAACCCATTACAATTAACCATGTAGACTTTTAGCTCCTGAAGTTTAATTTTCATTCAAAGATTACTATGCATGCAATATATTTTCCCCTGATACTCCATCTAGTACCTTGTTTGCAACTAATTAAATTTGACTATAAATATTTGCTTTGTCTAAGATCTATATATTTATATTTCATGTATTGCTTTCATGTATTGTTGGTGACAACTCGAAAACAATATTCAGACTTTTATACATACAAGTTATGGTTGTGTTATAGCATTAATCCTTAGATACTATTGTAAGTTTTGTCCTCTCTTTAGCAAAATAAAATACAACTATGGCTAAAAAAAATTAGTTGTTTTATTGTACAATTGAATACTCATTTTCTTACAAGTGTAAAGGTTCCCTCTAAATAGAAGCCTTGAGTTTCTTTCTTAAAATAAATAATGGAAAAATGTATGTTTGAAACTAACTCTACAAAAAAATTGCAAAGCATGGAAATATCTAGCATACTTCTAACGTATCTTGACATAATTTACCATCTTCTAATGAATATCCTACTCATTTCTATGACAACCATAAAATTGTTATATGTAATCCTTACGAATGCATTCAAAAAGTATATAAATAAACATAAAAGAGGAACACACGAGCAACAACATGTTCAAAGATCAGGCTACCCTAAAAAGCTAGGGCTCAAGAAGTAGTACTGCCCACAAACATTTTTTTAAAGCAAATCTCCAAAGTGGGGAATGGATTATTAAGTTGAGAAGGCATAATGCAATGAATGTGGAACTAGAACAATAAGATCCAATAATTTCTTCATATTGACTTGCCATGTTGACTTGCAAAGTAATTCTTCAATTTTGTAATTGTGATCTTTGCATTAATTGGAAACAATATGCATGTGGATGCAGACGATAATTGATTTCTTATTGACTTACATGAAGGAAGGATAAAAGGATAAAAGGAATCATTGATGAAGGAAGGTAGAAAAGGACAATCTTATCCATGAGTATTTGAGACCCTGACAAAGGTAGTGATAAAGATAATTGAGGATAGTAAAATTAAATAGTCAAGGTTTTAAAGAAAGGCAGTCTTGATGATTGTCATGAGGAGTAAGGATAGTCTTTGACTGTAATAAATATAATCATCATTCACCAAAACCTTTAATGCTTGGTGACTATTATATCATTGTATTCTAAAGCTACTTTGAGGATATGAGGAATGGTAGTCATTATGCATGAAGATATATCTTTTAGATCAAACACTAAGGGTTTTATAACAAGAAGATTTCAAAATTTGAAGGGATACATCATTATGAAGTGAAGATTGATCATGCATAGGGTGAAGTTAAGTGTGGAGGACTGTTACCTAGGGTTTCAAGGATGCAACAAAGGGAGTGACTTTGTTTCTTTCATTGGAAAGAATTATGAACCTTGAATGTTTCCTCTCTACCATCAAGAAGGGATTTCAACCTCACACTGATAATTCAATCCTCTCATCATTTCAAGCATGTGAGATGTGGTAGTAGTGAAGACCAAACCCTTAAGGCTTAATTCAAGACAGTGTCATAAAAATCCTTCATGCACACTTGTCATGCAGTCCCTATCTTATAACTATCATCTACAACATTTCCATGACACAAAACCTAAGGCCTAATTCAAGATAGTGTCTCATAAAAATCCTTATATACTACCTTCTACTCACACTCACAATGTGGAGATAGAAATCACTTGCATACTCTTATGCCAAAGAATATGCTCTTATTCACGATAATCTTAGGATTCACTTATATTTACAAAAATCTCATTAAATCTCTTAAAGACACCACTCTTTAAACAACATTTCCATGAAAGGCTTGTCATACTGCTTTCTGTCATTTGGTTTGACATGTCATTATTCAATACCTTCATATTCTCCATTCATTGTTTTTCATGAGAGAAATATTTTGTGAGCCCTCAATGAAACATCACATACCTATGACTGCCCTTGTGACTGTCATGAAACTTGTTCATATTATCTTCACAAACCATTTACTTGAGTTATTATCTTTTGACTTGATAACAATGACTTATTTTTTACCTTGTCTAACAAGGTTTAACATGTAAAACCTCCATATAATTTGATGAAGGTGCTAGGGTTTAACAAAGGGTGATCCCACAATAGTGGTTTACAATTTTTGGCCAAACTGGACACTGGAATAATTTTTTTTAACTAAATCTTCACTTTCGAGCACCTATAGTGGCTAAACCGTGAGGAATTTGAAGATGATGCAAACTAGAGTTTCATGAAATTTTGTCTGTATATTCTAAATATATTTTTTTCAAAAAATTTGGAATCAGTTTGCACTTCTTTTTCCATCTCTCTTGAAAACTAGTTTTCTTCATAAAACAACATTTTAAAAAAGTGATGCTCACCGTATAATGCATAACTTTTTTTCCATGAAGGATAAAATTCTAATTCTTTTGAATTTAGATTTTTAACTCTGATATCTAGTGCTTACACTTGGTTAGATAGTTTTTTATTGAATATTTTTTCTTTAATCAAGTTTCAAAGTCAAACCAATTACAATTCAGACATAGTGCGACTGTATAACATGTAACTTTTTTTCTATGTATCAAAATTCAATTTATTTTTTTTGTTGGATCAAGGACTTCAATATTTGGTGTACTCATATTTTTCAATTTTTTTTTTGATAATCTGCTATTTTTCCACATGTGTAGAATAGAGAGCTTGATTTTCGGTGAAAAACCTATGTTTAATAAAACTAAAAAAACAAATACATAATAAAACCAAAACATATTAAAATTATATTAGTTGGATAGCTCGTTAAAAGGACTACCTAATTCCAATTGGGTTTGTGAAGTATCCACCATTTTTGTCTTCAACCCGAGCTCTGAAGCGCAAAAATATGGACTTTTTGAGTATCTAGGGGGAGAATAGGGGATAAGAGGGGTTCGAACGAACCCCTAAAGGTTCGAGTGAACCCTAGTTCAAGCGAACCCCCTTTCCATTTGCCTTTCCCTTTAGTTTTTGGGCGGGAAATGGGGGGCAAGCTTTCAATGGGTTCACTCGAACTTGCAGGTTCGTTTGAACCCATAAAACCAAATTTTTTGCCATGGGCTCATTTTTTTTAGTTTTCCTTCCTCCATCAAATTGTAAACCACTATTGTGGCTTCACCCCATACCTAAGATCTTATCACTATTCATAGCTTTTAATATTCATAGAGACAAAATCTACCATGGAAAACAATGGAAAATAACTCATATTTCATAAGTAGTAATTTGTGTTTTTCACATATTCATTTGAGAAATTAATATTCAAATGTCAATTTTAATTGGGTGTTCCTAGTGCATCTCCTATAGAATGATATAATACTAAAAAAAATTATAGAACAAAAACAAAAAGTCTCAAAGATTCAATTAGCTAAGTCAAATCCCAATGTCAAAAATAATGAATTATAAAAGCAAGTTGAATTGAGAAAAGACAAATGCAGATGACATTATGTACCACTAGAAGCTCTGTTGGGGGATCAAATGGCCACAAAGAGGGCTCAAAAAACATCAAATCCCAATGATTGATTGCAGAAAATCCATGGATTTCAGACCCAAGCCTTGCTGAAAAGGAGTTGACACCACAAAATCTGGGGCTACATAAACATGGGTAACACCGGAATTTGAATATTTGAACTCCATTGCATAAAATTTTATTGAAAAAGGAAAGTACCATGCAGATGAATACAAAAAAATCATCTTACAAATTTTCATAGCAAGCACAACCTATGAACTGGATTCTAATTTTGCTAAAAAAGAAAAAATCAAAATAGTGAATATTAAATTATACACTAGAATCTGATTTTATGAAAAATGAGCAATTTGGTGAGAAAAAGTACCTGCAGTGCGTCCTGGGTACTTAGCCGATGTACTAAAAAATAGGATTACAGACCCAAAATTATTTTCTCTAGAAATTCAACAGAAAAATACAGAATGTTGTCCTAGATACTTAGCTCTTAGACAATCAATAAAATAATATGAGCATGATTATGAATGGTTTTACCTAGTCCCACTCGCGATCTCCATGTTTGAGAGCTTGATATTTAAGACCCCATGAATCCACTTTGATCCATTGTTGCTAGAAGAGATACTAATGTGTAAACAAGGAGCCACATTTAGACAAACTAGTTAATAGGTACAGGCCTATGTTAAGGAAGGAAGTGAGCAGTTTTTGTCAAAGGACAGTGGGATAGCACTTGGAGATTATTGGTCAAGAGGAAAAACATGATATTTCTTAAGGGATAGATTGAGTAGTAACAACCTCAAAATTACAAACTTGTCCTTCAATCCCTACAATCATGTTCTAAAATTACATGGAAAACAAGTACATTTCTTCATTTATTAAAAATAATAGAAATAGATGAATATATTTTTAGATCAATAAATCATAGATATCTTAATTTATGGTGCATATTGAAATACTTAATATTTATTTATTTTAGTGTTTTATTTGAACATTTTGGTGAAGGCAGGGACACTTGGCATAATATTCCTTGATAACTAATATAAGGAATTGCATTATATTATTCATGGCATATTCTATGACAAATTTATGAAACATAATTAATGGAGAGTTACAAAGTAGATTTTATTTCAAGAAAATAAAATACAAATAAGGAGAAGTAGAGCTATTTTTAGAATGAATCTCTTTAATAATCCTTTATTTATTTTATTTTTTGTGGTAAAATTAGTCTCTAACATCAGTAAAAAGGAGGATGCTTGCATGAACATAGGATAGGGTTGGTTGGTTGTGATCTTTTGGGATGTTTATCGGATATGAGAAGAAAGAATTCTTTGAATTTCTTAAGGACAACTTCACACAAAAGATCTCTTCAACAATGTAAGTTTAATGAACGTGGCATTCTTATTAGAAAGAAGGATTAAACCAAATCCATAAATATTTTAGGACTTTTATTTACTATAATTTTATGTTTTCTTTAAGGAATTTAATATTACCTTAATGATAATTTGTTAAAAAAATCTAATTAGAAGATGTTTAATTTTCCACCTTAAATATTATTGGTATTGATAACATTCAATATATGAAATTATAAACATTTAGAGCATTTCATGATGATAAATTTACCCTATACATTTATTAATTTACAATGTGCAAACTTTGAAATGAACTAGAATTCATCATCTTGCATACTTCTAGTTTTTATTGTGATCATAAATTTGGAACATATGTCTAATATTATGATTATATAGAGTAGAAAGTAGAAGATTTTTCATAGATACGTGGTTAGATAGTACCTATGGATAAGGGTCTGAGGTGTCATAAGTAAATCCATAAGGGAAAATCACTCTCCTTGTAGATATAAAAAGTGAACAAGAGATTAAGTGAAGCAATGGTATTTTGAATCTTGTTAGTATCAAAATCAAGGCTGCTACAAAACTTCACCTGCATTCAACATTGTAGTCAGTAATCATACCATTCTTGTTGTCCTTCCTGTCAAATTTCCAAGTTGTCAAGTCTTGGTCCATTTTTTTCAAGCTAATAGTATTCGCAAATAGCTCAATAAAGGGGAGATGATGAATAAAGGTCATTAAGTGCTTAAATTGTTAGTATTAAAGGAATGTGGATAAGAAATGACAAGATATGATGAGTAAAGCTTTTGGTGTTGAAGGCTATGGAGTGGAATAGAATATGCCACATTGATGAAAGATGGAAAGCAAGAACAAAGGGATGTGATAGTTTATAGAATCTATTCAACAATCCATTCAAGCAAAACAAATGAGAGCAATAATGCTACAAAGGAAAGAAAATCAAATGGCTACTTCATGAAAGATGGAAATGAGCAGAAAAAAGTATTCATCTAAGGCTAAAATTGAAAATTCGTATACTTTTATGATTCTCATGACTGAACTCCCATGGTGGGATATATATACAATCTCTCTAATAATAAAATTGGCGAGCTCAAGTGATGCAATGATGCCATTCCTTAATGCAAGCTCCAAATGATATATCTAGCCATAAACATCTCTAAATATGGGGAAGCAAGTGAAAACTCTAAACTCTATTCCATCAATTATAATAAGTCAAACTCAAATGTGATAACCTTTTGCGATCATCCTCCATCAGTATGCCAAAAGCGAATGCTCTTGAAAAAGACATGCTAGATCCATAAAAAGGTTATTGGCAACCATGGCATTGACAAAACTACTGGAGCTAAGCTTGGAAAAAAACCTTTAAATAAAGGCACATTATTTTTCATAAGGAAAAATTATAGCGGCACAACAAAGCATCAAATGCACAAATATGGATTAAACAATAAAACTAGATAATTAGAATTTTCTAACTTTATAAAGATGACCACATTAACAATTGCATTGAATATCTTTCAACCAAAATACATCATAGGAACTTCAAAATATTGAACACACACAAGAACAAGACTATGCAACACCTTCTTTTAGGGTTTTCCCACAATTAAGTCAACAAAACCTAACAAAAATGTCTCATACCAAACACTTCTATGGAGTAATCATCCATAATAAATATCTTTTCATTTTTCCAACGTGTGGTAATAGTGTTAGCCTAAAATATTAGAATTGAGGTAAAATCAAAACCAAATCTGGGTAATCTAATTTTTGGTTTTTGAGCTATAAAGGGTTAAATGAATGTATGAATCAAGAATTCATTTTTATATACAAAACATGACATAACAAGTTTTTTTCCACTTTTGGTTTGTGACTATTGTTGCAATTAGAGATTATTGGTTTTAAATTTTGACAATGTTGTGATTATTAAAACAAGGGGTATCAACTGAACAATTGTAACTAAAGCAAAGAGAATTATTAATCCCAAGAATAATTTGTAAGCATACAATATTTATGAAGATTGCAAAACTGTGCAAAAATTAGACATTTACAATTCAAGAAATATAAAAAAAAAGTATATAAATGGTGAAGTTGCGGCCAATGATAATAATGTTGTTGATGTTAGGAATATTGGAAGCAAATAACAATGGTAATGGCTCAATAATATTCCGAAACTAGATACTATAGGTGTTAATAATACTATGTATATTAAAACAAGGTATATTGACTATCTAGTTACTACTGAAGTACAGAGTCGCTTGTTCATATTGGGAATATCTCAAATATTAGAGAATATTAATAACATTGACTTCATTATTATATTGAAAATAGAAGTTGAAATTATTGTATATATAAAACTAGTGTATATCAGTCATAGTTGCAAGACTCACTAGGACTCATCTAGACTCGGTGAGTCCCTAGCTGAGCCAACCTAACCAAGGCCCAAGAACTCATGACCCAAGTACCTACTAAATCTGGTTGGACTCATCAAGTCTACAAGACTCACCAAATTCAAAGGATCCACTCATAACCTTTGTGGAGAGTGTTATATATGTCAGCAATGAGATACATACAAATAAAATCAAGAATGACACCAAAAATGTGCTAAAATCATATAACATTTGTGTTGGAAATCCCACATATGCAAACACATGGAATGTCAACACTGAAGTTGAGTGAAGAAGATAGCATAGTAAATTATGGGAATGGCATAAGTTGGTGATTTAGGTTGTTTTTTCCAAAGCCCTAAGGCCATACATGATTCAGGCAGTGTATTCCTTCATCGCTTTAAGCAATGCTAAGCCCGGGAAGGTAATCCCTGAGGTTTTATCCTAAACTTCACTGTGTAGGCTTACAAATTCAAGACCCAAGAATCTCTTTCAGCATATATCAAATGTCATGCATGCAACAAGTCATGAAACTAATCAAGATCCCAAAAGATTTATGTAGTTTAGCAATATGCTTCATACATGACAAATTATACAAACAACATAGCATAACCCCATGTAGATTCTTCTATAAATGGCTCTCATATGATATTGTAATAATTAGGTATACAAGGTAACAAGCAAATAAATGTAAATAATATATTTTCTCTAGATTTTTTGGAGTGGTGTGGTGGAAGAACAAGATGCAAGAAGACTAGTGCCCTAATGCAAATGGGTGATAGGGTGAAGTTTTCAATCCCATATGCATGCTCATGAATGCCCCATATTTTTTACTATGATAGTGCCCTTTCATTTGGACTATGGAGTCAAAACACGAACTTGTTGCCTCATGGTCTCATGATCTAGGGTTTCAAAACTTCATGCCAATTCACCACTCAATGACTCAACTCTCATAGGTTGCAAAGATTTGATAGCTCTATCATACTCATTCTTACATTGCAACATACCATAGGGATCTAAAGGAATTTCTAAATAAAAATATGCATTCTTTCAAAACCTAACCCTTGAATGGAAGAGCGAAAACTCTCAAACAGAAAACACCATACATAATGCAATGAATGAGAAAAAATGTTGTTTTTGTCTTCTCAATCACATAAAGATAAAGCAGTGAAAAATATGAGAAGGAAAAACCATGAAAAAGGGAAAGAAACACTACAGACCTGAAGCTTCTTCCTTTTGCAAAGTTGCATTTTCCATAATGACTTGAGCTTACTACCTTGCTTTGTCCAAAAAATCAAGTGAATCCTTTTGCAAGCAAGGAAACGCCTCAGTGCCAAGCTAATGAAATGACGAATTCAATGAATAATGAATCACGTGCAATACACTCCCGCCAATAATTCCCTGAAATATTTAAAAAAAAATTATCTTATTTGTATTTGAGTGACTGGCTATTTAGTCAGTTTTATTTGTATGACTAAATAATTTTTTAGTCAACAACCAAATAAGTCATTTATTTACTCATTTATAGGTAAGTTGCAAAAAAATAGTAGAATTTAATCATTTTTAGTTTTTGTGACTAAAAGTTTTAGTCACGTAGTCATTTGTTTGCCAAATTCTACTAGTGATTCTTTTTAGGACATTGTTTTGGAGGCTTCTCAATCCTTCACATTATTTTGGAGGCTTCTTAATCCTTCACCTTTTTTTGGATGCTTTTTCAATCCTAATTTCTCCTTTCTCTTTCTTGGAGAGGATTTTTTCCCATGAGCTTTTCTACTTTCTCCAATTGTGAGAGATTAGATTGTTTGTACATGGGTACCTCACCAGGGCTTGTTTTTCAAGACCCATCATGCATTTTCTTTTAGGGTTTTTAGCTACACCCTAAGTTCATCTTAAGGGGGTGTTAGAGTAATCATGCATTAGCTAATAATTAATCAATCTTTAATTAATTGTTAGTCTAATTTATTTCATGCACTTAAGCTAAACTTAGGAGTGCTTTTATTCTTTTATTATTTGAGCTATTATTGGATCATTATGTCTCATTGCATGTGATGCTGACACTTTTCACGATCTAATACCTTTATTATTTAGGGTTATTTAGGGTTCCTCTTATAAATCACTCACCTTTCATTGTATTATAAACCCATATCCCCTTAAATTCTCTTAAGATTCTCTCTAGAGATTCATGGAAGCTTAAATCATTCTATATTTTTTTTCTAGTTGAGGATAATGCATATTATAGTTTACAGCTCTCTTATGTGGAAGGTTTCTTTTTTTGTTGTTTGATCTTGTGTATTGTGTTATTCACAATTCTAACACCTCAAACATTCTAGGAAAGAAAATTCATGGGAAAGAATCAAGCATATCATCGTTATTTGACTTCTTGAGCATGGAAAAGTAATTATGAAGAAATTCCAAGGAGAAAGAACCTAGCTAAATATTGAGTGATAAAATTCATTTATATATAACATATTAACCCTCCTCCAAGTTCCCAAGAGGGTTGCAAGATTATCACAATTATTTTTGCAAAAAGGGAGAGTGAATACGCTTTTTGGTTGCAAAGAAAGAACTAATGTTGGCTATGGCATTTGAGAGAACCTCGATCTGGAGGGTACTTTTCTTGAGTGTGAGATAACATCTTTCCCCTTATCAAAATGGTAAGCACCCTTAATTTTAATCTCATCAAACTAACATCAAAACCATGTATTAAGAAAATTAAGGTAAAGCACCCACTAGGTGTGACGAATATTGCCAATTTGGATATCCACTAACTCTTTCAAGTCTTAGATAAATTGGTTTCAACATTGATAAATTTTTTAGGATGGGTCTGATAAAATTGATCTTGCTCCACACAATTAATCTTACCCAAAGAGAAGGGAATATGGTGCAAAAAATGCTAGCAAAGCAAAGGAAGACTCAAAAATTTAAGTCATACAAGTGCATGGAGTTTCTTATCATCTAAACTATGAAGTCCCGTGTCCAAGGTTGGAACACCAACAATGATAAGTGAAGATACCAGGGGCCACACTTGAGGATAGCCTCAACATCATTAGCCTCAAAAAAAATGAAAAATAGAAAACCCCTTAATGAGGTTTTGAACAACATCAAGTCGAACCCCATGTAGGGTCCAATGCTTTTTGAACCATTCTTGAAGCATGCTTTTAGGGGGAGTTATTTCCACAAAATAACCTATAAGAGTAAAATGCTCTGACCAACTACATGCACTATCAAATTCAAGGATGGGTAAAACCACATATGTTGGAATTTCAAAATGTATACCTTGTGAAATACTTTTGGGAAAAAAATTCAAGGACACTTTCTCAGAGGAGCCATGTTGCAGAGCTACCAAATTGTCAACAGAGCTACCAAACTGTCAACACCAACATGAACTATTAGGTTGAATTCGTTTAAGGCCATATAAAGGAAAAAACTAGAAAGGACCATAATAAATGAAAAAGGACAAAATATTTTCTACACCAAGGGTGTGGATTGAGAAAGGAGGGACCAAGGAGCTTAGAAAAATATAAAACCCTCACATATGCTCATATAAAACCTTAGTTACTTCAAATTTTAATTGATTCAAAAAGTTTAAAACTTATTGTAACATAAAAATACAAATAAATATGTTAAATACCTTATAAGAATTCCATGAAATGTTTTTTCATAAAATACTTTATCTTTAAATGTAGAAGTTGAGAAAGCCAACTTCACAGACCTCGAAGATCACCTACATGCAAATAACCTGTCACAGAAAGGAAGAGATGGAGACAAAAAAGAAAGGGTGCTCTGCAAGCTTCAAAAGAGATTGCATTAGCTGAATTGAAATAATTACAAAGATCAATCCTTAAAAAGAGATCATGCAAAACCTAAAAGTAACCCTAATAAGTAAACATTTAATAATTAATATAATTATTAAATGTCACAAATGCAAACTAAAGTGCAATCTTAAGAGAGGAATAAAGGTAACTTAATTAACACAATTAAGTTAAAACCTTTACTCTAACACCCCCACTTAAGATGAGCAAGAGTGCAACTACAAACATGTGCAAGAAAGAAAAGGTAACTACAATGCATGAAAGCAAATAAGGTTCCCGGCAACTAGGCCAAGTAAGGTACTCGAATACAACCAAATCTCTGTAAAGTGGAGAAATAGAAAAAACCTCATGGGAAAAACTCTACTCCAAAAAGAGATGAAAGACATGAAGAACATCACTGAAGCAGAAGAAGCTGCAAACAACTGTCAAAAGATGATTGTTATGGTGTTGAAGAACCTCCTCTGAAGATAGGATGATCAGGATCAAGAAGACAACAATCTGCATGAGTTCCCCCAATGACACTACTTGAATCAAATGGAAAACAAAGGCAAACACCTGGAATGAAGATACAGATGGCGCAAGTACCAATAGTCTAAAAACACTGATCAACTGAGAATGGAAGATTCCTTCCAAGGCGAAACCAAGGAAGCATTAGCACAAACAGTATAATACCCCCCATAATGCTGACTGGGAGAGCCTGACATATCCACTTAAATGTTATGTAACACCCTGTAGTGCATGAAGGAGAAGAAACAACATCTGAAAGTGCACAAGAAAGCACCTACAACTAAAAAAGTGGTGTGCAAAACAAAGCACACATGCATGAGGCTGGAATCATATGGATCCACTATTGTTGTGGAGGCACACTCACCGGACAAAGGTGTGATGGAAAAAATAAAGGCACTACACAACCCCCCCATGGCACTTTATAATACAGTGCGAGTACAAAATATGGCACAACCTTATGTGCAAAATCCCCAAAAATACATATACAATAGTGTGGCACTTTATCTCAGTGCGTTTACATAGAAAAGATTGCTTACAAATCATGCTCAAAATTCCCACAAAGGACAAAATACTGGAAATACATGAAGAACAGCAAAAAATGAAGCATCCCATGCAAACAAGAAGTTCCCAAGAGCTAATATGTCCAGGTAATTCACCAGAGTGTGAAAACATAGAAAACTAAATAAAATATACCTGGAGTGAAATCTAGAAAAATTGCATGGATGGAACTGAAGAGCTCTGAAATATGGTTCCAACGCCGCTGAGATCGTGAAAAACGGAGTAATTGGTCAAAAGTTATGAGCTCAAGACTGAAAATAGCTTTTTTGGCTTCAACTGGCTGTAGAATACACCAAACGAAAAATAAAGTGATGAGACTCACACCACTAGAAATTTGATAGAATTAGCTTTCCGATGATATCTTGTTTTCCAAAAAACAATATCGTATGCCCAAGTTATGGCCTCTGGAAGAAAAAAGCTCCAAAGGGGGAAAAATACAATGTTGGATTAAATTTGACAGTCAGACGGTCGTCGCAGCAAAAACCCACGCCTAAATTTGACGGCTAAATGGTCATCGGCGCACATGCATAATTGGGCTTATTTTTGAAAAAAATGTTTTTTATAAAAAAAAACAATAAAAAAATTACATACTATTTTTTTTAAGAAAAAATATATAAAAAGACTTTTATTAAAAAAATTTGAAAAAGTGCAGGCCCACGGTGGGGTCCGCGGGGGCCGCCACCTGCCATGGTGGCAGGCGCAGTACCCCTGTGGTACCACCACCGCAGGAAAGAGGGGCCCGAGGGCATGCCACCGTACGGGTTGCAGGTACCCTCGGGTACCTCTTTAAATCTTTTTAAATACAAACTTTTAAAAAAATAAAAATAAAACCTGCTTTGCCCAATAAAAAGGGCTTTTTAAAATATTTTTTAAATTGATTTTTTTTTTAAAAAAATTTATCGCAGGAAAAAAAAATTCACGATTTTTTTCTTTGAATACCTTGATCCGCGTGCAAACGGCATACAAGGTCGTACGGGCAAAAAAAAATTGCCTCATAAATCAACTGGACCAAATATAGGCGAGTTTACAATCGATCTTAAGGTTTTTGGCCGCTCCGGACGCAACGATGAGATCCATTTGGGCTCAAAATGCTCTGAAAAATCGAGCACCCTTTGGATTTGGCAAAAAATCTATTTCTTCAAACCCTCACAGATCTGACAAACGAAAGCCAAACTTGACGAAACAAAGGTCAATCTTGACTATTCCGGCAGCTCTAGATTCAATGGAGAGATCTGATTTGACCCTGGATGCACTGAAAAATCCCACCTGCTAGATCAAAAAAGGAAAACCCCAAACCCTTGAAGCTCCAAAAAATCCTTCAAAACATGAACAGGAAGCAGCAGGTCTGGAGCTCTGATGCCAAGTAGAAGTTGAGAAAGCCAACTTCACAGACCCCAAAGATCACCTGCATGCAAATAACTTGTCACAGAAAGGAAGAAATGGAGACAAAAAAGCAAGGGTGTTTTGTAAGTTTCAAAAGAGATTGCATTCGTTGAATTGAAATAATTACAAAGATCAATCCTTAAAAGGAGATCATGCAAAACCTAAAAGTAACCCTAATAGGTAAACATTTAATAATTAATATAATTATTAAATGTCACAAATACAAATTAAAGTGAAGTCTTAAGAGAGGAATAAAGGTAACTTAATTAACATAATTAAGTTAAAACCTTTACTCTAACATTAAATAAGTACTATGATAAGTAGATATTAGTTATTTTATTACTTATAAATCTCCTTCCACTAAAAATACAATGTTATTAGATAGTATTATTGCAATATTATTTTAATATGTAATAATTAAAATAAATTCAAATTATTAATTAGCATTTTACTTTATAAATCACCTAGAAATAATAAGGTACATCTTGTTAATTTAATTCTAGTGAATGAGTAATTTTCTTCAAATAATAAACTAATGAAAGATTAGGTAGAAAGAAATAAACTAATGATAGTTTCATATTGTGAAAATCATCCTCATATAAAGAAAGACAAAACTATTATCATATATATAGTTTTAAAGAATTATCACCATATAATTTTCAAAGAGAAAGAGTTATCATCAAATAGTTCAAATAAAAAAACTATTCTATTAATAATAAGCATTTTTTTCTAAATATTTTTTGAATTATATGTATTTTTTAATAGGTAGCAATTAAAGAGGAACAAGAGAAAAAAAAAATTAACTAATAGCTTGCATCAAACATAGATTAGAAACCAAAACTACATATATTACACATTGATCTTATTTGAAAATGAGTATGCAAGCAATAGATAATGAATTGTAGGGTTCTCAATACATAATTTTCAAGTGCGAGGTTGGAGGGTTTCCAAAGTAATAAGTTTACCAACTTACATTAGACATTTCAATAAATTATTCACTCAAATTAATCAGTCATTTAAATCTAAAGATGAATCCATAGTATATTCTAAAGAATCCTAAATGGATTGCTTGTTCCCCAAAGTTTTTGGTCAAATTATGAGGCAAAACTCAAACCTATTACTTTATAAGGTTAAGGGCAAGAAGTTGGGTCCACAAAATGTTCAAAAAGTGGAAGTGTTTTTCCTGATTCTTAGAATTTGTCATAGTTGGACTAAAAATTTGAAGCACTTACACATTGAATCTTAAAAATGTTCAGTAATATGAAATTTAGTATCTTGAGTGCAGTTTCCAAATATGCAACTTTTTTTCTAATATCAAAATGATATAAAATATTTTTTAATATGTATGTATAATTTAAACCACTTTTTAAAAGTCATTTTTTTAGGACCATACCATGCAGTGTATGGACACCATAATTTGACCTAAATAAAATTATTTTTCTAATTAATTTTGGGGAAAGATGTGTATTATAATGAAGATTGGTGAGGATTTTTTTAATATTTTTTTTCTTAATACTTTTTATTTATTATTTTTTGATGGCCCTAATTGCTTGTTTTAAAACCCTTGTGTACAAAAACCATATCTTGACTTGAACTTATCATTTTTTGAGTTTTTTTCATTGTGTAAATAATTATTTATAGATTGATGCCATATAATTTTCTTAACAAGAAAAATAAAAAATTCAAAGTTATTAAAAAAATATGAAAAGTTGAAATTTCAAGTTTATGGACTAGTTTCCCCATAAATTAATTAAAAAATAGAAAAATAATCCAATCACAAAAAATACATGTTTTAAAACTAGACATTTCCATCTATAATGGATTTTAATTTCATAAACAAATTTGAAGAAAACCTCATCAACTATATTGCCAAAGTTTTTTCTCTTGAAATTGCCATGACCTTGTGCTTGTAGGTCCAATGCTAAGTGTTGGGTTACCATATCTTTTCAGAGCTTAAATCCAAATGAAAAACATGTATTGTGAGTTTCGAACTTGTTGAAATGAGTACCCACTTTTAAATGGGTACCTATTTTAAAGCTGAAAAATGACACTTCCCCTAAATGTGAACTCAACTTCTTGCACTTACTCATAAATATATATAAATATACTCTAAATGAAATCAACCTTGGCACACTTCCATTAGGGAAGTGTTAAGTATTCAATGTTTGACTTAGGACCCTATTGGTCTTAATGAGTCTAGATCTATAACTTGAGCAAATGTACCTATCATGTATGAATATATTTACCAACTTACATTAAACATTTCAATAAATTATTCACTCAAGTGAATCACTCATTTAAATATTAAGATGGATCACTAAGATAAATATGAGATAAAATAAATTCATTATATATTTGGAAGAATCCTAAATGGATTGCTTGATCCCCAAATTTTTTGGTTGACTTATGATGCAAACCTCAAACCTATTACTATACAAATATATATATATATATATATATATACTCTAAATAACGACAACCTTGGTGCACTTCCATTAGGGAAGTGTTAAGTCTTCATTGTGTGACTTAGGACCCAACTAGTCTTAATGAGTCTAAATCTATAACCTGAACAAATGTACCTAATGTTGGTTTAAAGATTATTCACTATTGCAATTTTTTTTTTCTCTATCACCCAAATATAGAACAATCAATAATCAACAATTGGGTAAACTATTTTAATATGAGATAATTTCCCTCTAAATTTTATGAGCAACTCCCTCGTTTGATATGAAATATATTCTTTTTTGAATTCTAAAACTTTAACTGTGGGTATGTATTTGACCAAAAAGTGGGAAAGGTTAAAATAATTGAATTAATAAAGATTTGTAAAATGTTACCATTGAATCTTATCGAACGAGATATAATTTGTGAAAAAGGAAATTAGAACATAGACTAACTACATCCCATAAATTAAATTGTAAACTTAATAACCAAAGGTAATTGCAAACTCAAATAGATCAATATTTGAAATGATTCTTACACACAAAAATTCAATAACTAATAAAATCAATCACAACACATAAATTATAAATATTTTATTCAATCATTGATCCCAATTGTAGGCTCGTAGGCGTACAACCTTCGAGTTCAAAATTATCTTCTATCTATTTCATTTTCAAAATTTCTTAGGGAGTTCCTTCAGTAACATCATAACATATATATATAATCATAAGCATAACTGCTTCTTGAAAATGACTGAAAAGAGGAAAACTAAGAGTCAAATAAAGTTCTTGAGATTTTATTGCTCATTTTACAAAATAAGACCAATAAAAAGAACAAATCATCACTAAGGTGGCATATTGTCAATGTTCCCTTCTTATGATGATAGAGTGGCTTGCATGGTGATCTTGGCCTTGTATGTATGGAAAGCTTTGATAGTAGGGGCATCTCACTATACTACAAAATAATTACATTCTAAGCTTCAATAAAGCTTTGTTTCCCCATACCAAATCCAATTTACCAAAGAATGTGATCACATGTCCAAGGAATTGGGATAAAGAGAAGTCAATGCTACTTAATCTTCTCATGTTCTCCATGTTAAAATTTTGCCTCTCACATAAATTATCAATCAATTCCTTGAACTTTCCTTTTAATATTTTTGCATCCTCATATTGAGAACATTTTCTTTTTGGAGGTGGATGTCCATGCTCGAAAGATTCTTTTGAATGTCAACTTTCATTTGGTCACATTCTTTAAGAAATTTGTTTTCTTTCAATACATTTTGTTTCAGAAATGTAATCTTTCATTTGACACTCTTCTTCCACATAAAAAATTTGGCATCCTCATTGTTTGGTATAATCTGCTCAACTACCTATAGACACTAAAAAAATGTCCTAAATGATATCATGCACTTGAATTAGGTACACTAACATCATTTCCTCCTAAAACCCATCATCTTTTCGCTTAATTAATTAAATTAGCCTAGTTATTTAATTAATTACATCACTTACATCTATTAACCTAATTATTTAATCGGTTAATTCACCCCCTTCCATGCTAACATTTTGTCTCATTAAATTAAATAAATCAAATTATTTAATTTAATCCCTAAATCTCCCTATTTAATTAAATAACCCTAAGTTATTTAATTAAATATAATTCCACCTTTCCCCCTTTTTCATTAAATCACTTTTTTTAATGAATGTCTTTTAATTCCCTCTAATTACATAATTAACATTTTTTTAATTATTCAATTACTAACTAATCTAATTCCCCCCCACTTGCAGAGGAATATTCCAAGGGAATATTCCTCCTTTGCACATTCCTCCAAAAGGAATATTCCCCTTTTGCACATTAAAATTTTGTATTAATTGCTAAATTATCTATTTCCCCCACCCATGAGAATATTCTCTTTCCCCACTCATTTGAAAATGGGGAATATTCCTTTTTTAACAAACTTACTTGACTTCTTGTGCAAGTTAACTTGTGACCCCTTGTGCAAGTTAAAAGTGTGTTTGTTTGAACAAAGGTGAACCCTTGATTAAATCTCATCATTGATTCTCATATATTGATGAGAATCCATGATCCATGCCTCCAATTTTCTCCATCCTTGACCATTGATTAACCTTTTTTATCTCAACCCTCCATTTCTCACTTGATCTCCTATAAATAGGTCACTATTTGGAGACAAATGGATCCATCTTTTTCATAGCAAACTCATCCTTTTGAAATCACTCACACTCACACTCATACTTAGCATTTATTTAAGTATCCTTTTAGCTTAATTACTTGCATTAATTAGCTTAGCTTCCATTAATGGCTTCCATAGTAACATAGATGCATACATTTAGCTTTTTTTTTTATTAGGGTTTGAATCTTTTAGCTTAAAATCCATTTAGATTAGCTTTGCATTCACACATCTTGATATCTTAGCATAAAATCATGTTAAAATAACTTTCATCAGGATCATTTAGCTTTAAATCACGTTTCATCACACATCTCACAATGGTTTCATTAGTTTTCTTCAATAAAACTAATTGAAACAAGCTCATTTATCCTCGTGATTGGGAAAGGGTCGTTGTTTCATATCAATGCAACACCACTCCCCCAATAGGATAAGTTCCAATGGATTAGAGTAGGTGTTTTGAAGTTTTCATAGTTTAACATGTTAGTTTTAATGAATTCCTAGTTTAGTGTTTGTTTGAATGATCTCTATTGGATTGATGTTTAGTGGCATGAATATGCTTCGATTCTTCATGGATCAAGTGTAGTCAGCCCATACTAATCCGTCGGTCACACTACCAATTTATTTGCCCCCAAATCAACCATTTCTTTGAGTTCATTATCATTTTTTAACCAAATGGGTTCCTCATGTTTGGTGGCAGTGATTTCATTATCAATCTCACCTTTCAACACTTCAATTTCTTCATAGACCTTTTTCATGTATGTGATGAACTTCATCCCTTTAACCAAGAAATCCTTGGTCTAGTATTTTGTGACCTTTTGATAAGTCTTATAAACATGGATTTTGTTGACCATATCATTTTCAATAGATGGGGTTGGATCAAAAGTAGTGCTCAACTAACTGATTGGTTGAGGAGAGGGATCAATCAAATATTTTAAGCAACCAGTCAATATCTTTACCTGATACTTTAGCTTGTCTTTGGTCTTCTTGTCTTTGGTTGTCATTTCTACAAGTCTAGCAACTATTACTTAAAAATTTTGGACATCCCCATCTCTAGTAGAAGGTCCCAAGTTAACTTTAGTGATATTGAAATCACTAACAATCATTGTCTTGCATCTTTTTGTGTAGAGGGATGGGCTACTTCCATATACATATTCTCTATATTAGCATCCTCTGTCAATCTAGATGTAGTCTTTAATTTCTTAGACTTGGGAGTTCTTTGGAGCAACTAGTTGACAACGTCTTTATTAGGGAGATTAGTTGAATTTTTTTCCTCTTCTTAGAGAGAGTTTTCTCTAACCAAGAAGTGGAGGTAGTAGTTGTGGATTTCAGGCTATGTAAAATGTAAATCTCTCCTAAGAGGATGGGTATCAAAGATTTGCACTTCAAGCGAAGAAGGTGGAGTAGGGCCTACCCTTGGTGGTGAATCTTGTGATGTATTTGGTAGAGTAGAATTAGGAGAATCACGAGAAGAAGAGGAACCACTTACTTGGGATGGAGAGGAAGGCACATCTATAGTTTCTTCTTTTGCTACTTGTTTATCCTTTTTCTTTTGAGTTTTCCCCTGAGTGGTATCTTCACAAGTCCTTTCAAGGATCCCTTTCTCTGAAGGATCTTCATCACCATCTCCTTGTCCTCCTAAAATTTTATGTTGAGAAGAGGAAGTTTCTTTCAAAGTAGAAGACGATAGTGCTTGACTTCTTTCCCCTTGGCTTTGAGTATCTTTAGATTTTGAAGGCACTATGGCTGATTTTTTTGTAGTTTTCTTGGCCACCCAATCCTAAGTTCTTTTGATTACCACTATGTTGGCTAACAAATTTTCACCTTTAAATTTATGATAGTAAATCTAACTCTTCACCTGAATAAGATGCAATCGTTTATCAACAATTGAGTTGATTATTTCTATAGGAAACAAATACTCTTTGAATATTTAAGAGGTGCAACTCCCTCATTAGATCCTAAAACAACTAATTTAAAATGGTGTGTGCTTTTTACCAGAAATTAGAAAAGGCATGGATAGTCAACACTAGAAAGCTTTCAAGTATTGAAAGCAATGAATACAAGAACAATTATAACTTCTAGTACACAAGCTAGAATAACATACCATATAAGTGAGAGAAATGATCAATTCAATATAACACCAGAAATGAAATCAGTCATTTAAATGAAATCGCTATTCATTCACACATAAATAATATAACTCAAAGAATTTATCAAACACATATTCAAATAAAATTATTATTTCATTCAAATGACGTGCTAAAACGCACAAAGATGTAAAAGTTTCAATTATTTCTATGCTATATCAAAATTGTGTGGAATTGTTAAGATAGTTTCAAGTTCATCTTAATTACATAAAATACTAAGTGGACATAACAACTTCTTTTAAAATAATTTCCCCATACTAAAGCGAGTCTTTAATTTATAACATAGTCTTTGAAAGATAATAAAAATAGATAAATCAATTTTGGGATGGCACTTTGTTTGTCATTCCTTTGGCTGATTGGGACATTGACATGGCATTCCTAGCTTGGTATGCATAGTAAGCCTTCACAATATGTGACATCTCTTCATGCTAAGAAATGATGGAATTAATACCTCTAAGTTTCCAGAGAGCTTTTTTTTCTTTTCCCATTTCAAGTTTTTCACATAAGTGGTAGCAAGTCCAACAAACTGGAACAAAACTAAGTTGATGCCACTAAGCTTTCTTAGGCTTTCAGAATTTAATTTATTTTTATCATAGATGCCATCAATCATCCTTTTGAGACTCCCCTTCAATGATTCTTCATCCTCATTCTCAATGTTTCCTTATTTTCTAAGATGAAGACCGATTCCCATAACGTTTTTTTGAATTTCATCCCTAATAGGGTTGCACTCATTTAACACTTTGTTGAACTCCATTATACTTTGTTTAACAATGAAGATTTTCCATTCTATACTCTTCTTCCACATAGCACATTGATCGTTTGTAATATTCGGGAGAATCTTCTCACTAACCAACCTTTCAGGGCCTAATTCTACCATCCCTTTGAAGTCACTAAGGGTAGTTGTCCACGCAACATCTTCATGTTTATCTAAGGTGATATCTTTATCCACTTCAACCTTCAGGGCATCCATATCTTTACACACTTTTTTCATACCAATAATGAATTGGTTCCCTTTGTTTACATTGTCAACCCAATCATTTGTAGCCTTCCCAGAGGCTTTATAGTTTTGAATTTTATTCACTACTTCTTTCTCGATTGATGATGTTGGATCAAAAGCAGCTTCTACTTGGGCAATTGGTTGTGGAACAATATCAAATATCGATCTTAAACATTTAGTCAAAAGTTTCACTTGACTCTTCAGCTCATCCTTACTTTTCTTATCTTTGGTTGTCTTTCCACCAACCTTGTTGTCACCTAAAAGTTGTGTACATCTCCATCCCTTTTGGAAGGTCCTAAGTTCACTCTAGTGATATTAAAATCACTAGTGGTAGCTTCGCTTTCTTCTTTCTGTATGGAGGGATGAGCTACCTCTATACACATATTCCCAATGCTATCATCCATTAGAAACCTAGATGTATTTTTCAACTTCTTGGACTTTGGGGTCCTCTAAATCAGTTGACCAACAAGATCCTTCTCTGGGAGGTTCACTTGGATATTTTTTATTTTCTTTGATAAGGTTTGTTCGAGCCATGAAGTAGCAGTAGGTGTTGTTGCTAACCTAGAACTAGGAGAACTAAATTGCAAAACCCTTATCAAAGGAGGAGTAACAAATGGCCTATCTTCCAGAGAAGAAGGGGGGTAGGACCTACCCTAGGAGAAGGGTGTGTATCTTTGGAAAGAGAAGATTTAGGAGAATAAGAGGCACTTTCCTAGGGGGGGAGTGGAAACATTGACCATCTCTTCTTCTTCTTCTTTAGCTACTTGTTTTTCTTTATCTTGTTGCGGGGGTTTTGGGGCATCTTCTCCACGTGTCCTTTCTGACAAGTTCTTTGGAGGCTCACCATCACCACCACCTTTTCCATGTGATGGAATTTTTTGTGTAGGGGATTTTTTTGGGATATGGTGTTGTACACCATTCCATAAAATGTTATATTATATTGTTGTAATTAAATAATTATTTAGTTGTGATACACCTAGGAGGTGTGGTTAATCACATTAGGTAATTATTTGGGGACCACTTTATGTTGTATTGTAACATTGTATTATTATTAATGTGTGAGAGACATGGGATAATAATTTAATATTGAGGAATATTTAATAAAGTGAAAACTTAGTATCTAATATTAAATAAGGGGCCAGTGGTTTTGTATTCGTGCATGGTTTTTTGGTACATGGTTTTATCTTACCACTTGGTTGTATTTGTGTGAGCTTGAATCTATAAAAACAAGCACATGTCTAGTGGTTAAGGTTGGTTGGGTGAGTGGGTTGTCATTATTGAGTCTTTCTAAGGAGTGCATATGTGAAGCATGGAATGGGATGTGTGGATTCATGCTTGGACACATAGAGGATGTATTGGAGAGGCTTGATGCTTCAAATGTATTCCTTGTAACTCTTGTATTACTTTATTGTTGGATAATAGATGGATAATAGATGTTTTTGGAGGTTGGTTTTTTCCCTCTTGATGGTTTTCCCAAGGTATATTTTGTGTTATCTTGTGACTTTTCTATTTTGATCTATGCATTATGGTTACTTACATGCATGCTTTTCTCTCATGGGGTTATGTAGGAACTGGATTAAGATCGTGGGTATGATGCATTATTTCCTGACAAGTGGTATCAGAGCTTTCATGGTGGATGGGAGGTGTGAGCTTCCATATTTTTTGTTATAACCCTTATCTGAGTAGATTTGTGCAAAGTTGTATCAATGGATATACATTTTCGATCTGAGGCATTACAAGGTATGGAACACATGTAGGTATTTTTATGCAGATTTGGGTTTTTGTATTGTCAAGATTTGTTGGGTTTATTGTAGATCTGAAGCTTGCAAAATTTGGGAAAAAAGGTTTCTTGGATTGTGCTTTCATATGAGGGTTTTGTAGGGAAATTTTCATGGATGACCTCTTGAGACAAAACGGACCTCGCCAGTGGATCCATGATGGCTGAGAAACGAAAAATGACATAAAATTTTCCCTATTTTGGAAAAGTTGAAAGAAATACAAAAAAAATAGTCCTTGACCATTCATCTGTACAGTCGTACAGTCGCAAATGTGTTAGAAAATAAATATTAAAAAAAATTGCAATGAAAAATATTTGGCCTTGTTAAAATATTAAACCTGCAAAATAATTTTAAAAGGTTAAAGATCATTGAAAAATCGTCAAAAAAAATTAATATCATTAAGGGGGAGGCAGGGTTTGCAAACCCGTACTCGCCCTTGCATCAACTCCTATCGTAGACAAAACCCATACTATATTTCATGCCTGTTGTGACTTGTCTTATCGTCAATAAAAGGTTTTGAATGAAGTTTCAGCTTTAAAGTTTTTAAACTTTGATTTCCTTTTAAATTAAAATGGCCGAAAGAAACTTTTAGCATTTGAAAAGTTAATTAAATGATCTAAACCACCCACCCCCTCATAATTTTTTTAATTCTAAAGTATTAAATAAAAATCAGCACATTTAAAAAATATATATTTTTTCTTTTTATTATGGAGTTGGGTCTGCCTAAGAGTTGCCTATATAGTGAAATTGATATATTTTTTCAAACGGGCATAACTTTCACCTAGGGGGTTGAATTTTTAACTTCTTATACTCGTTGAAAAGGTGGTTTCGATCACTATATAGTGGTATAGATTTGGTCTCCTAATTTTGTAGTTTTGATCATTTTTTGAGCTCGAAAGCCAAATGTTCTTTGTTTCACAGTTTTGGTCATAACTTTTGCATACGAAATCGAATTTTGATTTCAAATAGGTGTTGGAGAGCATGTGTATTGTACTACATAGTGGATCAGTTAGATTATCAATTTGTGGTGCAAGATGAGTTTGGTACTTGTTTTATCACTTGTAGGAGCTTGAGATTCAGGTTGTGATTGCATGAGCATCCAGACGAGTCAAGAGGAAAAACCTTGAGGGAATACATGTTTTTATATGATATTTATGATGTACAATTGATTATCAATTTGGTGCTTTCTTGTATAGGTTTATAGGTGTTTTTAGATTTGGAATTTGATGGTGACAAGTACACAAGTTGTTTTGGTTTGACACAAGTGGAGACTTGGAGTCTTGTATGGGTGATAGTTGAGTGTAGGTACAAAATTGGATATGATTATGGTGTCATGGATATGCAGATACATTTGAGCATTGGCACGACATGATCATGTATATGGTTGTTTGGTGGTGATATGGTTTGATGTTAGGAGGTTGTTCTTATCTCCTTGATGTTTGATTAGTTCTTTGACTATGGTTACTCATTATGGGCATGTTTGGAAAATAAAATCTATGGTTAATTTGGTGTTTGAGTCTTGATGTCTACAAGATTATCCTCTTTAATATCTATAATGATTTTGCATGCTTTATTATTTGGTATCTATGAGTTATGTAGTTTTATAGATTGATCACCCATTCAGTTGCAGTAGGATGACTTGGTGTGGACTGTCTATATCCACAATATTGTTTCAGTGTTCATGTAGATTTTATTAGTTGGCCTTATGGTAATTTGTGCATTGGTATGTTGCTTTAGGATGTGAGGATGGATGGTTAGAGTTCCCGATTAGTCAATTGATGAGACTTGTAACATGTGGTTTATCACAATGTCATGATAGCTTGGTACATTTCATTGATTACACATTTTAGTGGGAGCTTTTGATAGTGATGATTTGGCAGTGTAGGATTGGTTCCTGATCGTTTGATGGTGGTTGTATCTTCTTGGTTTGGAAATCTCGGTTCTACTTGGTATGGTTGACATTTCAGTTGTGTGTGTGAACCTAGATGATCTTCATGGAGGAGATGGTTGTCACGATACCATGTGTAGCTTGGTATCACGATTCAGTGGGAGTTGTTGAAAGTGGTGTGGATTCATTGTTGGATATGGTTATCTTCATGTGATTGGAGATGTGGATTCTTGGTTTAGAGTGTTTGGTATTATGTCATGGTTTAATCTTGATGCTAGCTTAGAGTTTTGACATGATATGGGTTCTCTAAGACCATGATGTATGCATTTTTGCATGTGATCTTCTAGGAGGAGATGGTTAGATCATGGTGTCATGATAGGTTCTTGATTTTGAGATTGGAGCTTTGAGATTGATCATTTTGGTTCTCTTGGTATTGTGTACATTGATAATTTGTTTGGGTGCATCATGATAGTGTGGTATTACATTTGGAATTTAGCATGGATTTATTGGTTGGAGGTGATCATGGATACTTGGAGACATGGGTGAGGTATGATTTCTCTTGTGATTAGAGACATTTGCTTGAGATAGTTACTCTTTGGAGGTTTCAGTAGGAAGATCGAGGAGCTTTCACCTAGACATGGACATGATTTCATGATGGACCGATAAAGGAGATTGCTCTTGGGGTGAGTCATGATGACTTGGTTATCTTGAAGGAGGATTCTCATTCCCCACTCTTGGTCTACTTGATGGTTTATCATCTAATAGGTATTTCCCATCCTATTTCTGATGTGTTTATGTTTCTTTCTTTTATTTCTCATGCGAATGAGTTGAGTCATGTTGATTGATTTTGGAGACTCATTTGAGGATTGTTTAGCACGAGTCTGTATTGCTTTATCTTTCATAGATATGGATCTTGAGCTATGTATGGATAGTTTTTGAGGATTTATTTTGAGGGATGTTTAGCATGGTTATCTCCTTGTGTATTTGATTTTATGTTATCATTCATTGATGAGGAGTTTAGGAGATGGTTATTGGGTTGATTTCCTATTTTTGGAATGGATACTTTGAGATTGATCTTCTTGGTTAGAAAAGCTTACATCCATGTTGGCATTATAATATGATTCATATGTTGTACTTGATCCATGAGTTTGAGTGGTTGGGTATTTTTAAGGATTTTTCATTTAGGGTTGTTAGGAGATCATACTTGACAGAACATTGCACTTTAAGGTGTTGGTAGAAGGACATGTTATGGTTTACAAGTTTTCTCTCTTCATTCTTTGGTCCCTTCCTGAAATTTCATGTACATATGATTTGGGAGGATGGTGGTGACTTGTGAGAGGTTATGTAGTTATTGGTGTTGCATGTGTAGATCGTTGTGATTTTTCTTGGTACTTCACTATTGATCATTTATCACACCTTCATATAGTGTTGATTGGTATACTTGATATGCTTTGGCATTACCCATGCAGTGGGAGTTACTGGATATGTATGTTCTTCATTGAAAAGTTTGATACAACGAGATTGTGATTGTGATTTATGGCTTGCATATGTTGTTGGCATGAGTATACTAATGCTATTGATACCTAGGAGGTATGGATGGTTGGATGTATTAGCATGTGTTGTGGATGCTATTTTTTATCATGTGGGTTTTTCACCTATGATAGCAGCTTGTTTGGATCCTTTGTTATCACTTGGATTTGATTCTTGTTTTCTTGGATTGGTGTATCTTCACCTTCGCATGTTCCTTTTCTTCCATAGGTTTCACATTGGAGGATGAGAGGGGTTCTTGTTTGAGATGGTGGTCACTTTGGTTTTATTGTAGGTATCTTGATGGAGCATGAGAGTATGTTGGATATTTATGTGGTTACATTTATGGCTATGATGAGTTTCATTGATTGATCCCTTATGCAATGTATACAAGTGGGAGAATGTTGGGATATGGTGTTGTACACCATTGCATAAAATGTTATATTATAATGTTGTAATTAAATAAGTATTTATTTGTGATGTGCCTAGGAGGCATGGTTAATCACACTAGGTAATTATTTGAGGACCACTTTATGTTGTATTGTAACATTGTATTATTACTTAATGTGTGAGAGACATGGGATAATAATTTAATATTAGGGAATATTTAAGTGAAAACTTGGTACCCAATATTAAATAAGGGGTCAATAGTTTTGCATTTACATGGTTTTGTAGTATATGGTTTTATCTTACCACTTGGTTGTATTTGTGTGAGCTTGAATCTATAAAAGCAAGCACATTTTTAGTGGTTAAAGTTGGTTGGGTGAGTGGACTGTCATTAGTGAGTCTTTATGAGGAGTGCATATGTGAAGTATGGCATTGGATGTGTGGATTCATGCTTGGATACATGGAGGATACATTGGAGAGGCTTGATGCTTCAGAGGTATTCATTGTAACTCTTGTATTGCTTCATTGTTGAATAATAAATGGAGTATGGATGTTTTTGGAGGCTGGGTTTTTCCCTCTTGAGGGTTTTCCTAGGGTATATCTTGTGTTATCTTGGGGCTTGTCTATTTTGATCTATGCATTATGGTTAGTTGCATGCATGCTTTTCTCTCATGGGGTTATGTTGGAAATGGATTAATATTGTGGGTATGATGCATTATTTCCTAACAATATTTCCATACCTAAGAAAGAAGGCCCTTGGTTGCTTTCTTCTTGAAGCTAAGTGTTTTGTATGTTTGGGGAGGAGCATTTTTTTTGCATTCTTCCTTGCTACCCATTCTTGTGTTCTCTTCAATATAACAACACTCTTTGCTTCAATAGTTTCATGTTCTTTGATAATCCAATCCATGGATACAATAGGTTAAGTTTGAATATGGTTAAAAAAAATGGGATCCAATAGATCGGATTCATCATCCTCTATACCTTAGATATCCCAATCTAATTTAAATGTAACAATTTTCCTTAGGGTTAACCTCATTTAGCTTCTCCTTCCCACTTCATTTGCATTTGCACAATTAGTCCAGTAATCTTCTAGGTTTGGAACATGATTGAATCCAAGACCTAGTTGTAGATTATTTTTCACAAAGTTCTTACTATCAAAAGGAAACCTTCTATCATAAAACTACAATGTGTACTTGAAAAATCCCTCTCAATATTGAGGGCATCTGAAATGGAGCTACAAGAAAAGTGGCCAAGTCCAATAGAGAACTGTACACCAACCTTCTTCCTTACTTGGCATCTTTTCTTCACCTCTTCCACTTGTCTACATACCTCTATCAAGACAAATTTATCTTCTACATATTTAGGGAGCTTGATTGGGAGACCATCAAATCCTCCAATTCTAATATATGAAAACCTTTGAAATTGTATAAAATGATTTCCATAGGTGTCAATTAATTGTATGGCCTAGGCAGAGATTCTCAAATCTATATCCCCTTGAATTTCTTGAACCATCCTCCCAGTAAATGTATCATTTACTCTCTTATAATAATGATAACTCTTCCCTAATTGTAACTTGTCATAGTAATCAAAAATTTGAACATCTTGAGGTTGAACTGCATTTGATCTCAGTCCAGGCCAAGGTCTAGTACAACCAATGGCATAAAGAAAATGGGAGGACATATAAAGGAACTTGTTAACTGAGAAGTGAGTGATCATAGAATGCATTTGTTTACTGATGAGATGTTCCCAATCGAAGAATTGTGCACCATGAATAATGATCTACATGAAGAAGTACATCCATTCTTCAAAATCATGTGCTCTCTTTTGCTTTCATATCATTTTGAATATTTCAAAAAGAACGACTAGTAAAGCTTTTCAGCCAATTGAGCGGTTTCAATAACCCTATCGGGGACCGACAAAGGTTTTGAAACTTAAGTACGATTCTAAAATACCACCTTCATTGTATAATCTTCATTTTGTTGCTCTTTGGAAAAGAAAGAGTTCAAAACTTGCTCGTTGTCAAAAGAAAGTATGGTTTCGACAACCTTGTTGAGGACCGACAAAGATTTTAAAACCTACATAAAGTTCTACAATCATTTTAACTTTCTTTTCTCTTTATCAATAGTTGTAAAGGTTGTGAGAGACACCTCACACTCTGACACAGTTCTAGGAACTTACAAAGGATCGACTACAAAAGTGAACCTTAGACTTAGTTTTTGAAGCATTGGATGTAAAGAAGGTTGCGACAACCTAAGCAGAGCCTGATATGGTTTTGAAATCCATGGGAAGGAGTGACAATTTTTAACAGTAAAAAATTTACATGGGTGGACATGGTTCAGGGGGGATCAAAACCATGGTAACACATTGCAATTTTTGCATCAATACTCCCAATATCTTTAATACTTCAATCTATTAACATGATTGGTTGTCTTTACATGTTTAATAAAAATTGGGTCCACTAGGTCTAATTCATCATCTGCAATACCTTGGATATCCCAATTTAATTTGAATGTTACAATTTGCTTTAGTGACAATCTCATCTAACTTCTTTGAACTTCATATTCAATAGCACAATTATCCCAATAGTCTTCTAAATGTATAATGTGGTAGAAACCTGGCCCTAGATGTAGATTATCGTTAACAAATTTCTTATTGTCAAAAGGAAATCTCCTTTCATAAAATTTCATAGAGAACTTCACCAAGTCTTCAATACTGAGAGCATCAGACATGGATTTACAAGAATAATAACCAAGGCTAATGGGGAATTGGATACCTGCCTTTTTCCTTTCTTGGCACCCTTTATTCACCTCAGCCACCTACCTGCATACCTCAATGAGAACCAACTTATCATGTGCATACTTAGGCAATTTGTAGGGCAACCCATCAAATCCCCCAATTCTAATGTATGTGAATCTTTGAAATTGTATAAAATGGTTTTCGTATGTATCAATTAGCTGGACAGCCTCTAAAAAAATCCTTAAGCCCATATCTTAAATGCATTTACTTGTCTATAACTCCTGAAACTCCTTTCCAATTGGAGTTAAGTATAGTAATCATAAACCTGATTGTTTCATCATGAACCTCGACTGGTCGCAAACCTGGCCAAGGTCTTGTACATGCAATAGCATAGAGTAGATAAGAAGAAATAGAAGGATCTGTTGAGTGGAAACAAGACTATCATTGAGTGCATTTGATCACTAATAAGTTAAGCCCAGTTGAGATATTGTTCACCATGAATAATTATCTGGATGAAGAAACACATCCAATCTTCAAAGTTGTGGGATTTTTCATTACCTTTTAGTCTGTATAGATCTATCATGCTTGAAATCTCATCTGCAAAACGAGTTCTATGTAGCTCTTTGGGTAGTTGAGAATTGTCTTTTTTGGGGGTGGCAAACCATTCTTAGGCAATTACGTTTTATATTGACCTTTCTTCTCATGAAAACATTAGTGTGAAAGGAAAAAATTGAAGTTTGTGTACTCTTCTCTCTCTAGTAAATGTAAGCATGAAGAAAAACTGTCTCCATTTACCTTGATGACCAGTCGATTATCATTTGTTCTAATTTCTCTTGTATTAGAATTGTAGACACCTAAATTTGGACACTTAATTTACCCAAATTTATCCCCTTTCATCTAAACATCCTTTTATTTGCATTAATTAAGTAATATTACTATTATTTAATTAATACCTTAATTTTGCCAAATCCCTAAGGTATTTAGTTAGTAATTAAAAACCTTATCTCTTTAATCCCCCTTTCATCAAATGAATTAAATTCCTCACATGTCACATCACTTTTCTTTAATCTTAATCAACCTTTTAATCTCTTTATTAGGGATGTGCACATGCCTAATCCTTACTTAGGATGTGTCACATCCTCCAACTTTTGCAAGTTGGCTTCTAATCCTCATTATCATCTAATTATCTTCTAATTATTGATTAGTTAAACATAATTAATACCTTGGTCAACTCTCCCCATCCCCCAAAGAATTTTTAATTCTTTTTTATTCATCCAAGGCTCCTCTCTTCCCCATGTGAATTTTTAATTCAATTTTATTCCTCCTAGAATCCCCTTTTTCCATACATCTTCTAAAATCTTTGACTTGTCACATCAAGTCACATGTGGACAAGTGCTTCCATTTTTGGAACCTTGTCTTGTCCATGGGATTCTTCTAAGCATGTGAATTTTTAATTCACATTTATTCACCCAAGATTCTTTTCATCTCTCAATGTACTTCCAAGGTACATGTTCTTACACATCACTTGTCCTTATTTCACCTCACTTACACATCATCACATCCTTGGCCATCTCACATTCCACATGTCAAGATGTGAGGGCTTGTGAGTCCTCAACTCACCATAGCCCTACATATTGACCTTGGTGGCTCAATCTCAACCATTGAATTCTCCAGAGAATTCAAATTCCTCTATAATACCCCCTCCTCTAAGGCATTTTGGGGGGACTGTCATTTTGCAACCTTATGCTGTTATTTTGTACACTCATTTTACAAGTATTTTTCTCTCATCTAAACATCCATTTTATCCATTTGCATTTGCATCCCACCATCTAGTTAATTTTGCATTTAGCTACATTAATAGTCATCTAAGGAGCATACAAATCAATCCAAATCAAGGGCCAACCAAGGAATTTCAACAACAAAAAAGGTATAATCATTTGTAATCTTCTTTCATCTTATTTCTTTGTGTTAACAATTTCTTAGGCTAATCTTGAGGTGTTTCTTTGTGTTTTTCCATTGCATTTTAGTTGTTTATAAATGTGATATCCTCGAGTTTTACCTATTCTAAACAACTAAAATGCAATGGAAAAACACAAAGAAACACCTCAAGATTAGCTTAAGGAATTGTTAATACAAAGAGATAAAATGAAAGAAAATTGCAAATGATTATACCTTCTCTTTGCAACTAAAATTACTTGGTTGGCTCTTGATTTTGATTAATTTGCATGCTCCTTAAATGGCTATTGATGTAGCTAAATTAAAGATTAACTATATGATGGGATGCAAATGCAAATGGCTAAAATAGATGGCTAGATGGGAGAAAATGCTTGTTAAATGAGTGCACAAAATGACAGCATAAGGTTGTTTAAATGACTAAGTGTTGTAAATGCCTTAGATAAGGGGGTATTTATAGGAAATTTAAATTCTCTAGAGAATTGGTTGAGATTTATCCAAAAAGACCAAGATGAAAGGCTAAGGTGAATTGAGGACTCACAAGCCCTCACATTTTGACATGTGGAGTGTGAAGTGGCTAAGGGTGAGATGATGTGTAGGTGATGTGAAAGGAGAGTACATGATGTGGAAAAAGGACAAGTACCTTCCAAGTACCTTGGGGAGTGAGAAGATTTCCTCAAAAAGGAACTTATTGTCCCCAAGTGAGAATGAAAGTGACATTTGAGGAATTTTGGAATTTCTCAAAAATCTCCATAGAAAATGAGAAAGTGGTTGGAAAAATAAATGTGAATTAAAAACTCACATTCTTAGGAGAATCTAATGGATAAGAGAGGGTCTCCAAAAAAGTGGGAATTGGTCACATGTGGATGAGGTGACAAGTCAAATGTTTTAGAAGCCTTGGAAGGATAAAATGTGAATTAAAAATTCACATGGGAAAGAGGGTCAATGCCAAGAAAGGCAAATAAAAAGGTTGACTAAAAAGTGGTGTTAAAAGTGGCTAATGACTTTGATTAAGCTTGTGCAAATACCTAATTAAGGTAATTAATGAGAGATTAGAAGCAAGTGGCAAATGTAGGAGGATGCGACATTAACACCTAATTAAGAGGATGCACATCTTAATCATGAATTAATTAAATTAATCCAACTTAAAATAGGATTATGGAGGATGTGACAAGGAGAGAGAAAAAAAAATTAAATTGATTTTAATTCAAAAAAGGTTAAGATGACTAAATTAAATAAATTGATGTATTTATTTAATTTAGAGAGGAAAAATGTGTAAGGTAAAGCATTTAATTGTTAAATTAAATACTTTAAGAACCTTAGGCGGGAAGTGTAATATTAATTAAATTAATTAATTTTGGCATAATGGATGAATAAAGAGGTAAATTTGATCATATGGGAGCGATCAAATTTAGATGTCTACATTTTTCCCTTTGAAATATTGTTAGAATAATAATGTTTTGAAGAAAAATAAAATGTCGATGGTGAAGGAAGTGATAGGGCTTGATGCCTCAGCATGAAAGAGGTTGAATGAGCTACCCAAGCGGAGGGAAAAAAGGAGGGAGATGCCCCACTGACTGCCATGAAGGGATGGAGGGAAAATGGTAGGGTATGCCCCCTTGAGAGGGCAATTGGGGAACAAAAGGGGCCCCATAAGAGCTCTCGATAGGAAGAAAATGAGGACACCATTGAATAGATCTCGAAAAACTAAGAAACTTTTACTTTTGAAAGGAGTTGATCGAATGCACGGTTTGCAAATGGCGGCCCTGGGAAAGGAGGAAATTAGTTGGAGGAGAAAAAAGTTAAATAAAAGGTAAAATATACCTTTTATTTGAAAAGGGGGAAAAGAGGGGTTAAAAGGTAATTGTAAGAATTACTTTGTCACATTGTCACTGTAGCAGTTGAGAGAAGAGGAAAGGAGAGGAGGAGAGGAAAGAGCAACGATGTCGCAAGATTACGACTCTGATATCATTCACTGGGAAAACAAGGTACGAAGGTACCACACCCACTACGTGGTGCCCCACCAGGTTAGTAATAAAACCCCACTTGTGTATTTTAAACATTTATAGCATGTTTTGGGATGTTTAAAGAAAATGTAAAACATGGGTTTTATTTGCGAGATAAAATAGAAAAATGGGTAGATTAAATGTTTGGCAAATAGATAGGGAAGAGATGACATTTGAGGAGGGGGGGCTGGAATGGTCCCGAGAGGAGCGTATCCACCCTGGATAGGGGTGGAGTCACCCTAGGGCAGGGGCGTGTCCGCCCCAGGTAGGGGCGGAGTCACCCCAGGGCAGGGGTGTGTCTGCCCTTGCTCGGGGAAAAGCCACCCCAATGTTGGGGTGCATCCACCCCAGATTGGGGCGGAGCTGCCCCAAGGTGGGGGCATGTCCACCCCGGCGTTAGGGTGCATTCACCCTGGGTTACGGCAGAGTCGCCCCAAGGTGGGGGCGTGTCTTCCCTGACTTGGGGCAGAGTCGCCCCAGGGTGGAGGCGTGTCTGCCCTGGCTCAGGGCGGATTTGCCCCAACATTGGGGCGCGTCCACCTCGTGTCGGGGAAAAGTTGCCCCAGGGCTGGGGAGCATCGCCCCAGTGCTGGGGCACTTTCACCCTGACTCGGGGGCACTGTCGCCCTGGCTTGAGGTGGATTCACCCCTGCACGGGGCCATATCTGGCTCAGACCAAGGCAGGTGTGCCCCGGCGCAGGGGCACATTCACCCCGATGTGAGTGTTTCCAGGTGGGTTAGGAAGACAAGTTTCTCCTGACTAGGATAAAGCAGAAAAAAGAAGAGAGAAAAACAAAATAAAAGAAAAGAGGAAAACAAGTGATGTCCGTAGGCTAGGAATATCGTGTACTGACAATCGGGTAATATGGATGTAGGGTTTCGAGCGATTACGAACACATGAGTGACGGTCGAAGGTACTGACAAGGACAATGACCAGAGTAGATCACGCAGCATTGGATCATGCAGGGTTCTTGCACTTTTTACAGGTTTCAGTGATGAGGTCACATCGAGCGATGCAGATAGCGTTGATAGAGAGATAGAGTTTAGAGACATCGACGTTTCATCTTCCAACAAGGGAGATAACGGTGACGTTGGAGGATGTATGGCACATCCTAAAGTTTTCGATAGCAAGGCTATTAGTTAGTGATGTGGTATCGAGAAGGGCGGAGTTAGATCACACTATGTCAGTGTTATTTGGACATGAGGATCTACCCATACAAGGTGGGTAGTTGGACCTAGACAGATGTTTGTCAATGGGGGTACCACCCCTACTATTATTTCTGTGTGGACTGATTAGTGGGATATTTTTACTGGATTGTAAGAAGCAATTTTGTAGTCTATGGTACATAGGCGTGATTCGACATATTGTCAAGTGGCATGAGGAACAAATCTCATAGGGTACCTGTGTATTAGTGCAGTTATACAGGGATATGCATTTGATCTGCTACCGAAACTCAATGAATTTAACACACACAACCCTACTATAGGTGTGGGCATGGGAGCATATTATGGTGATGAGACTCGTAGTGGTTAGGGAGGGAGATGACGATGATAGGGATCCTATGGCCTGGGGGTATGGGGAGGCGAGGGGCTGGGTTTTGCGGTATGAGATGCAGGGGATATGGATGTGTGGAGGAGAGCGATAGATGGTCTAGAGGAGAGAGACATATTATGGCATTCGTATATGTATCGACAATTCAGGGGATGGAGGGGGGAGGAAGAGAGATAGAGGGATTACTTTATGAGCCAGTGTGTCTTGATTGGGAGTCATTCACGCATAGTGGAGATGCATCAACCAAACAGAGTGTTGAGGAAGTTTGGGCTGATACAGGATATTCTGAATGCGCCCATCAAGTTTTGTTGACTCACCAAAGAGTGACCATGGGGGCCCGCTTTTAGACCTAGGGATGCTAGAGCGGCATGGGCAGTGACAGTGCAAGTACCCTACCCAGGGAGAGTTGTTGGGGTGGAGGATGTAGGAGCGATGATACGATAGGATCGATGGTGGGGCAACCACTGATGGGAGAGGATTACACCGACGGTGCCTATTGTAAGAGTTGTAGGATTCAGATCAGAGGATGAGCACCAGGGGGTGAGGGAGGGTGGAGATAGGAGGAGATAGGTGTGGAGGGGAGGGGAGAGGAGGGCAGTAGGACAATAGGAGGATGCAGAGGGTGTTGGTTAGCAGGGCATGGGAGAGGAGGGGGTTGAGGCAATAGAACATCCAAAGAGGAGGAGAAGGAGAAGACAGCGAAGGAGGGATAGGGCGAAGGTGGACGTAGTAGGACCCATTGGTGGGAGAGATGCAAGATGATAGGAGGGTGGGAGAGGTCTAGATCCATATGCAGTAGGACAAGATGAGCAAGAGGTGGAGATGATACACACGGTGGAGGGTGGAGTTGTTCAGCAAACTGGCATACGAGGTAGGTACGGTGGAGGAGAGTGTTGGTGCAGGCTAAGCAGGAGGAGATGGGAGAGGGTGGATAGCAAGATGGAGCTCAAGAGGAGATTGAAGCTAGGGGTCAGTCAAAGAGGATGGCTAGTAGGAGGCGATAGAGGAGGGTGCAAAGCATGGTAGAGCAGGGGCCTTCCATAATAGAAATAGGGGGAGCGAGGATGAGGAGTAGCCGGAGGGGGAGGCAGGGGTTGTAGGAGAGCCAAGGAGACTGATGAGAGTGGGGAGGCATGGTTAGCCATGGAGAGTTCAGGTCCACCCCACTATGGAGGGCCAGGAGACTCAGCAGGAGTAGGAGTGCAGGGGGCGATGATGCTATGGAGATAGATGGAGATGTTCTTGATATGGATATTTTGGATGCAGAGCCATTGGTGGTGGTTCCTTCCGTGGCATTAGAGGACCCTATTTCCCAGCCGAGAGATACTGTGGAGAGGCTTCATATTACAGATCAGAGGTTGAGGATAGCTGAGGTGGAGGTGATCAGACTCAGGGTCGAGCTATCGAGAGTACCGGTAGTAGGTCAGAGAGATTATGGATTTATAGTTTACCTCTTATCCACACAAGTAGAGGCGATGGGGAGGGAGAGAGATGGACTGCAGGCCGACATACAAGGGGTGCAGGATGAGTTGGTTGTTAGTTGGGACTGTGACAGACTACATGTAGAGGTTGTTATATTATAGGCCAGGGGGGAGCTAGAGGGGGTAACAGATCAAGGGTCAACAGGCATTGGACAACAGATAGATGATCTCTGATGGGAGCGAGATGAGCTACATGATAGAGTGCATTGTTAGAGCAGATAGTCGAAGATATGGGGTTGATGCAGGAGAGAGAGGGCACGGCGAGGGAGCAGGCCCATATAATGCATGCAGAGAGAGATGTAGTGCATGCACAGGTGTAGGCTATGAAGGCAGAGAGGGATGTGGCACAGGCACGAGTTCAGGTTTTGGAGAGTGAGAGAGAGCTGGATGAGGCACAGATACAGTCTCTTTAGAGGAGGAGAGAGGAGGCAGTTTTGGAAGTATCATCACTGTAGAGAGAGCAAGATGCATCAGGTTTGAGAGTACATGAGCTCTAGAGGGACAGGGATGTAGTGGTGGCTCGGTCACAGGTCGCACAGAGAGAGAGATGTTGCAGAGATGCGGATGCAGATGCTGCAAGGAGAGCGGGACACAGCAGTGACTTAGTTGCAGTTAGTACAGAGGGAGAGGGATGTTGCAGAGATATGGATGTAGATGCTGCAGGGAGAGCAAGATGCAGTAGTGGCTCAATTATAGTCAATACAGGTTGGTGATGTGATAGGGGTAGATATACAGGGGTTACAGGGGGAGAGGGATGTAGTAGTGGCTAGGGCAGTGGCCGCTAAGGAGATGAGAGACTGGGTTCAGGCAAAGATGGCGCAGTTACAATTATCCCAGGAGTCCTGGGAGCAGGAGAGGAGAGTGATCACTAGAGATTGGGATAAGTATTGCCAAGAACAGAATTCCGCTCGGGTCTAGGTTGTTGAGTGAGAGGAGAATGTGAGGGAGGTACTATTTTGGATGGCCACATATTATCATGCAGTTCCAGACCCGACACAGCAGATGTTCCAGTACGTTTGGCAGACACCATAGATGTCAGCGTCATCCTAGATGTTGGGGACGCAGACACGAGGTTTTAGTGATTCACAAGGGGTTTCACCAGGGAGATCAGTACCTGATTCACCTTAGAGATCAGATGTGGATAGCTCATTTGGCAGATGATAGACTACTTATTTTTTGATAGGTGTAGGGTGGATGGATAGGTCATAGTGACAGTGGTTATTTACAGGACCTTGTACTGGTATTTTTCTCTGATGATTTTTGTATACGATGGTCATAGATATGATGACATCGATGACATTATTATGATATTATTCATGTGATAGTCATGATTTATGAGATGTACTTTCGACTTTTGGTATATTTATATATGATATATGATAGCCCTTATTGACACCATGTTCATGCATTGGATGAATGATCGTGTTTATGCATTTGTGGACTATGGATGATTTTATTAATGTAGATGCTTATATGATGATATGATGTATGCATATGCTTTATCTATGATGGCTTATGTAAATGTTTATGTATGGATGCTTACTTGATTTATTGACATGTATGTATATGAGTATGATGGCTTATGTAGATGTTTTTATGAATGTTTTATACATGAAGGCTATGATGTATTATGAGTCTAACAATTTGTGATGCAGGTGGCGATGTAGGTGTGGTTCTAACATGTTACGATGCAGGTGGTGATGTATGTATGAACAGTAGAATGAACCTAATATGTGTGGATGATAATGCACGTGTAACGGAGTTAAAGTTGTAATGAATTAACAATGTGAATAGTAAATCATGAAAGGTAATAACACATGGTCATAACCGTCAATAAGGACTGACATGTAAAAAAAAAATGGGGGGGAAGATGTATGTGTAGTGATTGTGGAAAATGGGTGTAATTTGGCACCTGTTAATAACTTTTAGTATCCTGAGAAGAATGGGAGAGAGCGGGGTAAGTATTTACACAACCAAAATCATAGGGTGAATGCAATGCAATAGATGATGAAATGCAATCCTAATATGATTTTCCATCTTCGGAGAACTAATTTTTCCTATAGCATAAGACACCAAGTGCCAAGGTATAGGAAACCAAGGCGATTTAGCATCTAATGCCTAAAACAAACACACAAACAAGAAGGTTATCCCAACAACCCAAAGTAGTGAAAAATTTGGTTGGACTAGGCATTGGGATAACCACAAGCACAAAGGGATGTCCCAATGTAAAACATGATCATAGGGATCTTGGTGGTTACTACGTGGGACAACCCAGCAGACAACAACAATAAAAGATCAAGATATTCCCCTATGTGAATCATCCAAGACACACCATAATATGATAGATTATGGAGATCTTAACTAATTATAATAGGGAGCTCAAATAATAAACAAAAACCAAAAGTATCAAAAGATTGCAATCAAATTTTAAACATCCTTTGCCATAGGATCGAGAGGATGGATGAGGTTGATGAGGTTTGTTAGGAAGGATGCATCCTGTTGAGACTGATAATGGATACTAAACTAAAAGATCGATATGGCACGGGATACACAGAACCGATTGGATTTGCTGATACTAGCAGATCTCGTTTGTTAATAACCAGCTATATAAGGACATAGCTTGATGATACATTATAAGAGACAAGTCACAAGAAAGAAAACTGGCACATCCTACAGACCTAGGGGCTCGGGGGCCGATCAAAGATTAGTCTTGCCTACATGAAAGTGCAGAGCCCTCGTAGTTCTTGAAAATACTATGGATAAAGCAGAAAAAAGAAAATGGTGACCGATGATGAATGACACAAGACATGACACACAAATGCCCTGGGGGAGGATCAAATGATCAACCTTGCCTACGTGAAAGCGCAGGGGCAATGAAGTTCAGAAAAGACAAGCAACAACCAACCATGGATAAAAGTGAAAAGGGGACAGTGAAGACAGATGATGAATGACCATCACGAGATGGTCAATATTCCTCGGGGGCAGATCAAATGATCAGCCTTGCCTACGTGAAAGCACAGGGGCAACGTAGTTCAACTAAGGATGAGAAGACCGACGTGATAGGATGAGATCTAGATGGAGACTAACACAATGGATGATCCTATATGATGGCACCAACTAGCCGAAGATCAAATGAACGACACAAGCTCAGAGTGGGATACCGAAAAGCTCAGGATGAGGGATAGCCAAGGTGGATCGTCCAATGCTCAATCAAAATATATACCAAGCAGCTTAGGATGGGATGGGTGAGGATGATAGGGCGGATGAAAGCATAAAATAACTAGGACGCAAGGTAGATAATGATTAATCCCTTTACAAATGGTGCCTACGAACAGGTTTTCACCACCTATACTTATCCAAGGTGCCACCAAAGGTGGTTTTCACTATAGGACGAATTTATTTCTCTTTTATATATTTTTTTTAATTTTTTGATTTTTTGATTTTTTGAATTTTTTTGTGTTTTTGCAGGTAGGGTTACCAAGCGGATTTAGGTGTAGAACCTCCTCAAATGCATGATATTGATAGGCTCTTCTAGGGGTTCTCCTTCAAGGGTAGCAATTTTGTATGCCCCAGATCCATATTTAGCAGTTATGATATAAGGACCCAACCAATTTGCTTCAAATTTTCCTTTCTTATCGGGGTCTTGCTGAGTATGTTGGTTCTCTTTAAGGACTAGTTCACCAATCTGGAATTGTTGAGGATGAACCTTCTTGTTGTAGTTATTCTTGAGGCAGTTTTGGTAGGCTTGTAGATGATCATAGGCTTTGATTCGTATTTCATCAAGTAACTCTAACTGTGTAAGTCGTGCAACACGAGCATCCTCCTCACTAATAAGGTTCTTTAGAGAAATCCTCAGTGATGGGATCTCAACTTCGATTGGCAAGATGGCTGCGGCACCATACACTAAAGAATAGGGGGTGGCACCTATAGGGGTGCGGATGGAGGTGTGATATGCCCATAGGGCAGGATGAATATGGAGGTGCCAATCTCGACCAGTGTTATTGACAACCTTTTTGAGGATGTGGATAAGGGTCTTGTTGGTTGCTTCTACCTAACCATTACCCTAGGGGTAATAAGGCGTTGACCAATGATGTTGGATATGAAAGGTGTCAGAGATCTTTCATGGCTTGGTTTTTAAAATGTTTTCCATTATCGAATAAGATGGTGGATGGAATACCATATCTGCCAAAAATATGGTAAAGGATGAATTTGGAAATTTGAGTACCGATGATTTGTGAGAGTGGCATTGCTTCCACCCATTTGATGAAGTATTTAGTGGCAGTAATTATGAATGTATGGTCATCGGAAGAGGGTGGGTAAATCTTGCCAATCAAGTTGAGACCCCATTGAGAGAAGGGCCATGGTGCTAGTAGGGGCTGAAGGTTTTGTGCCGGGGCATGAATCAAATATACATGTTGCTGGAAGGGAAGTCATTTCTTCATGAACTCACAGGCATCAAGTTCTAATGTAGGCCAATAATATCCAGCTCGGAAAATCCTTTTGGCCAAAGCCACACCATTTGAATGGGCCCCACAAACACCACTATGTACCTATGTTAGTGCAGTATGGGCTTCGGTCTCATTCATACATCTAAGGAGGGTTCCATCATACCCACGATGATAAAGCATATCACCAATGATAATGTATTAGGCTGAACGTTGAATAAAGGATTTTCATTGGTTTTGTGTGAGGTATGGGGGTAAAATATTATCATGCAAATAAGTATTTATGTCTTGGTACCATGGGGAAGCATGACCTACAATGTCACACACCATGTCGACCTCTGGGATATCATATGTTGGGATTAAAATTTGTTCCACAAGGAACTCACATTTTGTTTGATCGTTAGGCATGTCAATCAGGGAGCCAATAGTAGCTATTGCATCAGCTGCTTTGTTCTATACCCTAGGAATTTGGTCAAATTGTATGAAGGTGAAATATTTCTTGAAGTCATCCACCATGCATTTATAGGGTAACAATTTATCATCTTTTGTTAGGAATTCATCATTAACTTGTTTAATGACCAACAATGAATCACCAAAGACTCTCAAATGAGTTATGTGCCACTGCTTTGCAATTTAGAGGCCTATGAGGAGGGCTTCGTACTCTACTATTTTGTTGGTACACGGGAATGTTATCCTGAACGATTTTGGAATGTAGTCACCTTGAGGGGTAACCAACAAAATTCCTACGCCTGATCCATTATGAGTATATGAGCTATCAAAATACAATATCCAAGCAAGTGCTTCTGTAATTGTGCAAACTTCTTCATCTAAAAATTCAGTGACTAGAGGGTAAGCATCCACTAGTGGTGCCTCGGCCAACTAATCAACTATGACTTGTCCCTTTATGGCTTTGCGATCCATGTAATCTATGTCAAATTCACTTAGGAGCATGACCCACTTAGCCATGTGACCAGTTAAAGTGGTTCTAGATAACATATACTTTAGTGGATCATTTTTTGCTATTAATTTGACCGGATGACTAAGCATGTAATGTCATAGTTTTTGTGTACTGAAGACTATTGCAAGGCAGACTTTCTCCATGGGTGAATAATTTAATTCATAGCCAACCAGTGTTCAACTGATGTAGTAGATTGCTCTTTCTTTTGAGGACTCGTCATGTTGTGCCAATAATTCCCCTAGAGCGATTGAAGTGGTAGAGATATAAAATAGGAGGGGTTTCCCTGGAATCGGTGGCATTAAGATCGGTGGATGAGCCAAGTATTCCTTGATCTTATCAAAACCTATCTGACACTGTTGGTTCCATCTGAAGGTGGAATCTTTTTTCAGAAGATGGGTGAATGACTGACACTTATCTGCAAGTCGGGCTATGGACCAACGGATGGATTACAGTTTTCCTTGGAGACTTCTTAATTGTTTCATATTGCGTGGGGGTAGAATATCCAAAATAGCTTTCACCTTGGCGGGATCAACCTCAATGCCTCTTCGAGAGACTATGAAACCCAACAATTTCCCTGATGTAACACCAAAGACACTTTTTTGGATTTAGTTGTAGCTTGTAATGTTCTAGCCACTCAAAGATATTTTTTAGTATGGCAGGGTGCTCTGCTCTGGTTTTGGATTTTCCTAGCAATTCGTCAACATAATCTTTTGTGATAATATGGATGAGGTCATGGAAGATGAAATTCATTTCCCTTTGATATGTCACCCCCACGTTCTTGAGACCAAAGGGCATAACATTATAGCAAAAAGTACCCCAAGGTGTCGTAAAAGCAGTCTTGTATTGATCTTCAGCTACAATTTCGATCTGATTATAACTAGAGAAACCATCCATAAGGGACAACATCTCATGTCCTATAGTAAGGTCAACCAACATGTCAATATTGGGCAGGAGGAAGTCATCTTTTGGATAGGCTTTGTTAAAATCCCAGAAGTTTGTACAAATCTGAATGTCTTTGTTTGGTTTGGCAATAGGCACTATGTTGGAGATCCAATCAAAGTAGTCAATGGGTCTGATAAAATCGGCATACAGTAATTTTTCTAACTCCTTGACCAATAATGCTACTTGTGGATGCATTTTTCGGAGCTTCTGTTTGACAGGCTTAGCATCTGGGTGAACATCCAAATGATGAACTACTAAAGTAGGGTCTAAGCCTGGCATATCTAAGTATGACCAAGCAAAGTTAATGATTCCATCTTGGAGCAGCTGAACAAAGACTAAATATTCTTGCTCTGATAGTGACTTGGCCACATAAGTGATCATAGGGTTTTCAGCAGTACCTAGGTTAACTTCTTGAGTTTCTTCAATTAGGATGGATAACTGTGTGGATAATTGAGTTCCCACAAGAGGAAGATGAATGTCTCCATCTTCCAGTGCCTCTTCGAGGTTTTCACTGTCGGATGCGTCATTTAATTTTACTTTTTCCAAGTCAGGAAGTGCCTCAGGGAGGTTTTCACTAGATGATTATTTTTTATTTTTCTTATTTTTATTTTTGCGACTGGAGCGTTCATCTTCCCCCAATCCCATGAGGTTGACATATGTATCTAGGGAGACCTTGGCAGGTGTGCTATCACGTAGGTCCCAATCAATGAGTTCGGGATGGTGAAGAGAAAGGTTGATGGTACAGATGGATAAGCAGTCAAACATGGATGATAGGTATGTGTGATTAACATCATCGTACACACGTATGATGGATTCTTCCTTGGGTATGTCTTCCAAGGGACCACTCTCCACAATAACACTATTGGAGGTATTAGATGATTGTGCAGGGCCTTTCTATTTTTTGTCATATCTGAGGCCTATATTTTGCAGTAGCTTTGATACATCAATAGGTTGCAACCATCCATGTTCTTCCTTACCTAGGCCCTTTCCTTGGCAGTTATTCTTTTTTGTGAACTTAGCTAACCAAGGGTATGCTTCTTGAAAGTATTCTTTTAGAGGAGGATATGGTTGGGGTTCTTCACGTTATACCCACTGATTGATATCCTCTTCTAGTGCATCTATCTTTATACTAGGAGACCGGAAAGTGGTAGTGGGAATGTTTTTTGCACTGAAGGTGATAGTCTTGTCTTCCTTTGGAGTAGCCTGAGAAGTTTGGTCGTACATGTGTGGTGATGGTGGCATGGTTGCCACATTTAGAGCGGTATGCATTTCATATTCACCACACCCCTTGTCAATGATCTAGACTTTGGTGACTGTAGGATTATTGGCAAAAGATGGAGTGGTCATTGTGGTGGATGATGGATTGGAGGATGATGACTGAGATGCCCCCATTTCAACCCCAGGACAATAATGTAAATGTGGAAATGATGCTTCTAGAGCACGATAGTATTCAAATGGTTGTGGTTCGGCATAAATGGTGATCTCTTGTCCATTAACCGGGAACTTTAGGCATTGATGGTATGTGGAGGGGACGGCTTGCATGGCGTGGAGCCATGGGCAGCCAAGAAGGAGATTATACGGTAAGTCTAGATCAAGGACATGACAAGTAGTGTGTTGAACTACAGGTCCAACTTGGATACGAAGACTGATGATCCCTTCAGAATTTCTTTCTACATTATCATAAGCCTTGATTGTGATGATTTGATTACTCAAATCCGCTTGAGTATACCCTACCTGTTTTATGAACTTCAGAGTACATAGATTGAGGGAAAAACCATTATCTACCCAAGGCCCTTTTTATTTTATGATGGGAAACCGAGACTTCAATGTGTAAGGGATGGTTGTGATTGGCATCAATATTTGGCATGTCATTCTAACTGAAGTGTAGTTGGTAAGACAAAGCCAGGTGTCCTACTAAAGCTTGGAACTATGTGGGATCAATGTCATTAGGTACGTGAGTTTCTTGTAAAGCTATGTTGAATAGTTCTTGATGTACGGAAGAAGACTTAAGCAGATCTAGGATTGAGATCTGAGTAGGGGTCTTTCCTAAGTGATCAAGAATGTTATACTGAGAGTTTACATGGTTTGATTGGGCAGATGTGGAGGCTATAGGGATAGTAATGTGGGACCGTCAAGTAGCAACAACACATTATGGATCTTTAGCCTTAACATGTATCATAGACACACAAGGTTCTACCTGTTCAATGTAATGGACAATGCCATCATAATTGAGGGGTACATTTTTATAGCTTATATTATTTTTGTTGTTGTCTTGAGGATTGTTGTTGGAGGTTCTTGCACCTTGATTATGGTTAGGGAAGGTGTTTTGGTATATCTATAATTGAGCATTGGATGATGAATCTTGACTGGTGTTGAATTTGATATCTACTCGATCGATAAGATCTTGGACATATTTTTTGAGACCTTGACACTTATTCAGAGTGTGCCCTTTAATTTTATGGAATTCACAATATTCATTCTCCTTAAACCAGGAAGGTTTGGGCTTGGACTCATCAAGTGGTTTGGTGATAGGGTACGTGATCGGATAGTTGACCTATAACAACTTATTAAAGATGACACTCAATGGTTCTCTTAATTGGGTATATTGTCATTTTCCATTCACTTGACTATTCTGGTTCAACTGTTGAGGAGGACGAGATCCCCCTTGTGGCATGGATATGGCATTAGGTACAAATGGTTGTTGCCTCTAGGATGTTTTAGCCACCTAAACATGTCTAGTGTCAGTGACACCATCATTTACTACATTTTTGTTCTTGTTCCAAAAGTGGGACTTATCATCGGATGGCATTTCTTTGTCATGGTTATGTATCTTGATGCGCCCTTTGGCAATAAGGGCATGTTCAAGGATGGGTCATTTTTCCACTATTTCAGAAAAAGTGGTAACATAGTGCAACCTAAAATTATGTGCCATGTTGGGATGTGAGTTCTCCACAAAGAGGGTGACCATGTCTTTCTCTTTGAGAGGGGTTTTCATTCAGCTTGCTAGTCCTCACCACCTTTGAAGGTAGCTAGCAAAGGTTTCACCTTCACATTGCTTCTCCTTAAGGTCCAAAGTATCAGTGTCTTTTTCCAAATTGAAGAAGTAAGAAACATTTTTTTCTAAGAGATCCGCAAAGGATTTTATGGACCCTCGTTCTAGACTTATGAACCATTCAAGGGCTTTGCCTATCATGCTCCATGGAAACAAACACAAGAGGTAGTTGTTGTTGTGCATAACTTCCTGACATTGGGAGTAAAACTATTACAAGTGAGCCTTAGGATCTTTGTTTCCCTTGTATCTATCAAACTTTGGAATCTCACACTGCTTTGGGAAGGGAATTAGTGAGATGGACGGATCAAACGGATAGGGACATATATCTTCAAATTTAAAGGATTGTTTACTAGTCCCTGCTTCGAGATCTTTCAAAGAAGCTTTAATTTCCAATGGATCCGCATTGACTAGTTGTGCAATCAAGGTAGGTGGGTTGGATGGATAGGGATGATAGGATGATCGTGGATCTTGTTGAGATAATGTTTGAAGATGGATGTAAGGATTTTGATAATGAGAGGATGGTGTTCCCTGCTAATGTTTCAAGGGTTTTTTTGGCATGGAGGTTGTTGTTGTGACGTATAGTATGGATTTGTTTGATAAGAATGCATGACTGAATGTTGAGGAGCTTGAATGTGATATTGCGGATTGGTTTGTTGGTATTGGAGGTACTGTTATGATTGTTGGGAGACCACATAGGGTGGTTGTTGTTGAAACTGATGTTGGTTATGATAGTAATAATGCTGAGGAGGTGGCTAGTGTGACATCGATTGTTGTGTGGGCTGAGATGGGATGTTGTGTTGTGGTTGAACTTGCGAACATAAAATGGATGCAAGGAATGGGGATATGGCTTGGGTGAGAGGTTGGGATGGATTCCTTGCAATTGGTATTGTGGTTGTTGTGAAGAAACTAAAGCATTATGTGGGGGTTGTTGCTGATGAGGTGGTTGAGATAACATAGAGGCATTCTATAAAGGAGGTTGTTGGGTACCAACCAAAGCATTTGGTTGGGATGTACGATGTAGAGGTAATTGAGGTGGTAGGTTAGATTGAGGAGGCTGTTGAGATGTATACAAAATCGGTGGTAGATTTGTGGCCCTAGGAGGTGGAGGCAATGCAGTAAAAGGGTTGCCCCCAGCATTGATGGGAGGTTGAATCGAAAGGGGTGGTGTTGTTAGCATTAATGGTGAAGGTTGTGGAACATTTTGTTGCATACCATAGGCAAAAGGATTATTGGGATTAGACACTTGAGGAGCCCCCATGACTGAGATTGTGGCATGTGGGGGTGGTTAACATGATAAATAATGGTGTTGCCAAATTCAAGTTGATGCCAACCCTCTACTGGAGGAACATTGGGGATGTATGAACCATCTAGTGCATTTTGTGAACCTTGGGGTATATTAGATGTGGAACTCCTATATTTGGATAAGTCAACACTTGATGGAGGTTTGACACCCTTTTCAATTAGGTGGGCCAAGATTTCTTCCCCATATTTTTTGAACAGGTGATCAATAATTTGCACATTGGCAAGATTACTGAAATGTTCCTCAAGCATGAGTTCAGGTTGATTAGCCATACTCTCTTCACCATGTGGTGAGTTCTAATTTTCAGTGTTGGAGTGTGATGAAGTTCCATTATGAGGGTCTTTGGGGATGTTCACTCCATTGTTAGGATCTTGAGAGACATTTGTACCATTTGTAGGATTTTCATTATTATTAAGATCTTGAGACATGTTCACTTGGGAATTTTGACCTTGTTGTTGTGCCATTTGCTTCTTGGCTTGTGACCTAGTTTGAACGAGCATGCAAATGTGCTATGGGAAAATTATAAAGATGTCCTTGATGAGTGATTTTATTTTTATTGGATGATATTGGTTTTTGATTTTCATTGGATCGGATTTTGATTGGATAGATTAGATTGGATTTTGATTAGATAGATTGGATTGGATTGTTAAGATATATTGGATTGGGTTGATTGAATGGATGTGATTGGATCAATTAGATAATTGGATAAGTGTGATTGGTTTGATTGGATGATTGGATAAAATAGATTGAGTGATTGGATAGGTGTGATTGGATGATGGAAGATGTGAGGGACCCTAATCTAGTAAAAAAACATCACCCTTAGTGACCTAGAGCATTGATTGATCTGGTGGATGATCACAACACCAAATCCACCTCAAGATAGAAATGGATTGATTAGGGCCAAGGATGATAACTTATGACACCAAATTCACCTCAAGATAGAAGTAAATTGATTTGGGTCAAAGTTAGTGATTGATATGAAGGATAACAATCAAATTCAAGTGCTAAGGTCAATTTGGGTAACAAATTTTAATACGAGGTTAAGGTGATTTGATGATGAGTGGTGTTGATGTGATATGGATTAGGTGATGCAAATGGTAAGATTTTGGTGAATCAAGTTCACTAGGTGATGATATGGGCCTTCCAAACGAGTTACCAAAAAATTCAAAACGAGTGGGTGGATTGAGAGAATAAATGTATGGATGCTTGGGATGACTAATGGAGATTTAGGATGATTAAATGAAAGTTTGGAGGCTAAACAGAGGTTTGGAATGATAAAATGGAGGTTTAGAATGATAAAATGGGGGTTTCAGAGGTTTAGAATGACAAAACGGAGGTTTGGGATGATAAAAAAGAGGTTTGGAATGATTAAACAATGGTTTAGAGGCTAAACTAAGCTAAACAGGGCGATTTTAATTGTTCAGGAGGGAAAATTCACCCCACTACAACAAACAGGAGGGAAAATTCACCCCACTACAGTAATCAGGAGGGAAAATTCACCACATTGTAGTGAACAGGGACCTGGTTTTGATGAAAATGACTATGGCAAGGACTTAAAATGACAACAATAAGGCCAATTTGTCAAAAAGTTTACTGGTTTCTCACAAAAAAACTTTCAAACAAGCACAATCCTACGATTAGTAATAAGGGTATGGCCAATAAAGGTCTTAATCTAGGATTCACAAGGTGTCTAGGGAGTCCTCGATATACTCTCGGTACGTGAGGCACAACCATGAACACCAG
>VDFB02000017.1:497210778-497313681 GCA_007258455.2 Sequoia sempervirens
CTTGATTGGGAGACCATCAAATCCTCCAATTCTAATATATGAAAACCTTTGAAATTGTATAAAATGATTTCCATAGGTGTCAATTAATTGTATGGCCTAGGCAGAGATTCTAAAACCTATATCCCCTTGAATTTCTTGAACCATCCTCCCAGTAAATGTATCATTTACTCTCTTATAATAATGATAACTCTTCCCTAACTGTAACTTGTCATAGTAATCAAAAATTTGAACATCTTGAGGTTGAACTGCATTTGATCTCAGTCCAGGCCAAGGTCTAGTACAACCAATGGCATAAAGAAAATGGGAGGACATATAAAGGAACTTGTTAACTAGGAAGTGAGTGATCGTAGAATGCATTTTTTTACTGATGAGATGTTCCCAATCGAAGAATTGTACACCATGAATAATGATCTACATGAAGAAGTACATCCATTCTTCAAAATCATGTGCTCTCTTTTGCTTTCATATCATTTTGAATATTTGAAAAAGAATGACTAGTAAAGCTTTTCAGCCAATTGAGCGGTTTCAATAACCCTATCGGGGACCGACAAAGGTTTTGAAACTTAAGTACGATTCTAAAATACCACCTTCATTGTATAATCTTCATTTTGTTGCTCTTTGGAAAAGAAAGAGTTCAAAACTTGCTCGTTGTCAAAAGAAAGTATGGTTTCGACAACCTTGTTGAGGACCGACAAAGATTTTAAAACCTACATAAAGTTCTACAATCATTTTAACTTTCTTTTCTCTTTATCAATAGTTGTAAAGGTTGTGAGAGACACCTCACACTCTGACACAGTTCTAGGAACTTACAAAGGATCGACTACAAAAGTGAACCTTAGACTTAGTTTTTGAAGCATTGGATGTAAAGAAGGTTGCGACAACCTAAGCAGAGCCTGATATGGTTTTGAAATCCATGGGAAGGAGTGACAATTTTTAACAGTAAAAAATTTACATGGGTGGACATGGTTCAGGGGGGATCAAAACCATGGTAACACATTGCAATTTTTGCATCAATACTCCCAATATCTTTAATACTTCAATCTATTAACATGATTGGTTGTCTTTACATGTTTAATAAAAATTGGGTCCACTAGGTCTAATTCATCATCTGCAATACCTTGGATATCCCAATTTAATTTGAATGTTACAATTTGCTTTAGTGACAATCTCATCTAACTTCTTTGAACTTCATATTCAATAGCACAATTATCCCAATAGTCTTCTAAATGTATAATGTGGTAGAAACCTGGCCCTAGATGTAGATTATCGTTAACAAATTTCTTATTGTCAAAAGGAAATCTCCTTTCATAAAATTTCATAGAGAACTTCACCAAGTCTTCAATACTGAGAGCATCAGACATGGATTTACAAGAATAATAACCAAGGCTAATGGGGAATTGGATACCTGCCTTTTTCCTTTCTTGGCACCCTTTATTCACCTCAGCCACCTACCTGCATACCTCAATGAGAACCAACTTATCATGTGCATACTTAGGCAATTTGTAGGGCAACCCATCAAATCCCCCAATTCTAATGTATGTGAATCTTTGAAATTGTATAAAATGGTTTTCGTATGTATCAATTAGCTGGACAGCCTCTAAAAAAATCCTTAAGCCCATATCTTAAATGCATTTACTTGTCTATAACTCCTGAAACTCCTTTCCAATTGGAGTTAAGTATAGTAATCATAAACCTGATTGTTTCATCATGAACCTCGACTGGTCGCAAACCTGGCCAAGGTCTTGTACATGCAATAGCATAGAGTAGATAAGAAGAAATAGAAGGATCTGTTGAGTGGAAACAAGACTATCATTGAGTGCATTTGATCACTAATAAGTTAAGCCCAGTTGAGATATTGTTCACCATGAATAATTATCTGGATGAAGAAACACATCCAATCTTCAAAGTTGTGGGATTTTTCATTACCTTTTAGTCTGTATAGATCTATCATGCTTGAAATCTCATCTGCAAAACGAGTTCTATGTAGCTCTTTGGGTAGTTGAGAATTGTCTTTTTTGGGGGTGGCAAACCATTCTTAGGCAATTACGTTTTATATTGACCTTTCTTCTCATGAAAACATTAGTGTGAAAGGAAAAAATTGAAGTTTGTGTACTCTTCTCTCTCTAGTAAATGTAAGCATGAAGAAAAACTGTCTCCATTTACCTTGATGACCAGTCGATTATCATTTGTTCTAATTTCTCTTGTATTAGAATTGTAGACACCTAAATTTGGACACTTAATTTACCCAAATTTATCCCCTTTCATCTAAACATCCTTTTATTTGCATTAATTAAGTAATATTACTATTATTTAATTAATACCTTAATTTTGCCAAATCCCTAAGGTATTTAGTTAGTAATTAAAAACCTTATCTCTTTAATCCCCCTTTCATCAAATGAATTAAATTCCTCACATGTCACATCACTTTTCTTTAATCTTAATCAACCTTTTAATCTCTTTATTAGGGATGTGCACATGCCTAATCCTTACTTAGGATGTGTCACATCCTCCAACTTTTGCAAGTTGGCTTCTAATCCTCATTATCATCTAATTATCTTCTAATTATTGATTAGTTAAACATAATTAATACCTTGGTCAACTCTCCCCATCCCCCAAAGAATTTTTAATTCTTTTTTATTCATCCAAGGCTCCTCTCTTCCCCATGTGAATTTTTAATTCAATTTTATTCCTCCTAGAATCCCCTTTTTCCATACATCTTCTAAAATCTTTGACTTGTCACATCAAGTCACATGTGGACAAGTGCTTCCATTTTTGGAACCTTGTCTTGTCCATGGGATTCTTCTAAGCATGTGAATTTTTAATTCACATTTATTCACCCAAGATTCTTTTCATCTCTCAATGTACTTCCAAGGTACATGTTCTTACACATCACTTGTCCTTATTTCACCTCACTTACACATCATCACATCCTTGGCCATCTCACATTCCACATGTCAAGATGTGAGGGCTTGTGAGTCCTCAACTCACCATAGCCCTACATATTGACCTTGGTGGCTCAATCTCAACCATTGAATTCTCCAGAGAATTCAAATTCCTCTATAATACCCCCTCCTCTAAGGCATTTTGGGGGGACTGTCATTTTGCAACCTTATGCTGTTATTTTGTACACTCATTTTACAAGTATTTTTCTCTCATCTAAACATCCATTTTATCCATTTGCATTTGCATCCCACCATCTAGTTAATTTTGCATTTAGCTACATTAATAGTCATCTAAGGAGCATACAAATCAATCCAAATCAAGGGCCAACCAAGGAATTTCAACAACAAAAAAGGTATAATCATTTGTAATCTTCTTTCATCTTATTTCTTTGTGTTAACAATTTCTTAGGCTAATCTTGAGGTGTTTCTTTGTGTTTTTCCATTGCATTTTAGTTGTTTATAAATGTGATATCCTCGAGTTTTACCTATTCTAAACAACTAAAATGCAATGGAAAAACACAAAGAAACACCTCAAGATTATCCTAAGGAATTGTTAATACAAAGAGATAAAATGAAAGAAAATTGCAAATGATTATACCTTCTCTTTGCAAATAAAATTACTTGGTTGGCTCTTGATTTTGATTAATTTGCATGCTCCTTAAATGGCTATTGATGTAGCTAAATTAAAGATTAACTATATGATGGGATGCAAATACAAATGGCTAAAATAGATGGCTAGATGGGGGAAAATGCTTGTAAAATGAGTGCACAAAATGACAGCATAAGGTTGCTCAAATGACTAAGTGTTGTAAATTCCTTAGATAAAGGGGTATTTATAGGAAATTTAAATTCTCTAGAGAATTCAATGGTTGAGATTTATCCAAAAATACCAAGATGAAAGGCTAAGGTGAATTGAGGACTCACAAGCCCTCACATTTTGACATGTGGAGTGTGAAGTGGCTAAGGGTGAGATGATGTGTAGGTGATGTGAAAGGAGAGTACATGATGTGGAGAAAGGACAAGTACCTTCCAAGTACCTTGGGGAGTGAGAATATTTCCTCAAAAAGGAACTTCTTGTCCCCAAGTGAGAATGAAAGTGACATTTGAGGAATTTTGGAATTTCTCAAAAAACTCCATAGAAAATGAGAAAGTGGTTGGAGAAATAAATGTGAATTAAAAACTCACATTCTTAGGAGAATCTAATGGATAAGAGAGGGTCTCCAAAAAAGTGGGAATTGGTCACATGTGGATGAGGTGACAAGTTAAATGTTTTAGAAGCCTTGGAAGGATAAAATGTGAATTAAAAATTCACATGGGAAAGAGGGTCAATGCCAAGAAAGGAAAATAAAAAGGTTGACTAAAAAGTGGTGTTAAAAGTGGCTAATGACTTTGATTAAGCTTGTGCAAATACCTAATTAAGGTAATTAATGAGAGATTAGAAGCAAGTGGCAAATGTAGGAGGATGTGACATTAACACCTAATTAAGAGGATGCACATCTTAATCATGAATTAATTAAATTAATCCAGCTTAAAATAGGATTATGGAGGATGTGACAAGGAGAGAGAAAAAAAATTAAATTGATTTTAATTCAAAAAAGGTTAAGATGACTAAATTAAATAAATTGATGTATTTATTTAATTTAGAAAGGAAAAATGTGTAAGGTAAAGCATTTAATTGTTAAATTAAATACTTTAAGAACCTTAGGCGGGAAGTGTAATATTAATTAAATTAATTAATTTTGGCATAATGGATGAATAAAGAGGTAAATTTGATCGTATGGGAGCGATCAAATTTAGATGTCTACATTTTTCCCTTTGAAATATTGTTAGAATAATAATGTTTTGAAGAAAAATAAAATGTCGATGGTGAAGGAAGTGATAGGGCTTGATGCCCCAGCATGAAAGAGGTTGAATGAGCTACCCAAGCGGAGGGAAAAAAGGAGGGAGATGCCCCACTGACTGCCATGAAGGGATGGAGGGAAAATGGTAGGGTATGCCCCCTTGAGAGGGCGATTGGGGAACAAAAGGGGCCCCAGAAGAGCTCTCGATAGGAAGAAAATGAGGACACCATTGAATAGATCTCGAAAAACTAAGCAACTTTTACTTTTGAAAGGAGTTGATCGAATGCACGGTTTGCAAATGGCGGCCCCGAGAAAGGAGGGAATTAGTTGGAGGAGAAAAAAGTTAAATAAAAGGTAAAATATACATTTTATTTGAAAAGGGGGAAAAGAGGGGTTAAAAGGTAATTGTAAGAATTACTTTGTCACATTGTCACTGTAGCAGTTGAGAGAAGAGGAAAGGAGAGGAGGAGAGGAAAGAGCAACGATGTCGCAAGATTACGACTCTGATATCATTCACTGGGAAAACAAGGTACGGAGGTACCACACCCACTATGTGGTGCCCCGCCAGGTTAGTAATAAAACCCCTCTTGTGTATTTTAAACATTTATAGCATGTTTTGGGATGTTTAAAGAAAATGTAAAACATGGGTTTTATTTGCGAGATAAAATAGAAAAATGGGTAGATTAAATGTTTGGCAAATAGATAGGGAAGAGATGGCATTTGAGGAGGGGGGGCTGGAATGGTCCCGAGAGGAGCGTATCTGCCCTGGGTAGGGGCGGAGTCACCCTAGGGCAGGGGCATGTCTGCCCCAGGTAGGGGCGGAGTCACCCCAAGGCAGGGGTGTGTCCGCCCTTGCTCGGGGCAAAGCCACCCCAATGTTGGGGTGCATCCACCCCAGATTGGGGCGGAGCTGCCCCAAGGTGGGGGTATGTCCACCTCGGCGTTAGGGTGCATTCACCCTGGGTTACGGCAGAGTCGCCCCAAGGTGGGGGCGTGTCTGCCCTGACTTGGGGCAGAGTCGCCCCAGGGCGGAGGCGTGTCTGCCCTGGCTCAGGGCAGAGTTGCCCCAACATTGGGGCGCGTCCACCCCGTGTTGGGGCAAAGTTTCCCCAGGGCTGGGGAGCATTGCCCCAACTCGGGCCAGAGTCGCCCCAGTGCTGGGGCACTTTCACCCCGACTCGGGGGCACTGTCGCCCTAGCTTGAGGTGGATTCACCCCTGCACGGGGCCATATCTGGCTCAGACCAAGGCAGGTGTGCCCCGGTGCAGGGGCACATTCACCCCGATGTGAGTGTTTCCAGGTGGGTTAGGAAGACAAGTTTCTCCTGACTAGGATAAAGCAGGAAAAAGAAGAGAGAAAAACAAAATAAAAGAAAAGAGGAAAACAAGTGATGTCCCTGGGCTAGGAATATCATGTACTGACAATCGGGTAATATGGATGTAGGGTTTCGAGCGATTATGAACACATGAGCGACGGTCGGAGGTACTGACAGGGACAATGACCAGAGTAGATCACGCAGCATTGGATCATGCAGGGTTATTGCACTTTTTATAGGTTTCAGTGATGAGGTCACATCGAGCGATGCTGATAGCGTTGATAGAGAGATAGAGTTTAGAGACATCGACGTTTCATCTTCCAACAAGGGAGATAACGGTGACGTTGGAGGATGTATGGCACATCCTAAAGTTGTCGATAGCAAGGCTATTAGTTAGTGATGTGGTATCGAGAAGGGCGGAGTTAGATCACACTATGTCAGTGTTATTTGGACATGAGGATCTACCCATACAAGGTGGGCAGTTGGACCTAGACAGATGTTTGTCAATGGGGGTACCACCCCTACTATTATTTATGTGTGGACTGATTAGTGGGATATTTTTACTGGATTGTAAGAAGCAATTTTGTAGTCTACGGTACATGGACGTGATTCGACATATTGTCAAGTGGCACGAGGAACAAATCTCATAGGGTACCTGTGTATTAGTGCAGTTATACAGGGATATGCATTTGATCTGCTACCGAAACTCAATGAATTTAACACACACAACCCTACTATAGGTGTGGGAATGGGAGCATATTATGGTGATGAGACTCGTAGTGGTTAGGGAGGGAGATGATGATGATAGGGATCCTATGGCCTGGGGGTATGGGGAGGCAAGGGGCTGGGTTTTGCGGTATGAGATGCAGGGGATATGGATGTGTGGAGGAGAGCGATAGATGGTCTAGAGGAGAGAGACATATTATGGCATTCGTATATGTATCGACAATTTAGGGGATGGAGGGGGGAAGAAGAGAGATAGAGGGATTAATTTATGAGCCAGTGTGTCTTGATTGGGAGTCATTTACGCATAGTGGAGATGCATCAACCAAACAGAGTGTTGAGGCAGTTTGGGCTGATACAGGATATTCTGAATGCGCCCATCAAGTTTTGTTGACTCACCAAAGAGCGACCATGGGGGCCCGCTTTTAGACCTAGGGATGCTAGAGCGGCATGGGCAACGACAGTGCAAGTACCCTACCCAGGGAGAGTTGTTGGGGTGGAGGATGTAGGAGTGATGATACGATAGGATCGATGGTGGTGCAACCACTGATGGGAGAGGATTACACCGACGGTACCTATTGTAAGAGTTGTAGGATTCAGATCAGAGGATGAGCACCAGGGGGTGAGGGAGGGTGGAGATAGGAGGAGATAGGTGTGGAGGGGAGGGGAGAGGAGGGCAGTAGGACAATAGGAGGATGCAGAGGGTGTTGGTTAGTAGGGCATGGGAGAGGAGGGGGTTGAGGCAATAGAACATCCAAAGAAGAGGAGGAGGAGAAGATAGCGAAGGAGGGCTAGGGCGAAGGTGGACGTAGTAGGACCCATTGGTGGGAGAGATGCAAGACGATAGGAGGGTGGGAGAGGTCCAGATCCAGATGCAGTAGGACAAGATGAGCCAGAGGTGGAGATGATACGCATGGTGGAGGGTGGAGTTGTTCAGCAAACTGGCATACGAGGTAGGTACGGTGGAGGAGAGTGTTGGTGCAGGCTAAGCAGGAGGAGATGGGAAAGGGTGGATAGCAAGATGGAGCCTAGGAGGAGATTGAAGCTAGGGGTCAGTCAGAGAGGATGGCTAGTAGGAGGCGATAGAGGAGGGTGCAAAGCGTGGCAGAGCAGGGGCCTTCCATAATAGAGATAGGGGGAGCGAGGATGAGGAGTAGCCGGAGGGGGAGGCAGGGGTTGTAGGAGAGCCAAGGAGACTGATGAGAGTGGGGAGGCATGGTTAGCCATGGAGAGTTCAGGTCCACCCCACTGTGGAGGGCCAGGAGACTCAGCAGGAGTAGGAGTGCAGGGGGGTGATGATGCTATGGAGATAGATGGAGATGTTCCTGATATGGATATTTTGGATGCAGAGCCATTGGTGGTGGTTCCTTCTGTGGCATTAGAGGACCCTATTTCCCAGCCGAGAGATACTGTGGAGAGGCTTCAGATTACAGATCAGAGGTTGAGGATAGCTGAGGTGGAGGTGATCAGACTCAGGGTCGAGCTATCGAGAGTACCGGTAGTAGGTCAGAGAGATTATGGATTTATAGTTTACCTCTTATCCACACAAGTAGAGGCGATGGGGAGGGAGAGAGATGGACTGCAGGAAGACATACAAGGGGTGCGGAATGAGTTGGTTGTTAGTTGGGACTGTGACAAACTACATGCAGAGGTTGTTATATTATAGGCCAGGGGGGAGCTAGAGGGGGTAACAGATCAGGGGTCAACAGGCATTGGACAACAGATAGATGATCTCCGGTGGGAGCGAGATGAGCTACATGATAGAGTGCATTGTTTAGAGCAGATAGTCAAAGATATGGGGTTGATGCAGGAGAGAGAGGGCACGGCGAGGGAGCAGGCCCATATAATGCATGCAGAGAGATGTAGTGCATGCACAGGTGCAGGCTATGAAGGAAGAGAGGGATGTGGCACAGGCACGAGTTCAGGTTTTGTAGAGTGAGAGAGAGTTGGATGAGGCACAGATACAGTCTCTTCAGAGGAGGAGAGAGGAGGCAGTTTTGGAAGTATCATCACTGTAGAGAGAGCAAGATGCATCAGGTTTGAGAGTACATGAGCTCTAGAGGGACAGGGATGCAGTGGTGGCTCGGTCACAGGTCGCACAGAGAGAGAGATGTTGCAGAGATGCGGATGCAGATGCTGCAAGGAGAGTGAGACACAGCAGTGACTTAGTTGCAGTTAGTACAAAGGGAGAGGGATGTTGCAAAGATACGGATGCAAATGCTGCAGGGAGAGCAGGATGCAGTAGTGGCTCAATTGTAGTCAATACAGGTTGGTGATGTGATAGGGGCAGATATACAGGGGTTACAGGGGGAGAGGGATGTAGTAGTGGCTAGGGCAGTGGCCGCTAAGGAGATGAGAGACCGGGTTCAGGCAAAGATGGCGCAGTTACAATTATCTCAGGAGGCCTGGGAGCAGGAGAGGAGAGTGATCACTAGAGATTGGGATAAGTATCGCCAGGAACGGAATTCCGCTCGGGTCTAGGTTGTTGAGTGAGGGGAGAATGTGAGGGAGGTACTATTTTGGATGGCCACATATTATCATGCAGTTCCAGACCCGACATAGCAGATGTTCCAGTATGTTTGGCAGACACCATAGATGTCATCGCCATCCTAGATGTTGGGGACGCAGACACGAGGTTTTAGTGATTCACAAGGGGTTTCACCAGGGAGATCAGTACCTGATTCACCTTAGAGATCAGATGTGGGTAGCTCATTTGGCAGATGATAGACTACTTAGTTTTTGATAGGTGTAGGGTGGATGGATAGGTCATAGTGACAGTGGTTATTTACAGGACCTTGTACTGGTATTTTTCTCTGATGATTTTTGTATACGATGGTCATAGATATGATGACATCGATGACATTATTATGATAGTATTCATGTGATAGTCATGATTTATGAGATGTACTTTCGACTTTTGGTATATTTATATATGATATATGATAGCCCTTATTGACACCATGTTCATGCATTAGATGAATGATCGTGTTTATGCATTTGTGGACTATGGATGATTTTATTAATGTAGATGCTTATATGATGATATGATGTATGCATATGCTTTATCTATGATGGCTTATGTAAATGTTTATGTATGGATGCTTACTTGATTTATTGACATGTATGTATATGAGTATGATGGCTTATGTAGATGTTTTTATGAATGTTTTATACATGAAGGCTATGATGTATTATGAGTCTAACAATTTGTGATGTAGGTGGCGATGTAGGTTTGGTTCTAACATGTTACGATGCAGGTGGTGATGTATGTATGAACAGTAGAATGAACCTAATATGTGTGGATGATAATGCACGTGTAACGGAGTTAAAGTTGTAATGAATTAACAATGCGAATAGTAAATCATGAAAGGTAATAACACATGGTCATAACCGTCAATAAGGACTGACATGTAAAAAAAAAATGGGGGGGAAGATGTATGTGTAGTGATTGTGGAAAATGGGTGTAATTTGGCACCTGTTAATAACTTTTAGTATCCTGAGAAGAATGGGAGAGAGCGGGGTAAGTATTTACACAACCAAAATCATAGGGTGAATGCAATGCAATAGATGATGAAATGCAATCCTAATATGATTTTCCATCTTCGGAGAACTAATTTTTCCTATAGCATAAGACACCAAGTGCCAAGGTATAGGAAACCAAGGCGAGTTAGCATCTAATGCCTAAAACAAACACACAAACAAGAAGGTTATCCCAACAACCCAAAGTAGTGAAAAATTTGGTTGGGCTAGGCATTGGGATAACCACAAGCACAAAGGGATGTCCCAATGTAAAACATGATCATAGGGATCTTGGTGGTTACTACGTGGGACAACCCAGCAGACAACAACAATAAAAGATCAAGATATGCCCCTATGTGAATCATCCAAGACACACCATAATATGATAGATTATGGAGATCTTAACTAATTATAATAGGGAGCTCAAATAATAAACAAAAACCAAAAGTATCAAAAGATTGCAATCAAATTTTAAACATCCTTTGCCATAGGATCGAGAGGATGGATGAGGTTGATGAGGTTTGTTAGGAAGGATGCATCCTGTTGAGACTGATAATGGATACTAAACTAAAAGATCGATATGGCACGGGATACACAGAACCGATTGGATTTGCTGATACTAGCAGATCTCGTTTGTTAATAACCAGCTATATAAGGACATAGCTTGATGATACATTATAAGAGACAAGTCACAAGAAAGAAAACTGGCACATCCTACAGACCTAGGGGCTCGGGGGCCGATCAAAGATTAGTCTTGCCTACATGAAAGTGCAGAGCCCTCGTAGTTCTTGAAAATACTATAGATAAAGCAGAAAAAAGAAAATGGTGACCGATGATGAATGACACAAGACATGACACACAAATGCCCCGGGGGAGGATCAAATGATCAACCTTGCCTACGTGAAAGCGCAGGGGCAATGAAGTTCAGAAAAGACAAGCAACAACCAACCATGGATAAAAGCGAAAAGGGGACAGTGAACACAGATGATGAATGACCATCATGAGATGGTCAATATGCCTCGGGGGCAGATCAAATGATCAGCCTTGCCTACGTGAAAGCACAGGGGCAACGTAGTTCAACTAAGGATGAGAAGACCGACGTGATAGGATGAGATCTAGATGGAGACTAACACAATGGATGATCCTATATGATGGCACCAACTGGCCGAAGATCAAATGAACGACACAAGCTCAGAGTGGGATACCGAAAAGCTCAGGATGAGGGATAGCCAAGGTGGATCGTCCAATGCTCAATCAAAATATATACCAAGCAGCTGAGGATGGGATGGGTGAGGATGATAGGGCGGATGAAAGCATAAAATAACTAGGACGCAAGGTAGATAATGATTAATCCCTTTACAAATGGTGCCTACGAACAGGTTTTCACCACCTATACTTATCCAAGGTGCCACCAAAGGTGGTTTTCACTATAGGATGAATTTATTTTCACTATAGGACCAATAATGCTACTTGTGGATGCATTTTTTGGAGCTTCTGTTTGACAGGCTTGGCATCTGGGTGAACATCCAAATGATGAACTACTAAAGTAGGGCCTAAGCTTGGCATATGTAAGTATGACCAAGCAAAGTTAATGATTCCATCTTGGAGCAGCTGAACAAAGACTAAATATTCTTGCTCTGATAGTGACTTGGCCACATAAGTGATCTTAGGGTTTTCAGCAGTACCCAGGTTAACTTCTTGAGTTTCTTCAATTAGGATGGATAACTGTGTGGATAATTGAGTTCCCACAAGAGGAAGATGAATGTCTCCATCTTCCAGTGCCTCTTCGAGGTTTTCACTGTCGGATGCGTCATTTAATTTTACTTTTTCCAAGTCAGGAAGTGCCTCAGGGAGGTTTTCACTAGATGATTGTTTTTTATTTTTCTTATTTTTATTCTTGCGACTGGAGCATTCATCTTCCCCCAATCCCATGAGGTTGACATATGTATCTAGGGAGACCTTGGCAGGTGTGCTATCACGTAGGTCCCAATCAATGAGTTCGGGATGGTGAAGAGAAAGGTTGATGGTATAGATGGATAAGCAGTCAAACATGGATGATAGGTATGTGTGATCAACATCATCGTACACACGTATGATGGATTCTTCCTTGGGTATGTCTTCCAAGGGACCACTCTCCACAATAACACTATTGGAGGTATTAGATGATGTTGCAGGGCCTTTCTATTTTTTGTCATATCTGATGCCTATATTTTGCGGTAGCTTTGATACATCAATAGGTTGCAACCATCCATGTTCTTCCTTACCTAGGCCCCTGCCTTGGCAGTTATTCTTTTCTGTGAACTTAGCTGACCAAGGGTATGCTTCTTGAAAGTATTCTTTTAGAGGAGGATATGGTTGGGGTTCTTCACGTTATACCCACTGGTTGATATCCTCTTCTAGTGCATCTATCTTTATACTAGGAGACCGGAAAGTGGTAGTGGGAATGTTTTTTGCACTGAAGGTGATAGTCTTGTCTTCCTTTGGAGTAGCCTGAGAAGTTTGGTCGTACATGTGTGGTGATGGTGGCATGGTTGCCACATTTAGAGCGGTATGCATTTCATATTCACCACACCCCTTGTCAATGATCTAGACTTTGGTGACTGTAGGATTATTGGCAAAAGATGGAGTGGTCATTGTGGTGGATGATGGATTGGAGGATGATGACTGAGATGCCCCCATTTCAACCCCAGGACAATAATGTAAATGTGGAAATGATGCTTCTAGAGCACGATAGTATTCAAATGGTTGTGGTTCGGCATAAATGGTGATCTCTTGTCCATTAACCGGGAACTTTAGGCATTGATGGTATGTGGAGGGGACGGCTTGCATGGCGTGGAGCCATGGGCAGCCAAGAAGGAGATTATACGGTAAGTCTAGATCAAGGACATGACAAGTAGTGTGTTGAACTACAGGTCCAACTTGGATACGAAGACTGATGATCCCTTCAGAATTTCTTTCTACATTATCATAAGCCTTGATTGTGATGATTTGATTACTCAAATCCGCTTGAGTATACCCTACCTGTTTTATGAACTTCAGAGTACATAGATTGAGGGAAAAACCATTATCTACCAAGACCCTTTTTATTTTATGACAGGCAACCAGAACTTCAATGTGTAAGGGATGATTGTGATTGGCGTCAATATTTGGCATGTCATTCTGGCTGAAGTGTAGCTGGTAAGACAAATTCAAGTGTCCTACTAAAGCTTGGAATCATGTGGGATCAATGTCATTAGGTACATGAGTTTCTTGTAAATCTTTGTTGAGTATTTCTTGATGTACGGGAGAAAACTTGAGCAGATCCAATATTGAAATCTGAGCAGGGGTCTTTCCTAAGTCATCAAGAATGTTATACTAAGAGTTTACAGGATTTGATTGGGCGGATGTGGAGGCTACAGGGATAGTAATGTGGGACCATCGGGTAACAACAACACATTGGGGATCTTTATCTTTAACATGTAGCATAGACACTCGAGGTTCTACTTGCTCAATGTAGTGGACAATGCCATCATAATTGAGGGGTACATTTTTATAGCTTATGTTATTTGTGTTTCTATCTTGGGGATTGTTATTGGAGGTGCTTTCGCCTTGATTATGGTTAGGGAAGGAATATTGGTATATCTATAATTGAGCATTGGATGATGAAGCTTGACTTGATATTTCCTCGATTAATAAGATCTTGGACATAGTTTTTGAGACCTTGACATTTATTCAGAGTGTGCCCTTTTATCTTATGGAATTCACAATATTCATTCTCCCTAAACTAGGTTGGTTTGGGTTTGGATTCATCAAGTGGTTTGGTGACAGGGTACATGATTGGATAGTTGGCTTGTAACAATTTATTAAAGATGATGCTCAAGGGTTCTCCTTATAGACACCTAAATTTGGACACTTAATTTATCCAAATTTATCCCCTTTCATCTAAGCATCCCCTTATCCGCATTAATTAAGTAATATCACTATTATTTAATTAATCCCTTTAAAGTTCTTCTAATCCCTAAGGTATCTAGTTAAATAATTAAATACCTTCCCCCTTTCATCAAATGAATTAAATAAATATTTAATTCCTTTTATGTCACATCCTCCATCATTTTTATCTAATCATAATCCATTTTATAATCTCATCATTAGGATGTGCACATGCCTAATCCTTGATTAGGATGTGCCACATCCTCCAACTTTTGGAAGTTGGCCTCTAATCTCTCTTAGCCACCTAACCCTTCTCTAATCCTTCACTAACTAGCCTAATCAACCTCTCAAGGAATTTTTAATTCCTTTTATCCTTCCAAGGAATATTAAATTCCTTTTTTCTCTTCCCCATGTGATCTTTGACTTGTCACATCAAGTCACATGTGAAATTTAACCCTCTTTTAATCATGTCATTAATTATTCTAATCAAATACTTGCACAACCTTAATCACTCATAATCACTTAATTGAGTCAACCCTATTAAATCTTTTCTTTTTTGACAAGGCATCTCCATTCCCCATGTGAATTTTTAATTCACATTTAATCCCCCAATGCATTTAAGGAATTTTTAATTCCCCACTTGTCCTCTCACCCACATGGGACAAGTACCTCCTTTATAAGGAGATCTTGTCCCAATCCCAAGGTACAATGTACCATCTCCATGTCATGTACTATCCTTCCACCTCACGTACACATCACCCCTTTTAAGCCATATCACTTGCCACATGTCAAGATGTGAGGGCTTGTGAGTTCTCAACTCACCTTAGCCCTACATCTTGATCTTGGTGGCTCAATTTTGACCGTCCATTTCCCTAGAGATTTCCAAAATCTCTATAAATACCCCCTCTTTTCTCTCATTTTGGGGAGATCATGCATTGTAGCCAAACTCTTGCAAAATTTCTCTAAAATTCATACTTAGCCATTTTCATGCTTGCACTCACTTGCATCCACTTCATATCATCATCTAGTTTGCATCTCTTGCCATCCAAGGAGCATACACATCAAAGATTGAAGGGCCAACCAAAGGATCGATTTGAGACAAGGTATAAAGTTTTATTTGTTGTTTTTATCTTTTGTTGAATCCAACTAGGCTAATCTTGAGGTGTAGGTTGTTTTTAGTGTTATTTGCATTACTTTGTTTGCTGCTCGTTTTCTACCACTCAAAATTGACCTATCACACTCCTAATTGAGTATATTGGCGTTTACCATTCCCTTGGTTGTTTTGGTTCAATTGTTGAGGAGGGCGAGATGCCCTCTGTGGCACAAATATGGCATTAGGCACAGATGGTTGTTGCCTCTGGGATGTACTAGCCACCTGAACATGTTTAGTGTCAGTGACACCATCATTCACTACATTTTTGTTCTTGTTCCAAAAGCGTGACTTATCACCAGATGGCCTTTCTTTGTCATGGTTATGTATCTTGATGTGTCCTTTGGCAATAAGGGCACATTCAAGGATGGGTCATTTTTCCACTATTTCAACGAAAGTGGTAATACAGTGCAATCTGAAATTGTGAGCCATGTCGGGATGTGAGTTTTCCACAAAGAGGGTGACCATGTCTTTCTCTTTGAGAGGGGTTTTCATTCAGCTTGCTAGTGCTCGCCACCTTTGAAGGTAGCTAGCAAAGGTTTCACCTTCACGTTGCTTCTCCTTAAGGAGGTCTAAACTATTAGTGTCTTTTTCCAAATTGAAAGAAAAGTAAGAAACAAATTTTTCTAAAAGATCCGCAAAGGATTTTATGGACCCTCATTATAGACCCATGAACCATTCTAGGGCATTACCTGTCAAGCTTCGTGGAAACAAACACAAGAGGTAGTTGTCGTTGTGCATAACTTCTTGACACTAGTAGTAAAATTCTTGCAAGTGAGCCTTAGGATCCTTATTCCCCTTGTATCTATCAAACTTTGGTATCTCAGAGTACTTTGGGAAGGGAATTAGTGTGATGGATGGATCGAACAGATAGGGACATATATCTTCAAATTTAAAGGATTTTTTACCAGTCCCTTCTTGGAGATCTTTCAAAGCAACTTTGATTTCCAACAGGTCTGTGTTGACCAATGGTGTAGGCATTGAGACAGATGGGTTGGGTGGATATGGGTGGTAGGATGATGAAGGATTTTGTTGAGATAATGTCTAAAGGTTGGTGTATGGATTTTGGTAGTGAGATGATGATATCCCTTTCGGGTATGTCGAGGGAGTTTGTTGATATTGGGGTTGTTGTTGTGAGGTATAGTACGAATTTGTTTGATAAGAGTGTGTGACTGAATGCTGAGGAGCTCGAATGTGATATTACGGATTGGTTTGTTGGTATTGCAGGTATTGATGTGATTGTTGGGAGGCCACATAGGGTGGTTGTTGTTGGTTATGATAGTAATAATGCTGAGGAGGTTGTTGATGTGATGTCGACTGTTGCGTGGGCCGAGATGAGATGTGTTGTGGTTGGATTTGCGGATGTAAAATGGATGCGAGGAACGGGGATATGGTCTGGGCGAGAGGTCAAGATGGATTTCCTTGCGATTGGTATGGTGGTTGTGAAGAAACTAAAACATTATGTGGGGGTTGTTGCTGATGAGGTGGCTGAGATAATGTAGAGGTGTTATGTAAGGGAGGTTGTTGGGTACCAATCGAAACATTTGGTTGGGATGTACCTTATGGAGGTAATTGAGGTGGAAGGTTAGATTGAGGAGGCTTTTGAGATGTATATGGAAGAGGTGGTAGATTTGTGGCCCCAGGAGGTGGAGACAATGTGGTAAAAGGGTTGCCCCCAGCATTAACGGGAGGTTGACTCTAAAGGGGTGGTGTTAGCATTAATGGCGAAGGTTATGGAACATTTTGTGGCATACTGTAGGCAAAAGGATTATTGTGGTCAGACACTAGAGGAGCCCCCATGACTGAGATTGTGGCGTGTGGGGGATGGTTAACATGATAAATAATGGCGTTTCCAAATTCAAGTTGATGCCAACCCTCTACTAGAGGAACATTGGGGATGTATGAACCATCTGGAGCATTTTGTGAACCTTGGGGTATATTAGATGTGGAGCTCCTTTATTTGGATAAGTCAACACCTGATGGAGGTTTGACACCCTTTTCAATTAGGTGGGCCAAGATTTCTTCCCCATGTTTTTTGAATAGGTGGTTAGTCATTTGCACATTGGCAGGATTACTAAAATGTTCCTCAAGCATGAGTTCGGGTTGATTGGCCATACTCTTTTCACCATGTGGTGAGTTGTTCTAATTTTTGGTGTTGGAGTGTGATGAAGTGTCATTATGAGGGTCTTGGGGGATCACTCCATTGTTAGGATCTTGAGAGACATTTGCACCATTTGTATTGTTATTAGGATCTTGAGATGTGTTCACTTGGGAATTTTGACCTTGTTGTTATGCCATTTGGTTCTTGGCTTGTGACCTAGTTTGAACAAGCATGCAAATGTGCTATGAGCGGATTATAAAGATGTCTTTAATGAACGATTTGATTTTGATTGGATGAGATTGGATTATGATTGGCTAAGATTGGATTTTGATTGGATAGATTAGATTGGATTGTTAAGATTGATAAGATTGTGTTGATTGAATGGATGTGATTGGATCAATTAGATAATTGGATAAGTGTGATTGGTTTGATTGGATGATTGGATAAAATAGACTGAGTGATTGGATAGGTGTGATTGGATGATGGAATATGTGAGGGACCCTAAATCCAGTCAAAAAACATCACCCGTAGTGACCTAAAGCATTAATTAATCTAGCGGATGATCACGGCACCGAATCCACCTCAAGATAGAAATGGATTGATTTGGGTTGGGGATGATAACTTATGACACCGAATTCACCTCAATATGGAAGTAAATTGATTTGGGTTAAAGTTGATGATTGATATGAAGAATAACAATCAAATTCAAGTGCTAAGGTCAATTTGGGTAACAACTTTTAACATGAGGTTAAGGTGTTTATGTGATATGGATTAGGTGGTGCAAATGGTAAGATTTTGGTGAATCAAGTTCACTAGGTGATGATATGGGTTTTCCAAATGAGTTACCAGAAAATTTAAAATGAGTGGGAGGATTAGAATAAACATATGGATGTTTGGGATGACTAATGAAGATTAAGGATGATTAGACAAAAATTTTGGAGGCTAAACAGAGGTTTGGAATGATAAAATAGAGTTTTAGAATGATCAAACGGGGGTTTCAAATGTTTGGAATGACAAAACAGAGGTTTGGAATGATTAGATAAAGGTTTGGAATGATTAAACAATGGTTTAGAAGCTAAACGGAGCTAAATGGGGCGATTTTGACTATTCAGGAGGGCAAATTCGCCCCACTATAGCAAATGGCAGGGAAAATTTTTCCCACTGCAGTAAACAAGAGGGAAAATTCGCCCCACTGCAGCGAACAAGGACTTGATTTTGATGAAAATGACTATGGAAAGGACTTAAAATGACAACAATAAGGCCAATTTGTCAAAAAGTTTATTGGTTTCTCACAAAAAAACATTTTCAAACAAGCACAATCCTACGATTAGTATTAAGAGTATGGCCAATAAAGGTCTTAATCTAGGATGCACAAGGTGTCTAGGGATTCATCGATATACTCTTGGTACGTGAGGCACAACTGTAAATACCAGCTTGTCACAAGTGTGAGTCGGGAACCCCAGCGAGATATTGAAGGGCTCGGACCAACTCTTCACGTATATCTAGGTATCACCCTAGTTTTGACGCTCCACCAATTACAATGTGATTGGATTGAGGTATATTTTTCGCTCCCCCCCCTTTGTATACCCCATTGGTACACGTGGTTGGGATCGTCCCTTGGGGTGATGAAATCCCCAAGCAGATCCCACTAGAAAGAAGACACTAATCGTTTCCAACTACTCCTCAGGGTCACATGAAGTGCAAGGGGAAAATGAAAACAAACTAATGCCCCCTTTGGATAACACCAAAAAGATAGACACAACAAACAATAGATATTACCTCCCATAATTAAACTATGTTCCTAGATTAACGAAAAAGCATAAGGATAGCTTTGGAAATCTATGTAAACATAAGGTCCTACAAGTAAACGTTAGTTGTTTTACCCTTCTTTTTTTGCCAATTACACAAGAATATGATGCAAAATGTTAGCAAAAACACCAATATCCTTGCAAAAAAAATGTTAGGGGGGTTAAGATCTGAAAACAGCAAAAAGCTAGAGCAAAAACTAAGCTAAAACAGTCGTTTTACCTCTCAAAATGTGTTGTTTTGGGGCGTATTCACCCCTCTGCAATAACCAAGAGGGAAAATTTCCCCCTCTGCAGTGACAGGAGGGAAAATTGCCCCTTTACAGTGACCAAGAGGGTGTAGTCGCCCCTCTGCAGTGAACCAGGAGGGCGTAGTTACCCTTTGCAATGAACCAAAGGCGTAGTCGCCCCTCTACAGTGAACTAGAGGGTGTAGAGCAAGAGGGCACAGTTGAACTTTTGCAGTAGCAAAAGGGCGCAGTTGAACTTTTGCAGCAGCAAGAGGGCGCAATTGAACTTCTACAGCAACAAAAGGGCGCAATTGAACTTTTGCAGCAGCAAGAGGACGCAGTCGCCTTTTTGCAGTGAAATGTTAGCAAACAAAATTCAAACCAGGGCATAGTCACCCTTTTATAGTAAAATGTTATAAAAAAAAAATAATCAGGGGTGTAGTCGCCCTTCTGCAATGAAACAGAAGGCGTAATCGCCTTTCTGCAGTGACCAGGAGGACGTAGTCGCCCCTCTACAACAAACCAGAGGGTGTAGTCGCCCCTCTGCATGACGAGGAGGGCGTAGTCGCCCCTCTGCAACCTATTCTTGCAAACAATCTCAACAACAAACGTTAAATAGAGGAACCCACTTGTGGGTCCCACAGGGCGTGCCAAAAATGTGATATCCTCGAATTTTACCTATTCTAAACAACTAAATTAAATGGAAAAACACAAAGAAATGCCTCAAGATTAGTCTAAGGAATTGTTAATACAAAGAGATAAAATGAAAGAAAATTGCAAATGATTATACCTTCTCTTTGCAGTTGAAATTCCTTGGTTGGCCCTTGATTTTAATTAATTTGTATTCTCCTTATATGGCTATTGATGTAGTTAAATTAAAGATTAACTATATGATGGGATCCAAATGCAAATGGCTAAAATAGATGGCTAGATGGGAGAAAATGCTTGTAAAATTAGTGCACAAAATGACAGTATAAGGTTGCTCAAATGACTAAGTATTGTAAATGCCTTAGAGAAGGGGGTATTTATAAAGAAATTTGAATTCTCTAGAGAGTTCAATGGTTGAGATTTATCTAACAAGACCAAGATGAAAGGCTAAGGTGAGTTGAGGACTCACAAGCCCTTACATTTTGACATGTAGAGTGTGAAGTGGCTAAGGGTGAGATGATGTGTAGGTGATGTGGAAGGAGTACATGATGTAGAGGAAGGACAAGTACCTTCCAAGTACCTTGGGGAGTGAGAAGATTTCCTCAAAAAGGAACTTCTTGTCCCCAAGTGAGAATGAAAGTGACATTTGAAGAATTTTGGAATTTCTCAAAAATCTCCATAGAAAATGAGAAAGTGGTTGGAGAAATAAATGTGAATTAAAAACTCACATTCTTAGGAGAATCTAATGGATAAGAGAGGGTCTCCAAAAAAGTGGGAATTGGTCACATGTGGATGAGGTGACAAGTCAAATGTTTTAGAAGCCTTGGAAGGATAAAATGTGAATTAAAAATTCACATGGGGAGGAGAGAGACCTAGGATGAATAAATGTGAATTAAAAATTCACATGGGAAAGAGGGTCAATGCCAAGAAAGGCAAATAAAAAGGTTGACTAAAAAGTGGTGTTAAAAGTGGCTAATGACTTTGATTAAGCTTGTGCAAATACCTAATTAAGGTAATTAATGAGAGATTAGAAGCAAGTGGCAAATGTAGGAGGATGTGACATTAACACCTAATTAAGAGGATGCACATCTTAATCATGAATTAATTAAATTAATTCAGATTAAAATGGGATTATGGAGGATGTGACAAGGAGAGAGAAAAAAAAATTAAATTGATTTTAATTCAAAAAAGGTTAAGATGACTAAATTAAATAAATTGATGTATTTATTTAATTTAGAGAGGAAAAAGGTGTAAAATAAAGCATTTAATTGTTAAATTAAATACTTTAAGAACCTTAGGCGGGAAGTGTAATATTAATTGGCAGAATGGATGAACAAAAAGGTAAATTTGATCGTATGGGAGCGATCAAATTTGGATGTCTACATTTTTAATAATTAAAATGAGCAAAAGTAAAGAGAAATAAGTCGTTCAATGGTGAAAACTTGGAAAAAAAGCACCTTGGATAAGTACTGCAATGAAAACCTGGAAAACAGGCGTCATGCGTAAATCCCCATCCGTCTTTTTCCACATTTGGGGGCAGCTTCCTGATATGCATTCCCTCCATCCGCTATGCTTCCAGCTATGCACCTGTCTTCCTGCTATACATCGCCTACATCCTTTTCCTCCATCCCACCTATCTTACGCAGTCTACCATCATATCTCATTTATCTCTCATCCCTCCATCCTTCTTGTGATCTTGATCAAAACAGGGTCACCTATCTATGCATGTTTTGGACACCTCTTGGTATACATTCCCTTCATCTGTGCTTTATCGTATTCCTTAGTCACCCATCCTATCCTCCTTTTGTTATCTCCTTTATCTTCCCATCCACTCGTCTTCCATCCCTCATGCCTCATCATACATGACATATCTAGAGTGGGGGCATCTAATTCCTTTGTGACAGTCCTTAGAGACATCATCTATCATAACATCCCTTCATCTCCCTATCCATCTATCACAGCATCCCTTCCATCTCCCCATCCTTATCTTCCTATCCATCTATCCTAACATCCCTTTCTTCTTCCTATCCATCCAAACAATCCCTTCCATCCCCCATCCCTATCTCTCTATCCATTATTTCATCTTTATCCTCATCCCATCTCATAATCTCTTATCATCGGTATCTAGCTATAGGCCTCCCTCCATGCAACCCAATGCCATTTATCTAATCATCATCACTCCTGCTTCTTTTGCACATCTTTTCAATCCCCTATCACTTTTCATCACTCATCTATCTATCATATCATCCTCCCAAGTCATTTTAATAATTTGGATAACTATCCCATCCCTGAACTTTATGTGATCATCATCATCCTATCCAATCCAACAAGTCTTCATCATCCTATCCAATCCAACAAGTCTATCATATCTCGTCGTATCGTTCCCATTTTTTTATCCACTATCCTATCATCATCCTTTATCCATCATTTATCTTTGGTCTTTTGTCGAACTACGTTGCCCCTGCGCTTTCACGTAGGCAAGGTCGATCATTTGATCCGCCCCCGAGGCTCTGTCTGTCCACTCCTTTATTGTCTATCATCAGTCTTTGATTTTGTCCCTCCGGTCCTTGTCATCCACCATCAGTCTTCATCGTCCTCTTTTTGCTCTTATCCATGGTTAGTCGACAACCTTTTATTGAACTACAAGGGCTTTGCGCTTTCATGTAGGCAAGACTAATCTTTGATCAGCCCCCAAGCCCCTAGGTCTTTAGGATGTGTCAGTCTCATGTCTTGTCTCCCTTGTGTCGTGTCATCAAGCTATGCCCTTATTTAGCTAGTTCTTAACAAACAAGATCTTTAGGATGTGTCAGTCTCATGTCTTGTCTCCCTTGTGTCGTGTCATCAAGCTATGCCCTTATTTAGCTGGTTCTTAACAAACAAGATCCACTAGTATCAGCAGATCCAATCGGTTTTGAATCATCATCAGTCTCAACTGAATGCATCCTTCCTGACAGACATCATCAATCCCATCCATCCCCTTGATCCTATGGAAAAGGACATTTGAATTTAATTGTGATTTTTTGATGCTTTTGGCTTTTTTTTTTATCATTTGAGCTCCCTATCATCACTTGTTAGGGCCGCCTTGATCCATCATATCATGGTGTGCTTTGACTGGTACACATAGGGGCAAATCTTGATCTTTGTTTGTTTGTGTCTTCTTGGTTGTCCCATGTAGTACCCACCAAGATCCTTGTGGTCTTGTGTTACGCTAGAGCATCCTAGTGTGCTTGTGGTTATTCCAATACCTAGCCCGACCAAAGTCATGGAAACTTTGGGGTGTTGGGATAGCCTTCTTGTCTATTGTGTTTGTTTCATTCATTAGACACTAATATGCCTTAGTTCCACATACCCTGGCACTTGGTGTCTTATGCTATAGCAAAAATCAGTGCTCCAAAGATGGAAAATTGCATTAGGATTGCATTTCATCTTCCCCATCCATCCATTCATCCTTCAGCAATCTCCCTCCCCTTTCCATCTGATATTTTATCATCTCTTTAATCATCATCATCATCATCCTCAGGATGTATCCTTCTCTATCCTTTAGTGGTGTTTTGGGATGTATCATTCCCTCATCAATACCACTCATTGGGATGTATCCTATCTTATCCTCATGTTTTGGAATCTCTCATTCCCTCATTGACAACACTTCATCCATCATCGACCCCTTTTGGCTTGTAGCTTGACTGGGGCAACATCACCTTAAATCCATTTGTGCTTCCCAATCTCCCATTGTTTCTCATCCTTTTTATCCATCACTTTAACCCTTGCATCCTCTCATCCATTTCGAGAGCACACCTGTGTTCTTTTGAACCCACATGTCCTCTCGAGGGGGCATCCTCAATCCCTAATCCCCATCTTCAATCCCATCATTTTTTTTTATTTTTTATTTCTTTCCTAGTCACTCCTTTGAATGACTAAGGCATCTTTTCCAATCTAACCATCTTCTTCCGAGATCTATGTTTTAATATTCTTTGAAATGATGCTACTTCATAACACCATCTCAAAGAGGGGAAAAATGTACACCTAAATTTGGACACTTAATTTATCCAAATTTATCCTCTTTCATCTAAACATCCTTTTATTTGCATTAATTAAGTAATATTACTATTATTTAATTAATCCCCTTAATTCTGCCAAGTCTGTAAGGTATTTAGTTAGTAATTAAATACCTTATCTCTTTAATCCCCCTTTCATCAAATGAATTAAATTTCTCACATGTCATCACTTTTCCTTAATCTTAATCAACCTTTTAATCTCTTCATTAGGGATGTGCACATGCCTAATCCTTGATTAGGATGTGTCACATCCTCCAACTTTTGCAAGTTAGCTTCTAATCCTCATTATCATCTAATTATCTTCTAATTACTGATTAGTTAAGCCTAATTAATACCTTGGTCAACTCTCCCCATCCCCCAAAGAATTTTTAATTCTTTTTTATTCATCCAAGGCTCCTCTCTTCCCCATGTGAATTTTTAATTCACTTTTATTCCTCCTAGAATCCCCTTTTCTCATGCATCTTCTAGAAACTTTGACTTGTCACATCAAGTCACATGTGGACAAGTGCTTCCATTTTTGAAACCTTATCTTGTCCATGGGATTCTTCCAAGCATGTGAATTTTTAATTCACATTTATTCACCCAAGAGTCTTCTCATCTCTCAATGTACTTCCAAGGTGCATGTTCTTCTTACACATCACTTGTCCTTATTTCACCTCACTTACACATCATCACATCCTTGGTCATCTCACATTCCACATGTCAAGATGTGAGGGTTTGTGAGTCCTCAACTCACCATAGCCCTACATCTTAACCTTGGTGGCTCAATCTCAACCATTGAATTCTCTAGAGAATTCAAATTTCTCTATAAATACCCCCTCCTCTAAGGAATTTTGGGGGGACTTAGTCATTTTGCAACCTTGTGCTGTCATTTTGTGCACTCATTTTACAAGCATTTTTCTCATCTAGCCATCCATTTTAGCTATTTGCATTTGCATCCCACCATCTAGTTAATTTTGCATTTAGCTACATCAATAGTTCATCTAAGGAGCATACAAAACAATCCAAATCAAGGGCCAACCAAATAATTTCAATAGTAAAGAAGGTATAATCATTTGCAATATTCTTTCATCTTATTTCTTTGTGTTAACAATTTCTTAGGCTAATCTTGAGGTGTTTCTTTGTGTTTTTCCATTACATTTTAGTTGTTTAAAATAGATAAAACTCGAGAATATCACAGGAATCATAATGGTTTATGCATTCTATGGCTAGGTATGTACATTGCATTCCCATGGGAAAAGTTGTGACTTGCAACAACCCACTTTCAATTAATCTTTGGGTTATTCTTCCTTTCCAATTCTTTCCCAAAATTCATCTAAGTTTATGTGCCCTAGCTTAGTATCCCCAATTTCTAGTAATGTGCTTGATAAACTAGACAAATGTTCATAGCCCAAGTATTTATATTTCATGATGACCATAATTGAGTGAACTTGCCCACAGTTCATGTTCAAGAAACAATTTGAGTGATTGTATGGGCTATAGAAATCACTTTCGTCTCTGAATTTGTGAAAATTCTTCTTATATCACCTTATAGCAGACCTAGCAAAGGAGAGTTTCATTGTACCTTTATATTAGGGTTGAATATTGTAACATCTTGCTTGCACGTCCTTCTCAATCTCACTCTTTTGTCCTATGCAAATTTTCTCAAGTGCTCGTCAAAATGAATTCTTTTAGTAGTATAATCCTTATATAAGCACCCACAATTAATGCTCTAGAGTAGTAAGTGAGCATTAATGATGCACTTAAAATTTGGCGTGTGCGATTTTTTCTCGTCCAACATTTATTTTTAACAGTTGAAATTTTGTAAAAGAGTGACATGAAAGTATGTCAATGAGTCCATTGGTTTGAAGAACCTTGTTGGGTTCCGATAGAGGTTCTAAAATCCCTTCAAGTGTCTGAAAGGCTTTATTAAGATCGTGCCTTGAAAAATAACTTCCAATAAAGTAACTTCACTAGCTTTCCTCAAGGTTGTAGAAACCCTGTTGACCTTCGACTAAGGTTTCGAAACCTCAAGAAAGTTCTGAAATGTTTCCTTATCACTTCAAGAACCATGATGAAAGTGAAAGCTTTGAGTTGTGTTGATTGTGAAAACTTCGTTGAGTTTCGATGAGGTTCTAAGAACCTACCCGAAAGCCGACAAAGTTGACCAAAGCATAATTTAAGACCGACATATTTAAGACATAATGAGCTTTAACTTTGAGAGTTGTGGAACAATAATTGGTTAGGATAACCTTGTCGAGACCTGACGAGATTTTCAAAACCTCATCGGAAGCCAACAATCAATGGTGAATTTTTTCAAAGCTTAATCAAACTCATAAAAGATTTGCTAAAACTAGAGTAACACCTATCATGTATGAACATAAGTTTCTCATTTAGATAAATGTTTATCTCGAATTGATGAAGAAATACCAATCTCATATAAATAAATGTAACTATCATATATGAATAGATGTTTATCTAATTTAGATAAATGTCTATTTCAAATTGATAAAGAAATACCTATCTCATATAAACAAATGTCATTCATAGATTAATAGATATGCACCCTTATAAATGTTTGTCTAGTCTTTTTCCCATATAGATAGAAATATGCCTAAGTATATAGATGAATGAATACATAATAACTTGATTAATATTTTAACAAGAAGAAAAAAAAGTATAAATTTTGGAGACAACTTGAGAGTTATTTTTTATATTGACAAAAACAAGTTTTGAAAGGACCCCAACCTTTAATATCAAATGAGTCATCAAGCAAATAAAACAAGTACCATGAAATATTGGACATACCAAACAACCCATCAAAACAAATCAAAAAAATGTGCAACAACAACAATCAAAAAGTAATAAACTATAAGATACCATAAGGTCCAACCTAGACAATGCAAAACGCAACCCTATTCAATCTCACCGCCTTCACTCTAATATGATATTAGGGGATTGAATTAAGAAGACCTTTTTGCCTTTGTACAACAATTAATGAAATGTTCTAAATTTAAAATCTTTAAAAAAAAAATTAAATAAATCTGATTTACTGAGAAACTTTATATTTTAGAAGATGACCACTATAAAACTCACTTAACCTGCAATAATATCATAGTTAGTGCAAATTTATGTATAAAATCCTAAAAATGTTAAATTAAACGAACATGATTTAAAGAGGTAATATCTCCATTAATTTTAAATATGAAGTGTCTCTCTATGTAGTTTTAAAGATGAAGTGCGTCTCTCTATATAGTTTTAAAGATGAAGTGACTAAGATTCCAAATAAAATAACCTCGAGAAAAAAAATGATTTAATGAGATAATTACACCATTTAGTTTTAAAGAGATTAAAAAAAATGAAGCGAAAGGGAAAAATGTCTCTTCGCTGCTTAGCAAGCTGAATGTCGACTTTCGTATGGAATTTTTGCTCCTATTAATGATATTACGGTGTTTCACTTGGCTTTTACGTTACACCCTAGACCACATTACAGTTTTGCGACTTCCTATAAAATAAAATGTCATTGTAATTTGATTTCTGTTGTAAATTATAATTTTTACCCATCCTGGACAAAACTGCCATGATTAGTCCTCCTTGCCAGACAACAGTATTCTTTGTTCCATAACTATACCAACTTATTCCATTCTTCTCCATATCATACAAACTTAATTAGTATTCAAATATTGCAAATTTTCATGTTGATTCCAATGCTGATCACCTGGCATGCCCTCCAAACACGCTAGAGACATTTAGGACATACAGATTTATTTGTTGGGACCACAACATATAGACTTTATGAACATCTTGAAGTAGATCCAAGAGACCAATCAAAAACTTTGGGAAAATCAATATTCCTAGTCTTCATATTCACTAATGTACATTCGAAGTTCAAACAATTTCAGCAGATGAGACTCTGTGGATCGGTTTTAGGCTGGGTGATTTGTTAACAATTTTGTTAATAGAGTAGGTAAATTTAGCTGTATTACAACAATACCATACAAAATCACTCCGTAACCAATAAAGGGAACATCAGCACTCACACTTATTACATTTTAAATCAGAGCAGAAAATTTCAAGCATAATTTTTCCATATTTATATTTTGTTGTTTTCACAAATGATTAATAGTTATAAGTTGACGCCCATTTGCTCAGAACTCAGTTCAATTGAGTGTGAAACCAGAGCAGTGAAGAAAACTGACAAAAAGCCACAATCACCCTCACCCAACCATTTACAGTGCTAAATGACAAAATATGAAGGTAGACATGTTGCCCAAAACTGACAGTCTAAAGAAACAAGGAAAACTAAGCTAGCTTGCTGAATAGAAATACATTCAGGGCCACCACCCTGACCGAGGTGGGAACCAACAAAAATTCAGATAGTGCTGTTAAGTAAACATTCTGGAGCAAAACTACATATTAAACTTTGCCATCCAGAAAGCTAATATTCAGACTATCCATTAACTTAAAAGTCGTGCTTTTTATTCTTACGCCTCTTCGTCCGCTTCTTTGCTCCTGATTTGTTTTTCCGCTGCTTTTGAATACCACCAACAGGTTTAAGGATAGAGTTCTTAGTGTCACCACTGTCAATGGCCATTGGTGCCCTCTCATTTTCTCCTCCATTAGCAGGTTCTATTTCTGTATCATGAAACCAACCCATAATCAGTGCTCTTTGTTTTACAAACCCAAGCAAAAGCAGAAGAGAAAGTAAACCCACTCAAGACATTCAGACAATTTATTTTGCATACCCAGAAAAATGTAAGGTTCAAGAAAACAGGAAAGCTCAAATTTTAGATGCTACTAAGATTCTTATTTCTAAATAACCGAGAGTCTGATATCTAGGATTGTCGAGAGCTTAATTCTTGACCTTAAGATAATATGTATCCAAATAAATATTACTCAGCTCAGAAAAACGAAGCCTCTATCTTATGAGTGGCAGAAGAATTCACCACACATCATCAAAGGATTTAACATCCAGACGGGAGAAATACTATAAACAGGCCTGATAAATAAAGACTAATCAACAAAAGCAACAAACTCCTAATGACATCAATTAAAGTAGCAAATGGATCCACCATTCTCTCATCTTCATTAGATCCAACCATTTCCTCACTTTCTCTACTTCTCAAAACAAAAACTTTGGCAGTTAAATGCAAGAACCACTTACATCCAGAAAGAAGTAGAGAAAATGAAGTTACATAACCAGCCTTTTTGCACAGTTTAAGTTAAATAGACATTTCAGATTTCAAACTGTATAAGTGATCCTAAGATTTTATCACAATCATGCACCAAATGATTATAAAAAATCAATCAATTGATTATAATTATAAATATTACTCTGCTCAGAAAAACGAAGCCACTGTCTTATAAGTAGCAGAAGAATTCACCACATCATCAAAGGATTTAACATCCAGACAGGGGAGAAATACAATAAACAGACCTGATAAAGAAAGATTAATCAACAAAAGCAACAAACTCCTAATGACATCAATTAAAGTGGCCAATGGACCCCTTTTTATTTTATTTAAAAATGTGGTTTTTTACAAAAAGATAAAGTGAAATGTTGCAGGGACATAGAGTACGGCTAGCTGTCCCTGGGACCCTAGCCGTCCCCTGCCTTTTTTGGGGCATTTCAGGGACGTCCCCCTTTTTTTGCACTGATCGGGGATGGGAGGGAGACGTTTCCTAGGCGTCCCCAAGTCCTGAAGCGTTTCAGGTACAGGGATGGGGGGGGAACGGGGAGGGAGAGGGGGGGGGCACGGGGGTATTAAGGCCGGGGACACGTCCCTGGGGAGCACTGGATATTAGAGGCCCGAAATATTTGGTGATTTGCCAGAGGATAACCAAGGATATAGAGGTGTCAATGGATGCTGATGTCAACAGAAAACCCATTAAATGCTAGATAACAGTAGTCTAATGAATAAATAGCTGAGATCAACAAAATGAGGTCGCATTGTGTAAAACCCATTAAATGCTAGATAACAGTAGTCTAATGAATAAATAGCTGAGATCAACAAAATGAGGTTGCATTGTGTAAATTACTGGCAAGTGTCGTTAAGTTTACAATGGCACAGCAGAATCAAGAACAGGACCTTACAATGGCAAACCAGGCTGGAGAACAGGATTTTACGATATCAGAGAGATTGAATATAAAACCAAGATTGCTCACAACTATTGAGTGAAAGGTCTGCACCTTTCTTTCATGGGCTCAGAGAAGATTGACTATAGCAACATGATAGCTCACAACTATGCAATATAAGGTATGCACTCTCTTTTGATGAGCTCTTCATTATTCTGGGTCATACAGTCATCATCTGTTGCAGATAATATAAGTTATAGGACCAAAAATATTGAATTTTCAGACTGAAGTTCAAATTGAGAGATGAGACTGATCAATGCAAAAATGAAGATGAAACTGCTAAAAATATAACTGATAATCCTAAGAACGAATTTTGTTTTTAAACTGAAATTGACAGATATCTGAGACTACAGCAAATCTAAAGTTTCTAGAGATTTAAATCTCAAGAACTAATGAAAAATCATATAATCCCCATTAAAAAATTATATCGCCTTAAAAAAAATCAGCAGTATTTACAAAAAAAGAGAGGTGAGTGTGATTTTGAAGTTTTTATATTTTAAGATGATGGTTTTATAAGAATTGCATTTTTATATGATATATGTGATTCTTATAAAAATCATCTCACCTTAAAAAATGTACTCGCTCTCCCTCTTGGGTTCCATTTGAGTCTCGCAACATAGCAAGGCCATCTCAGCTTTTACATATTCAACTGGTATTCCTTCATTTGTCCCAGTTCTAGAAGTTATATTATGTGCATCTCAAGTAGCCTTGATAAGGATGCAGTAACCAAATAATTTATATACCCTTCTTTTAGTGAACTTTGAAATCATAACTTTGTAGTTTGCTTGACATGCACTCAGATTGTAATGAGAGAATAAACATGTCGGACTTTGATGATATTATACAATAAACATGTCGACTTTGATGATATTTAGGATGATAAAGTAATGCCCCATAATAAACATGATTTGAATTTCTCTATAGCATTGCGTATTGCTAAAATTTCCTTATAATATCTGCATAAAAGCTTCTCTTCATTCACTTTTCTGCTTTTGAAAGCAAAAGCAATAGGTCGCTTATTTTAAATGAGCACTGATCTGAGCCAGGCTATGCTCACTTTGGCAGCACTAGCTATACCATGCCGCTCAATGCCACAACATGGCAGCACAAACGAATATCCCAACATATATAAAGACACCTCACCTTGGTGCCATCACATCAACAGATTAGCACCATGCAGAAGAACACCGCATGTATTGCACAGCTAGCTCCATTGGATCACCCCTAGTTGGCACAATAACATTGAAATTTGCATACCCTTGCAATTTCACGCTATATTTTGTGCTCAATTTGGTGTCCATTCCTTCGTGTTTCCCTAAGTTCATTTAGCCTTTGCATTAGCCTTTCTCCTTCCCAAGGTGCTTAGGCCTTGTTTCCTATGTTCCATTTTTGGTGCCCCCTTTGTGTTATCCTTGTGTTTTGCAAGTGTCTCATCATTTTTGAGCCCAAACTCTTTGGTCACTGGCACGATGTGTGGATATCCACATGGCATGTTAGCATCTCGAAATGATTTCTTGTTTGGTGGTCATTTTCAAGCATTTCACCACTTGTCACCTTCCTAGGTCACTAAAAACCAGTCAAGACAATTCCAAATGGCTCATCAGCCTCTTCCTCTTGCCTTCTCTCTTTTTGAATCTATCTCTCATTCATTGGATTCCATTATGGCTCTCTCTTGCAATCTCAAGCTCACACACAGCTCTCTTGAGTTCTGCAACACTCCTACAGCATCTTCCTTTAGTTCTCTTGTCTCCTTGGTTTCCTCAAGCTCTCACAAGTGAGATTGTTCTTGTTTATTACTATTGTCTTGTCTATCTCATTCTATCTGTTATAGTAGCATTTCTTATTGTTGTGCCCTAGAGCACCTTGGGATACTCACATCCCTTTTTCTTTCATTCTAATTACACTATTTTGCAGCATCACAACTCATCATTCCCTCACATATTTGGGATAGAAGCACTCTCACACACTATTTTTCCATCTATCTATCTTGGTTGTTGTGGAGGTAGAAATATCAAAGCAAGGGTTTGAGCTGAAGGCAAACCCCTAAACAACCCCAAGATTTTTCTCTTTCTTTAAGACACAAGTTTCTTTGAGTGAGGATATTCAACAACTTAGGAGCTTGGTGATATTTTCTCTCTCTTTTTCCTTTTTATTTTACTACCATTCTTGTCCCTTTCAATAGATTAGTTCATTGTCTTGTTATTATATTGTTCTTGTTATTGCTACATGCAAGTTATATTTTAATGGACAAAATAGCATCTTGATTTTTCTGGTCTTCCAAGACTATAGCACAACTCGCAAATGTCCACACGATGCATTGATTTTCTGGGTAATGATTTCCTCCATTTGGCACCAAGTTCTTTTTACCCTCTTTTCAATTTTGTAATAAATTTCTGCAAATTTCTTTCCAATCTTCAAGAAACAACACTTAATTAAATTTTCCTCTTTTATAGGCACATAGCACCAAAAGGCTTCCACAAAGCCCACGAACAATGCCAAACCTTTGCACCATATCAAACCATGTTTTCTAATCTCACACAACATTAGCATGCCTACCCACATAGCTTTTACTTGGGAGACTAACTATTACATTACAAGAAACAGAAACCATCAACAATAGTAAAAACAAAACCTTTCATAACCACCTTCTTATAATTGTCCTTGTATCTTTATTTATAATTTTATACATTTGTAACCTCCAAGAATGGAAAATGAACAAACACAAACTAAGGCTAATCAACTAAGAAGTGTTTGCCCATTAATTCTCTGATCATGAGAATTTAAATTCTTAATCTTGTGGCTTTCATATCCACATTTTAGTGTTTTGCACATATGAATCATAGCTTTTCATTCTCACCAAGCCAAAAAACATTATTTTGTTATCTCCTTGTTTATCTAAAAGTGTAATAGCTTACTAAGTGTTATCTTACTTGCATGTTCAACACAACCTAAAACGTCGAGTTCTCCTGGTATGGTCTCCATACCCACCCCAAACAGAACCAGGGCCTATCCCTAGCCCCAAGTGTGGCTTTGGTTTGCCCAACACACGTCCCAAGGGGTACCTAGGAGGTCTAGACAATGCCTTGGGTGAACCCAACAAGAATTCACACCTAAGAAGGACTTATTTTAATACAAAACCTACCTAAAGGTGATATGTAAATCCCAAATTCAACCTAAAGTGCCTCATGAGCCTTTGTTTCATAAACACAAAACACAAACATATGCTATCATTCCAACTTGCCATTTGTCATTCTTCAAGCTTGTTGAGTTTTTTCCTATGATGAAGGATTTTAAGGCATAAAGTGTGTTTAATAAGTATTGTGGGAAACAACTAGCTTGCAGCAAGGAGATTTGTCGATCAAAGGTATGTTTATTTTGAGATTCTTTTTAACTTTTTTCAAAAAAATAAAAAAAATTCCAAGTTTTCTAGTATTTTTTTTACATTTTGAATGTTTTTGTTTAATTGTTAATCATTTTCATTACTTTTGAATGTATCGTAGAGTTTTATTCTTATTTTGTCTAAATTAATGTACACCGAGGTTACATTTTCATTTTTTTAATTTTCTTTATAATGGGAACCCATACAAAATGGCTGCTATTTCTAGTTCAGCACCCTGATGGGCCCAAGGACAAACAGGTCATTTAAATTTGATCATGCATCACCTCTATGGCAATATGTTATGATAATTGAATAACGTCCTTAAGGTAGAGGTTTTCTTAGCCATTGCAGTTAAGAGCCAAACAAAAAAAGGTTGCCAAATGAGCATATTCTCTTATATATCAAAAAACAAGAAGAGACTAATATTGTAAGTGAGCAAAATTAAGCTCTCATCCTTTAATAGAGAAAGAATCATGCAAGCCACCTACAAAGGCATTCTCTAATAGTGGTTGCCCACATCCTTTATTTGCACTCCATCTTCCCAAAATGACGATCACTCTCTTTCCCACAAAAGAAGCCCACTAGCATTCTCTAATAGAAGAACTCATTGTGCATTGCAATTATTCTTGTGGGTTTCCTTTCAATCTAGTGAGATTGCCATATTGGCAAGAAATAGTGATAGCAATTAGTCAAACACCCTTAGATTACAAAAGTCCTGAATATGAAAAGGTGTGCACCACCTTATGAGCAAAAGAAAAACATTTTGTAAGGAAATCACTACAACTAAAAGTGTACATCGTTTCTAATGGATGGAAAGATTGCACAAACTAACCTTTCATTAATGTCATTACAATGTGACAAAAGGAGCAATGTTTTTTAAGGCAATAGTTAATTGCATGGGGCAAGCAAGGGAGGTAAATTTCATTACCAAAATCCTCGTAGAGTTGATAAAGATTGTGAGCATTGATAATGGAGGAGCACTAAAGATTGTATGGCAATACGCTTCTTGGCTGAGGCAACATTCAAGCACATTTCTTGGAAACCATTTAGAATCCACTCCCTCAACTTGGTGATAATGAAGATTGGCACATAAATAGAGTAGGTGAAAAAATCATACACTAATGGTGAGGAGATTCAGATGTTCACGAAAAACTAGCATATGTCACAAGGCACCCTCAAGGTCTTCTCTATGTTGAAGTTGTCAAAGGTTAGTTTAGGAAATTTCAGTATTTACTTTAAAATAACCTAAGTTTGCAACAAAATTTTAATTATATATATATGAATGACATATCTGTTGATGTTATTGTAGCGGCAGGAGATTACTTTCCCCTTCGAATTCAAATAATTAATTATAAATTTAATGAGGCCGACCTTTGAGATAAGTCATCTCATTTCAAATATTAATTTCTATTTTATTTTTATGAAGGCTGACTAAACCAAGAGTCACCTTGAACAAAGATACATATTGTTTCATGAAGAGGCCGACTTATTAAGAAAAGACGTCTTGCTTGAAGAGAAGCGATATCACCTTGTATATAAAGAAGTCGATGCTCATTCTTAAATCAATATAATATATCAAGTCAAGTTCGCATATCTACAGCAGAAGTTCACCTCTTACAGCAGATCGATATTTGTTTCAAGGAGTTCGATTTTCTTCATTGATTGTACATTTGCATCAAGAGTGGTGCCATTATCATTGCATCAGATCGGCCTTGTGAGTGGCCAAATTGTAAAGCATATTGCTGCTATTTTATTCAATATATAAGTGATATATTGTTGCTGGGTTTTTCTCCCTCAAGAAGGAGGGTTTTCCCAGGGTATATGCTGTGTTCTATTGCTTAGATTTGTATTATTTCTGCTTAATTCAATTCTGGTCCTAAAATTAACAATATCTACCTATTTAAATTTTAACTTGTTATTTTTTACACTACATTAAGTTGCCGAGAACTAATTTGCATTGCACACAATCATCTTGGGACAACTTGTGAATGTGCAAGAGGCATTAAACACCATGGTTATGAGTAAACTTTGGATTATGTGGAGACAAACAAATTCAAAGGGCATAAAAGGTCAAATCATTGATCCTAGACAATGGTTGGCAAACTCATGTGGATTATGTCTTGAGTTTCACCAAGCCCACCATGAAGATTGTCAAGTTTGCTAATATAAATTGGTCGTGTTTGTAAGAAATATATGATAGCATGGACACCATGATAATAACAACGAAAGGGAGACCCCACATAAGCATTTTCCAAAAGGGTGGAAAGAATCATTGTTGAGCATTGGAACAAGATGACCACACCATTGCATCTCCTTGTGTTTACATTGTCTTCTAAATATAATGGCACGAATATTTTCTTTGCTAGGAGAATGGCACCATATAGAGACATTAAAGTTGCTAAAGGGTACAAACTACATTCTAAAGAATCTTCTCAAATGCAAATGTGAAGGATACTATTATGAGTGAGCAGCAGCTTCATCTCATCAAATAATCACAATCTTAGTGCTCTTCAAGAGAACACAAGGACACTCAAACATGTGTGTACCTCCATGGGAAAGATTCTATTTTCCCCAACCTTTTGCAATCAAAACTTTTCACAAATAAGCATTTTAATTTTTTAACATTTTTACTAATCTTTCACAACTATATATTATGTTTTATAATTACAAAATGTTATACTAACTTTGTCTCTAATATCAACAAGTTGCAAGTTCCTCTTCAACTAAGCAAAAATAGAGTGTATACTCCTTTATCCACTTAGTTAAATACAATTAGTTGACTTCAAAAAAGTAAAAGGTTTGGTCTATGTGCATTATAACCTACACCTCTTACCACAAAAGGAAAACAGCTACAAGCAATGAAAATGAAGAATTGGTACATAACCCTGGATTGTCATAGTCACTTTAGAAGATGAGGAGGCTCCTACACAAGATATGGTGAGTGGGAGTGGCACTATGGTTGCTTGTGGTTCAAATGAACCAAGTGATGACTTTAATGCTCTTGATAAAAAGAAAAATGAAGATTATCAATTGTATTTTGTATGACTTGACAAATATGATATAACATTGAATTATCAATTATCTTTTATCACTATCAAATGTGTTCTCATTGTAATGTCCTGTTTTATTCCTAAATGTCTGCAGCCTATGTTTTAAAAGAAATCAATAAAGATAATTAATATTACACCAAACTGGCATTAAATAAAGATTAAGTTGTTAAGAATGGTCAACCAACATATGAGTTGTGTCCCTTGAGCAAGATAAGGTATATAACGAAGGTAGATCTAGAAGGAAAAGAAAAGGGAAAAGAATTATTATGACTGATTAAAAGTAATAGACAGCAGCATTAGCAAATTAACTTATTTAAAATTAAACTATTGTTCTCCAAATGCAGGGATGAAGGGTTGTAACTATTGAGATGAAGAGGTGCGACTCCCTCAAAACTTGAGATATAAAAGGGAGAGGATTTCATTTGAGAAATACATCCTTAACATCATTCAATCAATCAATTAATAATAAATATGATGTGAGTCCTAATGTGAAAGTTTGTGACTCTTAATGTGAAAGGTTGTGACTCTTTCAAATATGAAAGGTTGCGACTCCCCCAATGATAAGATATAAAAGGGAGATCATTTCTTTGTGGAGAAATCACCAAGGAAAATGATTGGAAAGAAAAAGGAAAATAAGAAATTGGAATATATGAGATCTATTGGAAACAAATATTGTTTTAGGAAGAATATTATTGGGAAGTAAGTTTTAAAATATAAATTACTAAATTAGTAATAACTATCTATATATATATATGAAATATTTAATACCGATTAACAAAGTAGATTCCTTTAGTAATCTATTTTGAATTTATAAAAATGTTTTGCAAATAGGGAGGCCGATCAACCTTTTGAGTTCACAAGAGAAGTACCAGCATTTCCTTCATCAAGTACACCACCCCCGAGATGGAGTGCTCACGGGCCAAGAGGCGTATGAGTGCTCCCAAGCTTGTTAAGGAAGGCAGTCTTCATGCATCTTATCAAGCACACCACCCCAAGATGGAGTGCTCATGGGCTGAGAGGCGAATGAGTGCTCCTGGGCTTGATCAAGGAGGATGGAGCACCTCCAAGGTGAACTGAGGGATGTAGTGGACTTAATGTCCTGCCATGTTTGTGGCCTGAGAGGTGGACGAGTGCTCTTGGACTTGAGGGACTTCTCATGTACACCACCCCTGAGATGGAGTGCTTGTGGGCCAAGAGGCATATGAGTGCTCCTAGGCTCGAGGGCCTTCTCAAGTATGCCACCCCAAGATGGACGGACAAGGATCCACCCATGCTCTCGCAATACAAGGACGACCATCCTTGAGATTGCAGTTTGCAAGTACTTCAAGTAAATTCCTAATAAGATTGGTTATAAGAATATTCTTTGGAATAACCATTAAAGATGTTAAGATATTTTGAATCCAAATGGTAATGATGCTATGAACTAAAGATCTAACTACTATGATGTTTTAGCTATGATGTATTGCTCTCAATATTATAACATTTATGTGTTAATTTGAATATAACCATAAAGTTTATACTTGTTATTACTAATATCAGTTTTTAGTGATTATTATTGGTTTGCAGGCCTAAATTTAGGAATATCCCAAAAGGGGACATTACACTCAATTCTATATTTATTTATTTTTGCAAACTATGGGTATATATATCATTCAACCATACCCAATTGCATCAAACTTGGGGAAAAATTGTCATACTAACGACCCCAAACCTCAAATTTTCACCCAACCCCATAGCCAAACCAGCAACTTATAATACAACTCAGTAGCATGCTAGCTGCATTACTGGGTTGTCCTCCAAATCACCATCATGGGCCCCATGATATGGATCATTGGTATAAAAGCAATTTTTGGTTACATTCCCAAATCAATTTATTGCAATTATGTTCATTCATATCAACACTCATGCACAGCAACAAAAGTAAGGAAAACAACCTGTTTCTATGTCAGACTACATAAACCTTACTCACAAGAGTGAGATACCTATGTTACACCAAGTTTTTAGGACATGGACGGCACAAGATGGGAAGATGTGTTTCAAGGACAAAATTTTTGGAGGCCATTTTAGGGGACAGCAGGCGGCAGCAAGGGGGCAGCTATTAAAAAAATGGAGAAAGTTTTTAAACTATAGGGAGACCTTTCAAATATTCATATGATAACATTGATAAGGAATTCATCATATACATCATAGATCCTTGCTACATAACAACAAAATTTAATTGCTTTGCTTACGGATGAAAAAATTAAGTCATTCAATGATCATTTTTCCATAAAATACTCTTGGATTTCTTGTTAAAATGTCATACCATTGTATTTTCTGTCATCATTTTCTTTGTGAGAGGATATGTGCAGCAAATCTTAAGTCGGGAAATATGGTGAACTGCTATTTGTTGATTACCTTTATCTGAAGTCTTGTCAATGTTCTTTAGATATCCCTGGGTGTGTATGCTTTTGCAGGGTGCTTTTAAATTTAAACCTTAGATTCTAGAAGCTTTGTTAAAATCTCAGAATTATTCAAGCAACATAAAGAGATTAGCATTGTGCTCAATGCTAGTTCTAATCTGTTTCCTTCATGTTAGAATATCAGAGGCCCGTTTGCTTGAACTTCAGCTTTCATTTATTTTTCAAAAGTCAATATGTTTTCTGGAGTTGTACCGTGCAGGAGGCTAGAGCTTTGTTGGGAAGATTGGAGTAACAAAGAGGCAAAATTGAAGCTGAATTGCAAGTGTTTGAGGGAATCAAATCACAAGTTGTGGTACATCCTCTGCAACTAATTGTTTCAGGCAAAAATCAATCTAAACGAGGCAGATTATATAATGAATCAAGTCATTACTGTGCAGGCAATTTTTTTGACAAAAATTGAGAGGTTTTGGAAAGTAGTTAACACCAAACACTTGTAACTTCTGTCGAAAAACTCACCTGCAGTTTCGCTGCGAGTTTTGATGCAAGTTACTCACTAGCCAGTTTCACTATCAGGTTTTGTGACTAATTAGCAGTTTTTCAACTATGAAACAAATAATGAAAAACCAAAAAGAAACACTTGAGGGATTGTAATATAATGATAAGGAGGGCACGGGAAGGAGAATAATTCAGGTTCAAATTGGCCTCCAGGCCAACAGCTCCAACAGACATATATCTATTGTGGAGCCCATTTGAGCATGACTCAAGCTTAGAAAACCTTACGAATATAGTACAAGCTTACCCAATATTGCACTAGAGACGGTCCATAACCTCTTCTAAAACTTTGCTAGGAAAGAATCGCTAACGCCCCTACACTTTGACAAATACTATTACACTAACCAGCTTACAACTGAATCTTCAATAACACACCAAACTAAAGCATCAAAATCAATGCCAATCTGGAGTAAAGTCCAATTACAAAACCCTACCCCCGGCTGGCAACACCAAACTTAGCTGGGTTAGGCCCTGCTTCTGTCAAGACAGGCAGAAACCCACCTGCACAGCTTCTACAACTTATAGGGCGCTTAAATCCGTTACCGAGTCCCAGTTACGAACACACTGTAGTCTTTATAATGATTCATCATGGCGTACTAATACTACTCCCAGAGGAGGCGGATAGTAGAAGGTCCGGTATTGCTACAGATAAAATATATTAAGAACACACTAAAAAGTTTATCGGATGGGAAGAAACAGGAAAATTTGCCAAAGTTAGTGGGTATTTCTAGAACTAAAATTAAAAAGAAACATGTACTAGCATTTGAAATTAAAAATTTGGTATCCAGCATAAGTTTATATCATATGGCTCTGCTTCTAAACAAACGACGAATGTAAACAAAGATGTTTGAATTGTTAGAGGGGTTTCTAGGAATATAAATTCGAAAAGAATGAAAAAAACTAAAGCACTAACCCATTTGAGATCTGCGTACGGGTATCTCAAGCTTGGGAGCAGCGAGGGCAGCCTCCTGAGCGGCAAGCTTCGCCTGGTCCTTCTTGTCATAGAATGGCTCTGCTATTTCTCTTCTCAGTGTTCTTAGCCTTCTCTTCTTCTTTGACCTCATAGATTTCGCCATTCCTACAGCACTTAGCCTGTTGATTTGCAATCTGTTAGCTTTGCTCTTCAATATTACGACTCTATGCCTCCAGTGCGTTAACAGGATGTTTTAATATACCTTTGAAAGGGGACTTAGGGTTCTGTCTACGTAAAGTTTGAACTCACGAAGTTTAGGGCTCTTGTTTGATGTTAATTTTTTAGTACTTGTGTTACATTTATGTTTTAATAATGTGGAGGTGTCCTTTTACACTGCGTAATACATTTGAAGTTTTTAGATTATGGTTTTCTATACTTAGGTTGGAGTTGTGTGTTGAGCATTCACCTTGTTCAAGGTCATAAGCATAATTTAATCTATCTGATTTTAAAATTAATTATGTAAAAAGTTTAAATTGTGTATCAGATATATAAAAAAGATGCCACTCTTAAGTTATCTCATCATCTATTATTATTAGAAGATCACCTTCTACCATATATTAAATCAGTCACACATATAACAGCTCTCTTTCGCATCAATCAACTCAATTATATTAGCTCTTACGACAGCACATAGCAAATCTTAATAATCACACTAATCTACTAAGGCACTCATTACACTGTTGTTGTAAGCCCTCATTGTAATTTTATTGCATCAATGTTAGGAACTTAATTTGTTACATCCATTACTTGGCGTGTAATCCAAATTTATACAAACTATTGGATCAACCAATGGAGCTTAACTAAGGTGCAAGGTGGGAAGGTAGTCAACTTCTATTGCTACCATAGAAAGCTCTAGCAGTGTTTTCCAACACCACCAAGGTGTACATTAAGAAGTGAAGTATAGGTGAACATTTATTATAAGTAACAATGTTTTGAAGACTTAAAGTTCAAGGCCACATTTTTAGGGTCAAGGTCACAAATGATAAGTTCAAGATTATAGGTGTAGGTTTGGCCAAGGTTCATGCATTATTCCAAATTCCATAGACCATAATCACCATAGTCAAACCATTCCAAATTAAGTTTTTGATTTCTAATACCAGCTCTTGTTATGACTTGTTACTCACAACACACCAATTTTTTTCAAACTTGAAGCCCCTTTTAATCATTTATCTAGGTTTTTTTCTTTATGATCCAAGGTTGTTTGATCTTAATTAAGGATTTATTCCTTGGGTACCTAGATATAGATTATTCCTTGAGTTTCCATGTTTATAATTGTCTTGGTAATGCTTGGTTAAGATCCTTTTGTTGGGAAAACGGTCATCCCAGAAAGCCATCTAGGATTAGTATATGCCTTCATTAACATTCAATTTAATTTAGGAAACTCAAAAGCATATTCTACTATGCCTTAAAGTAGAAACCAACATAGTTATTTTCCCAATGTTAATTCTTAAAGGAAAGAGTCTGCAATTAAGTTTTGGGTCTTTTTAAATCAAGGAGCATATATTTTCAAATCAAGTACTTTCAACAACATTAGAGGACACACAAAATTAAACAAGAAGAATAAGACAAAAGAAAAAGAACACATAGATTTATGTGGGGAAAACCCTTTCAAGTAAAAAACACCACACTCCAAAATCACAGAGCCAATATATTATTCAATAACAGAAACAGTTACATTACATTCTTTAGGCTCAAGGCCATTACAAGAGATTTACATCTTGTTCCATTTCTAGCAAAATTTTGGTAGCATAACCCCTGCAATAACACTCTATTCTCTCAACTCCTCTAGCATGCACGTGTATATATAGAGTTTGCAGTGCTCAGGATAGAAATTTCCTCAAACCCACACCCATGCATGAACATGCAACATGAAAGGCGCTACATACAACATACACATGCAAAAAGAACCTGTCAAAATTTAGGCGTCCACATGTCATGTCCCCTTTTTCTATTAAAGGTAATCTTTTTCTAAAATAGTAATTTCTATTTTTAGTAAGTCAAGTTGTCCCAAAATAGTAAGTTAGGACTCATGGAAAATTTGGGAAAAGTGTGCTTCTCAAGATAAATTAAATAAAAAAAAATTAATTGTAGACATTTAATATCACTTGAAAACATTTATCATTCCCAAGTAGGCATGGGTTTGGAGAAAAATCAATTTTTGATCAAATTGGTAAAAGGCATAGTTAGACAAACAACTAATGGGAAGGAGTGGTTATAAGTTGGAAGAAAAATGGAAAGAGTGATGAGATAAAAATAACTTCATCAACATAATGGACTCAATATGCAAACCTATACCTTTCAGCCCAATTTACCCTGCCAATTAATTACCTTTAGGATAAATAATTGCTCTCTTTTTATGAATAAACGTGCAAACTTTACTTCTTGCAATTAGTCGAAATAAGCTAACTTATGTTGATTTAATGGTTTAGTCCTTGAGCATTTCACAGGTCAACTTCCACCTCCTGGTTACCATTCTAGTCAAAAGGGAAATGAACACACGTCTCAACACTGTTGAAGACAAGCAAGTGCGCATCAAAATTTTAGGAGCATGCATTATGGGTTGAGTCTTCATAATTATGTTATTTTCAGTTTCAAAAACTTTATGGCTCATGTCAAGCCTCTTTAATATTTCATGTCATGGGTTTTAAAGTCCATTAGTTGTTGACAATCTATTGAAGACTTTATTAACTGGAAAGTAGGATTTTGTTAACCACTTTCATATAAATATGTAATTGTTGAAAACGATGAATACATAAGAATATCGTTATGTTGTCATTTGTCTTTTTGAGTAAAACTACCATATGAATAAAAATGAGTTTTCCCGCCACTATTTGAATTACTAAGCAATGTAAATGATGTTATTTGAATGAAGTAACTTGGAGATTACTAGTGCATGTGATTTGAGATAGCTGTAGAGACACCCGAGAGCTAGCCACTCAAGGGTTATAGATAGATAGATAAGTATTTTACTTCTTATTCTATATTTTCTTTAGTAGATGATAATTAAAATTGGAATTCATTTTCATGTGTATGTGTCATGATGTCAATGTCAATCCTACAGGTTATAGTTAAGTCTATAGTCTCTAAATTTAGTATATGAAGTTCCGGAGCACCTTCCTTTAGTCATTTCTCGTTAAATCGTCTTATGTTAGTTGTTGGATTGTTATCTTTTGCACTAGATAAATGTTTCCTAGTTTCTTTACGAGTTTTACTCTTTAACAATTTATACATTCTTTAGATTAATCATTTCCATACTTTCTAGCTTAGTGGTGATGCTTTTCAGATTCATAGTTTTCTGCTTTCTAGTTTAATCATTTCCAACTTTCTAGATAGATGATTTACTGCTTTCAAATTTTAGAGGCCCTCTAATTTAGAGTTTCATTTAGTTGTTTGGTAGTTAGAGAACTTGAGAGAGAGATATTCAAGATGACTTCTATTGCATACAGCCTTTGGACACTCCTCGGTTGATATATTGATGTGTTTATTAACTAAAGTGTTAGGACCTAACAACAGCCTATCACTTTTTGGTGCCACTTCCGGGGACCCTTTCTTTTTCTAGTGTTAGTAGGAGATATCTTGAATACCCCTTTTAGGAATAGAAATAGTTCTTTGACTTCTTTTTTGCATGGTTAGGAAACGAGGCCCCCATGGAAGATTCATACCAAAAACCCCCCTAATTGATGTACCAACAAGTAGGGAGGAAGGAAACTCAGATCAAGAACTTACTGAGGAATTGACTGAACAGAGTCAACCTGAGACCTTCCCACTTACCCCAGAAAGAGAACGTATAGCAGTCGAGGAGCATATTCTTTTGCAAACTCTTGAACCTCGCTCAACTGAGCAAATTTTGAAAGAGGATTGCATTCCCTTAAACATCATGGGTGACCATAGAAATGTCGCCAACAACAACAATAACCCTCCACCACCACACACATTCACCTATCATATTGCTATTGATGTATATGACGATACGACAATGAAAAATATCTCACCAACTTTATTTCCAACCTTCTGAGGTTGTCTACTAAGGACCCTAATCAGTTTCTATTTGAGTTTTTAAAGTCTTGTGTCAGACATATGACTACAAGAATGATAATCAAAAACTAAATATTTTCCCTTCCACTCTGAAAGACTTAGCCATGTGTTGGTTTATGGGATTAGCTTCTCAATCGATAACCTCCTGGGATGAAATGGAGTCTATATTTTTGGAGAAGTACCAAAGTTACTGCAGGGTCAGTGATAGGAAAGAAGAATTGTTCAAAGTAAGGCAAAATGAGGATGAAAGTTTAGAGGATCACCTAGATAGGTTTATCTTCTTATCTAAATGTTGTGGTGGAGAAGTCATAAGTCTTGATATTTTGAAGACCTTATTCCTTAAAGGTCTTGATGATGAAGCTCAAAGGAGTTTGGATTTAATGGGAAAAGGAGACGTGTCCCAACTAAGACTGAATGATATTACGGAACTGTGTCAGAATTTCTCTTGCACTCGTGGAGGTATCTGAAAGTTCACCTTACGAGGTTCTAATGACATAAACAAACTTCGCGAGGAGTTGGCCAACTTCAAAACCGACATTCTTGTTCAAATAAACACCACCTTAGATGACATACAGGCTAAAACCTGAAATCCTAAGACCTTATCTATTTACTGCCCCAAGTGTCAAAACAAACACTTGCTAAGGGAATTTCCCTTGGACAAAGTTGATAAGATTGATGTTTTCCAAGTGTGTGACAAAATTCACCCCACTAATCAATGTGAGCTACTGAATGCCATCAAAAATTCCAAGAAAAGAACAACCCCAGTCGAGGAAGAAGTGAACATTGTCAATAAAAGAACTAGAGGCAATTTTTCCTATGGCCAGAATTCCAATCCTAACTGGAGACCCCAACCCAATTGGAACAATAATCAATGGGTAGCACCCTAGCCTCAAGCACCACCTTTAGTACCCTTTAATTGGGGAACCTATCCTTGGGGACCACCTAAATGGGGAAACCAATCTTGGGGTAACCCTCAGTGGCCCAACCAGTCTCAATAGTAGTGGTACCCTCAAAATCCCATTCCTCAATGGAATCAACCCCAACATCAGTTTTATACTAGCCCCAGGAGGATTCCTACTCAACAACAAACTCTCCTACCACCTCCCCAGAACACTCAACAAACTGAACAAGTTAACCAACCATTACTTCTAGTGCAACCAATTTCGAACCCAAAGAACAATCATCCAAATACTCCAGTGTATTCTGCCAGACAAGATAATGTCACTAGACTTAATGCAATACACTGTGGGAATCTACAATTGATGTGTAGAAAACACTTTTGCAGTTGACTATTGAAGAAATCATAAATGAACCTATCCAGAAGTTTGTTGAGAAAACCACAATAATGCCCACATTTGTAGAACAAATCCTAGACACTACGCAACATAAGCCTAACCCACCATCTTCAGCTGAAGCTTCTGACCTACCTCATGAGGAGGGGGGTCAGTCTCTAATTGAACTTTCAAAGGATTTTGCCTAAAGACAAAATCAAAGCACCTTTTTTTGGAGCGTCTGAAGCCAATTCCTATGAAAGATGCTCTGGAAATGACCTCACCCACTGAAATTGCATTGATATAGGAAATTAAACAATTACAGATTGAAGTCCCTTTGCTACAAGCAATTAAATAAATTATTGAGTTAAACCAGCTAATTAAACAGTTGTGTATCAAAACCCCATGAAGGAAACCAAAATGAATCAACACCGTCCACATAAATGGGTACCTAGCTGACTTGTTGGCTAGGACAACCACTGCTCTAAAATATGATGATCCATGTAGTCTACTTATAACAGTAATAGTTAATGAAGTAGCAATACCTAATGCTTTGGTGGACCTTGGAGCAACCATTAATGTAATAACTATTGACATGATGGAAAAACTGGGACTTACTGATCTACGCCCCACAACTATAGTCTTATAGATGGCAAATCAATCCATAGCTATTCCTAAGGGAATCATTGAAAATGTTCTTGTTAAAGTGGATGGATGGGAATACCCAGTAGATTTCTAGATAATTGAATCCCTTACACCCAAGGACAGTAACCCAATAATTCTGGGATGACCATGGTTGGCTACCGTTGCAGCCAAAATTGACTGCAGAGAGGGAGGAATGACCATCTCACATGGATCTAATAGCAAAAAAAAAATTGTATCCTCTTGCCAAGCCTGTTGAACACAATAAAGTATGGGCTGATGAACCAGAAAGTCCCAATAGACAGGAAAATTTGGCTTCACTGGCCATGGTAGTCATCAAACAACATGATGAAGAATTAGAGGATGAATTGGAAAACAATGTAGAAAGTCTTGTTATGGATTCTAGCAGTGAAGAGATGATGAACATAGAAGAAATTCTAGGACACCCAATCAACATAAACCCCTCAAAATTCGATGATGATAGTTTCATAGGATTACCTTGTCCTTTGATGAACTTAGTTCCAAAAGCTCACCATTTCTTTGCAAATGTTGCCCAGCTTCATAAAAGCGTACCTCATAGTTGCCCTCTTAACACCCTGATAAGGCCCATGTGCACTGTCACATCCAACCATATGGGAGTCAAAACCATCATGTTGTTGTCAGGAAAAACTATGAACATCAATAGTTGGTTGACTAAGACGGAAGAACACAAATTGTTTGACACCCTGGTGAATAGATCTAAAGCGTTCGCCTAGGACTATACAGATATGAGAGGGATACACCTAGTGTGTGTACGCATCACATCTATACTGAGGATGTTCGACCTATTCACCAACCACAATGGAGACTCAATCCTGCTCTGAAAGACATCGTTAAAACTAAGATTGAGAAACTCTTACAGGTAGGATTTATCTACCTAATTTTTGACAGCAAGTGGGTGTCACCCTTGGTTGTAGTTCCAAAGAAGAATGAGAAGTGGAGAGTGTGTGTAGACTATAGGGAGCTTAACAAAGCAACACGTAGAGATTACTTCCCCTTTCCATTCGTGGACCAAGTGCTGGATAACTTGGACGGGAGGAAATATTTTTCATTTTTGGATGGATTTAGTGGATACAACCAGATACAAGTAGCATTAGAAGACCAAGATAAGATGACCTTCAAATGCCCTTGGGGGACATTTGCATATTGGGTTCTTCCCTTTGGGATATGTAACACTCCTACAATGTTTCAAGGGGCCATCCTGGCTATATTTGTTGAGTTGGTAAATGAGTGTGTGGAAGTTTATATGGACGACTTCATAGTATACGGTCAACTTTCGATGAAGCCCTCACGAATCTAGACAAGGTGTTAAAACGGTGTGAGGATCATTGTTTGTCCCTAAGTCATGAAAAATTTCTAATCAGGGTGGAACAAGGAATAATGCTAAGACATCATATTTTAGCCGAAGGGATTAAGGTTGATCCTAAGAAAATCAAAGTCATACAACAACTTGAGATTCCAAAAACTTAGACTGATGTTAGGAGTTTCTTAGGGCATGTTGGATACTATCGAAGATTCATAGAAACTTCAGTAAAATCACAACCCCTATATTTTCTCTCCTTCAAAAAAATGTAGACTTCATTTGGACACCTGAGTGTCAGTCTTCATTCAAAATTATCAAGGAAACACTCATCTTTGTCCCTGTCCTTCGAGGACCTAATTGGAGCCTGTTGTTCCATATTTATGTCAACACGTCTGATGATGCCATTGGAGTGGTTCTCAGGCAAGAATCTATGAGAATGGAAAAAAATATGCCATATACTTCATCAACAAGAATTTGATGCCAACAAAAAAGAATTACACCACAACAGAGAAAGAATTATTGGCTGTAGTGCACGCAATCAAGAAATTTTGACATTATGTCATAGGATACAAAGTTAGAGTGCACACAAACCATGCAGCCATCAAGTGCCTCATGAATAAACTTGTGGTAAATGTAAGGATAATTAGGTGGTTACTCCTTCTCCAGGAGTTCAATGTGACAATTGTTGACAAACTAGGGTAGTCCAACATGGTCGCAAACTTCTTATCCTAGATTAAACATGATGGCGACTGTGCTCCGATACAAGATGAGTAATTTGTTCGCCATCTCCACTAAAACCCCTTGGTTTTTCAATAATGCGAATTATTTGGCCACTGCAAAAGTACCACCTCACTTTTCATCAAAACAAAAGAAACACCTCATTAGAGAGAGTGCCCCTTTCAAATGGATTAATGGAATCTTGTTTTGATGCAGACCTGATATGGTCTTACGATGTTGTGCTAGGGCAGACGAGACCTATAGTATCCTTAGAGCCTTTCATGACGACCCTTCTAAAGGGAATTATTCTGCTAAAAGGAGAACTCACAAGATTCTGGGAGTAGGATACTATTGGCCTTCAATGCATAAGGACATCAAGAAGTAAGTTCATAGATGTGATGAGTGTAAAAGGGTAGGAAGACCAACTGCATCTAATGAAATACCCCTCCAGCCCCAAGTAGTCCTTGAACCATTTGAAAAATGGAGATTGGATTTTATCAGCCCTATAGACCCTCCTTCACAAGGAAAAGAGTACATTTTGGTTTGTACCGACTACACTACTAATTGGGCAGAAGTGCAAGCACTACATGTTGCTAGGGAAGAATAGCTGATTTTCTTTACAACAAAATCTTCCTCAGATTTGGAGCTCCAAGGACAATTGTCATAGACCAGGGCCCCCAGTTCATGTCTAAAGTTCTATTGGCATTCACAGATCATTTCCAAGTAAGTCACAAGAAGTCCTCACCCTACCAACCACAAGAAAATGTACAAGTTGAAGTCACTAATAGTGAGTTGGAGAACATTTTAACAAAAAAGGTTTCTTCGAGAAGGAAAGACTAGGCTAGGAAACTACCAAAAGTTGTTTGGGCCTACAACACAACTTGGAAATCAACTATTGGCTATAGTCCCTACGAGTTAGTCTTTGGGAAAAAGCCCCTCTTACCCATTGAATTTTAACTCCAAACCCTTAGAACAGCCATGGAGTTGGGCATGGATCTTAAACGAGCCCAAATTGAGAGAGTTTTACAGCTTAGCGAACTGGATGAACTCCATTTGGACATCGTCCATCAAACTGAACTAGTCCAACAACAACGTAAGTTCTGGCATGATAAACATATCAAAGAGAAAGAATTCCATACTTGGGATTGGGCATTATTATTTGATTCCATATACAAGGATCATCAAGGGAAACTCAAAATACATTGGCTTGGACCATACAAATTTTTTGAAGTGTTTGTCAATGGTTCGGTCCAACTGAAACCTATTGATGGTGATACTCAAACTCTTCTAGTTAATGGGCACTGATTATGTGCCTATCATAAACTTGTTAATAAAGAAGAGTTTACAAAAATAGTAGAAATGCAGGGAGAAATCCAGTGCATTGACTCTACTGAGGCAGGGTCAATATAGTTTTGTCAAATAAATAAATGAACCAAAAAAAAAATCATTTATGTATGTTTCTTCAAATTCTTCATCAACTTCAACATTTGGACTTGACTAAATTTTGTTTATATTTTGCAAGACTTCATCTTTTTGGCAAACATAATTCTGGCTCACCCTCCTATGATGCTCTGAAACTTGTCAGTACGGTTGTTGTGATGCTCTGGAACTTGTTGTTGCAATTCTCTAGAACTTGTACAACGGACTTTCCCCGCTCCTCGTCTTGATCCTGCATTCTGATGCATCACTCAATGATGCTTCGGGAAGCCAAGGCCAAAATTCCCACATCTTTCTTCCTTCCGGCGACATCTTTTGCAGCGATGCTAAGGAATTCTTTTATTTCTTCCTTCTAATGGCATTTCTCAGCGATGCTCTGGAATTTTCTCGGGTGCTCTAGAAATTTTGGTTGCTACTCTAGCTACATCTTTTGACGATCCTCCAAAAAATTTGGTTGCTACTCCGGCTGCATCTTTCGACGATGCTCTAAAAATTTTAGTTATTGCTCCGACTGCATCTTTCAACGATGCTCCAAAAATTTTGGTTGTTGCTTCGGCTGCATCTTTCGACGATGCTCCAGAAACTTTGGTTGTTGTCCCAACTGCATCTTTCCAGCGATGCTCCAGAATCTTCAATTTTGTTGTCATGTTCCAATGACATCTCTCTACGATGTTCTAGAACCCTCTTTTCTTCTACTTCGGTTGCATCCTTTCGGTAATGCTTCATATTTTTGTAAGCTTTTTCTTTTCAGTCTTTTAATTTTTCCTAAGTTTCGTGCATGCCCATTATTTGATTTTATGTCGCTTCGAGATCTGCTCCCTAAAAATCATTTTTCCACATCATACTGAATCTTTCCATAATAAATAAAATTATTCTGACACCTTTTTGTCATAATATTTTTTTCCGCCATTTCAACCATCCCAGTTGTGCCATTATTATCCACCACCACCCTTGCCAAACCACATGACTATCCAATTACATTAGCACAGGTGACTGACGTTCGATCTAATGACAAGACATAAGTTGCATGTGAATTTATTTATTTAAAAATTTGGTACTTATTTTGAAGAAAGGCTAATTAATTGGCATAACCTGTTCCTTCTTGTAATTATGAAACTTGTGCCTTCACATGATTGTTGAAAGTATGATAGTGGTTGTGAAATTCCCCATGAAAACTCATTGTAATTACTTAGTAAGGTGACAAGAAAGGTGATAATTAATTCCTCCTCCATTGGGTATATTGAAATAGAATTCTTTTTCCCTCAGTAATTCAGTAAGGAAAGAATTACAGAGTTTTGCAAAATTTCGCTGACTAGAAAAGAAACAAAGAGAATGGGAGGAGCCAAGAAGAAGTCTGAGCCAACTTTTGCAACTCCATTGTTGGAATTGGGCAATATTGTAGCTTTATTTCAGAAAGTCGGGTGGTTGGAATTCATGAAACAATTTGAAGGGTATATAGAGCAGCTCGTGAAAAAATTTAACGAAAATTTCGTAGATGGGCAAACCTTGGTGCGTGACAAGCGATTCTGGGTAAGCACGAAAACCATTGCTCATCTTTCCAATCTCAAAAATAAGGGAATTAATTTGAATGAAAATGCCAATGTTCCCTATCAAAACTTGATAGAATTATTTCATAGGGAAGGGGAACCCCAACCTGTAATGACTATAAGCACCAAGGGACAAAATAAGGGAATCCATAGAATGTCTTTTTTGGAACCATGGAGGACTATTGTAGTTTGGATAATTAAGTATTTCACCTATGAAGGACATATAACTATAGTAGTGGGACCCCCTTTTCATTTGCTAACTCCTTTACGCCACGACATTAAGGACCCTTCTCTTAGGGTAAATTTACCATCCTTCATGTGTCATTTAGTCACCTCTATGATGGAAAAGTACAAAGTTGGGACAAGGCCCCTCAAACATCATAGTCTCATATAATTAATATGCAAATATCATTTCTATAAAAAGCCAAAAAAGAAGTGTCAAAAGTTCCTACAGAAATTTGAAAAAGTAGAACCTGGAAGATCTCTCGAGGAGGGAGAATCTTCCAGGAAAAAAGAAAAACTTTTAGAAGGACCCTCCTCGAAGGCATTGGATGCTCTTGAATCCCAACAGACCTCAATAGCCCCTGGCGGTGATGTGCGAAAACCTTGTCGGATGAGCTAGAAACCCCAGGACAGAAAGGGGAGGTGGAAATTGTGCACTTCAGAGATGAAGAGGAACCTCCTCACAAGAGGAAGAAATTAAGAAAAGTCGCCTTTGAAAAGACCCTCCTCTATAGAGAAGTAAAAGGTTGTCTTCAGGGGCCAATGAGACCGAACCCCAGGACATGGGTAGTACTTCCAAAAGGAAGAAGGCCAGGACTCTAGCAAAGGTGGTAGAAATTGTTAGTCCACCTGATAGTAAAGAAATATATGAAATAGAAAAGAAAGGTGATCAATTTCCTAGGGAAGAGGACAAGAAAACCCCATCACCTAAAGAACAGGAGGGGGAGAAGACACAGTCACCACATTTAGAGCCATTCGAAGATGAACCTATAGGGGGATTTTCTCCTTTTCTTGACAGAGTGGGGAGCATACCTGAAACTGAGGAAATGTGCCTCATGTTAATGAAGGAATTCCTCATTCATCCTTCTTTGTGGATATAGGGGAAGAAAATGTGTCTCATACTAATATAGAAATTCCTAATTCATCCTTTTTTGTGGTAATAGGAGATACAAAATCTAGCTAGAGAAACGAAGAATTAGAAAAATTAAAAGTAGAAATTGAGGAATTAAGAACCAAGCTACAAGATGATGAAGCAAAAATTAACCAGCAGAAAGAAGAGATTGTTGTACAAGCTACCATTGTAAATAAAAGAGACTAGGAAATTGCAAGATTGATAGTATAGATGGAGGAAAAAGATAAACTCATTGGACAGTTGCAGTACCAGATTCAAGAATGGAATCAACAAGATAAGCAACACAAGGACACTCCGTATGATAGAGATAAGCATATTCAAAACCTAAAAAACAATTTTATGCAATTATTTAGTGCTTTTGAAGAAGAAAGAAGTAGATAGGAAACTGAATTAAATGCTTCTATGAGTAAGATTGTGGAATTAGAGCAAGACTTGCAAGAGAGTGACACTAAACCAATTATGGAGTCAAAAGAGACACATACTGAACCCATTGTCATAGATTGGTTCTAGGTACGCATCCCTCCAATATTAATGAAATGGATAGAGCACTACTATCTTTTAAGAGATATGGAATTTGAGAATAATAGGCTGAAGAGGGAATTGGTAATGTTAAAAGAATCCTTTCATAAAGCATATAGGGGTAAGTAGGATGCTTGTGAAATTGGTGAACTACTATTAGCCTATAGAAGACCATCTAGGTTGTACTCTATGTTTCTTAATTAACAACTTTTAAGATGGAAATTACAAAAAAATCACCAAAATCAGCCACATGATCCTGATGATAAGGAATTTGTAAAGATATTTGTTGAGCCACTCCCTAAACAACAAGATTTGCTATGTGAGTTCTTTGTTCATAATTTTCTCCTGGAAGAATATATAGATTTCTATGTTAATTTCTTTGTGGGAGAAGTACAATTGAGATCATTCTTGTCTACAATGAGAAATCAACTCCATTGGCAAGACAGATTAAGAGAATATGCACATGCAGAAAGGATTGTGGGGTTGCAAATGAGATATCCTCATAAGAAGCCTTTCTTTTTCAAGGCACAATTTATGGGCATCCAACTTAAAAAGGAAGTACAGAGAAAGTACAATAACAACCTTTGGTTGTGCTATGATCACTTTCAGGAACAAGGGTGAAAATTGATAGGAAAAGCTTGGCATGCATGTGAAGAGCGGTATACCCCTCTTCTTATGTATCTCAAGAAAAGGTAAATAATTTCACCCCTTAATATTAGATGGTCCTATAGAAGAGTAGTAGCTTTGGCCAAAATCCTTGAAAAATTGAAGATTAATTGGATTGGTATGAGGTACACACCTCCTCTCCTTCTTTCACCACCTCCTTCAGAATATACCAATCTGGACCAAAGTGATGACAATTTTGCAAGATGGGTATGAAGAGTCACTTTTCATTAGGGATTTTTTAGGACACCAAGGCAGCTAGATACAAAGGCATATGACTTGTATGATCTTAGTGCCAAGTATGAGGATATGAATAAGGGAAATAAAGGACAAGGGACACATCAGAGAGCAAGAGGACTTGCTCGGGCTTAGGAAGGGGAGGAAATGATGAGGTAAAAATAATCTCATCAACATAATGGAATCAATATGCAAACCTATACTGTTCAACCCAATTTACCTTGCCAATTAATTACCTTTAGGATAAATAATTGCTCTCTTTTCATGAATAAACATGCAAACTTTACTTCTTGCAATTAGTCAAAATAAGCTAACTTATGTTGATTTAATGGTTTAGTCCTTGAGCATTTCACAGGTCAACTTCCACCTCCCGGTTACCATTCTAGTCAAGAGAGAAATGAACATAGGTCTCAATACCGTTGAAGGCAAGCGAGTGGGCGTCAGAATTTTAGGAGCATGTGTTATGGGCCGAGTCTTCATAGTTCTGTTATTTTCAATTTCAAAAACTTTATGGCTCATGTCAAGCCTCTTTAATATTTCATGTCATGGGCTTTAAAGTCCATTATTTGTTGACAATCTGTTGAAGACTTTATTAACTGGAAAGTAGGATTTTGTTAACCACTTTCATATAAATATGTAACTGCTGAAAACAATGAATACAAAAGAATATCGCTATGTTGTCATTTGTCTTTTTCAGTAAAACTACCATATGAATAAAAATGATTTTTCCCACCACTCTTTGAATTACTTAGCAATGTGAATGGTGTTATTTGAATGAAGTAACTTGGAGATTACCAGTGCATGTGATCTAAGATAGCTATAGAGACACCCGAGAGCTAGCCACTCAAGGGTTATAGATAGATAGATAAGTATTTTACTTCTTATTATGTATTTTCTTTAGTAGATAATAATTAAAATTAGAATTCATTTTCATGTGTATGTGTCATGTTATCAATGTCAATCCTGTAGGTTATAGTTAAGTCCGTAGTCTCTAAATCTAGTATCTGAAGTTCCAGAGCACCTTCCTTTAGTCATTTTTGGTTAAATCATTTTATGTTAGTTGTTGGATTGTTATATTTTGCACTAGATAAATGTTTCCTAGTTTCTTTACGAGTTTTACTTCTTCAATAATTTATACATTCTTTAGATTAATCATTTTCATGCTTTCTAGCTTGGTGGTGATGCTTTTCAGATTCATAGTTTTCTACTTTCTAGTTTAATCATTTCTAGCTTTATAGATAGATGATTTACTACTCTCAAATTATAGAGGCCCTCTAGTTTAGAGTTTCATTTAGTTGTTTGGTAGTTAGAGAACCTGAGAGAGAGATAGTCAAGATGACTTATGTTGCATACAACCTTTGGATACTGCCCGATCAATATATTGATGTGTTTATTAACTAAAGTGTTAGGACTTGACGACAACCTATCAAAGAGGAGTTACAAAACTTGCATGCAAGCAACCTCTTTCCTTGGGCATTGAGATTCGGGCACCCAATTTGGTGGGTAATTGATTTTTACATTTTATATGTGGTTTGGGTTTCATTCTTGACGATTCTATGTTTTGAATTTTACAAGCATATATTGTCCTTCTCCAAAGGATGAGAAACCATTGAAGGAGTGATCTTCTAGGTAGATAAACTAGGGGGATATAGACTTGTAGGCAATGGGTTTACAGGTCTCCAGAGGCAACTTCATATAGGGGTTGCAATTGTGCATTCAAAGGAGTTTTATTGTGTGTTTTTGCAAGGTTTGGTTGTGGATTTTAGTGTGTTTTCATTACCATTTATAATTTGTTTGATTATATGGAAAAAAGAAGGTTTTGAATGGACCCGAAACCATTTACATAGGTTTTAGATGGACCCAAAACCAATAACAAGAAAGTTTTGATAGGGACCCGAAACCCAACTAGAGAACAAACGCTACTAACAGATACACATAGATAACCAGTAACCAAACAATAGTAGATCTACAAAGAATAATCGAGAATTTCCAACTCTACAACACAAGGTTTAACAAGGAACCTTGAATCAAAATAGGGCAAGAATAGGGACTTAGAGCCTAAACAAAATAGAAGCATCGCCTGAGTTAATCAAGCAACAAAACATGACATAAGAACCACCTAAGATGGTTAGGATACCATCAACCTGCAACAACTAGATTGCAACATAACACATACCAGCAATACCCAAGGAATACAATCTCCCCACCTCAATAGGAGAATTAAAGATTAGGATTAGACACTGGAGAGCCCCAGCCTTCTCACACCACCAACCAACCCAAGACACCCTCCCAACTTCCACCTCAATAGAAGAGGGCTCCCCTCTAAAGGAGAAAATGAACTGAGGACCTTTAAAACAAAACATAGAACTTCCCACTAGATCCACAACACACCTCTCCACCTGAATAGAAGAGGGCTCCACCTCAGAAGGATCAATCTCCAACTCTGTAGAAGACCAAAACTGTAAAACCCGAAGGAAAGTAGCTACATACAAGGAAAGGAACAACAAAACATCCTTAGGCAAAGAAGACTAGAACATTGAAGAAGAAACAAAGCACTCTTCAGCTAATAGCCTTGAGAGAATAAACCACTGAGCCATAACCATAAACATATGAAGGAGCTTTGCCAACCAGACAAACACACCCCACCCTACAAGTCAAACTTCAAAGCCCAAAATGGGGAGAACCTAGATCTCAATAAGCAAAAATGGCCAAAAAATTTAGAATGCCAACCACCCAGTAGGCAAGTAACCAAGGTATTCACAACAATCATGAATAGGGTAGAGAATGACTCCACCTGGGCCACCACAGATGCACAAAACCAAGGGAGACATTCCCCACAGGAGCCAAAGAAAGAAACACCACTGCAATGAAGTAGAGACAAAGTAGTCACAAGGCCAGGAAGAGCTAAAAGCACCAAGCTATAGGGACTCGTGAGAAGTAGGACAAGGCTAGGAAAGCCCAAAAATAGAGAGAGAAGAGAGAAGGCAAGACCGTGAAGAACAATCTCCAACCCTACATGCTAGTTAGGGTCTAAAACATGCTAGAAACTCTCCCCAAATAGCCCCACCAAAGGAAAACCAAAAATCTCATGCAACTTCAAAGAGGAAGCCCCACAGTAGCACATCCCCACAACCAAAGCAAGAAAATCCCAAAGAAAGCCTTCATAGAAAGAGAAGAAGGACCAAGAAAAACCATAGAGCACAACCACCAACCTAACATGCTAGTCCAAGTCAAAAGATAATCTACAAGTCACCACAAAACTTTCGGCAATATACAAACCCAAGCAACAAAGCATAGAGAACCCCCAAGCCAAAGCAACAAATGCCTCCCCTTTAGAATAAGAGATCAAAAAGAGCGAAGCACAACCCTAAAGATCCCACTAAGAAACCACTGGAAAACCACCCAACAATAGCCAGGAGCTAGGGACATCGCCTTCAAAGAGACAAGCGCTGGTAGCACAAATGACACCAACAACAAGAGGAGCCAAAAATATTCCTAGGAGATCCCCAACCAACGAGAAATCCACAACAAGGGCCAAAAAATCCCAACCAGCAACTGCACCAGCCCCATCAACACTTCCACCCTCCCCATCTCCATCGTCCTTGTCCCCTCCTTCGCCATCTCCATCCTCAGAATTCAAAATCTATTCTATGTGTCCTCTCCCTCCCGTCACCATTTACCATTTATATTTGTTATTTTGTTGTCGTGAGTGGTATTATTGTGTGTTATTTTGTTTTTATAAACAACTCTAGAGCATTTTTATTCCAACTCTATCATTGTATTGAATTTTGGAGAGTTTTTGTGCAAATCTATTGGGGTTTTGGGTGTATTTTTGAGTGCCAAATTGGTGGAAATCATGCATATTGTAAGGGAAGATCTGTAGAATATCCAAAGTTCCTTTTTACAGGTTGTTATTCTACCAAAATTTTTGTAGAAACTTTATATTGTTCTTCAATAAAAATCTTGAGTGTTTGTGGCTTCATTGGTGCAATTTTTAGCATACTCAATTTCACCGTTTTTCCTTGTTTGTAAATTTAATCATAGAAATTGTTAAATGATTTTAAAAAATCTGATCTAAATATCTCACAAGTGATATTACAGTGGTATTATATCCAAGATCTTTCCAGCCTATAGGTTATTGAGTTGTTGATGTGAATCATGGGTTTCCTTGAATTTTTATTTGAGGGAATGAGAGAAAGGGACAATGAAATTGCAGCCTCCAAAATTGCTAGATGGTATGAAGAATATAAAAATGATAATAATTTTCTAACATTCCAAGAATATTTAAGTGTGACAAGAAAAATCATACCAGTGGAAGAAGAAATTATCAATATTTTTGATGAATACTAGGAAAAACTAGAAGATTTCCAAGCTACATTACCATTTGACAAATATTATAGAAGGAGAAAGGAGGAAAATCAAAAGGAGGAGCCATCAAAGAAGAGCATTGAACCAGAGGTTGAAGGTAAAGAAATTTTAATTGAAGAAAATGTTTCAATAATTTCAAATGAGCATTCACATCAGGAAAAAGGTTCCATTAGATACAATCAATAAAAATTATTCATTGCATGTTGATTGTGAAGGTATTTCAATAGATTGTAATATTTCCCAAGAGATGCTCATTGAGTGTGTAAATAGTGAAGAGAATGTTGATGTTGAGCATGTGGAAATTGTTAGAGAAAAAATTAGTGATGAGTACTTAAATCCTTTTGATTATTTTTTTTTAGAAAAGGAAGGGAATTTGCAAGAAATCTTTCAAAATGAATCCCAAAATGATCTTGCTAAAAGGTTTGTCCTAGAAGTCAATTCTAACTTTTGCATTGTTTCTAGCAAGGGTCCATTATATTTGCATGACTCTAGACTTCATGAGGGTGAAGGAATTCAGAATGGACTATGCACAAGAGTTTGGGATTTGGGTGACTATTGGGATTACCCAATATAAAATATCATAGTGGAGCAAGCAATGGAGTTTCTTGATGATTCATTATTCGAGCATAATTCTATCATGCCACCTTTTCAATAGGATTGCATAGGAGACATTATAGTGGTTGTTGATTTTGAAAGTTATGCAACTCCTACAAATGAAGACTATTCAAAAGCCTTGCGAGATAATGAGCAAAGTTACCTTGTTGATAGAGTCAAAAGGAAATTTGTGCACACTGTGAAAGATATATGGTTATAATGCATGGATCCCTCCTACGAGATTTTTAGTTGATGGCCAAATAGAGATAAGGATAATGAAATGTTTATTGTGGAAATGTGGCAAGAAAAAAATATGTCATTTTGATATTCTATATTTTATGATAAAGCATGGCATGTTGTTTTTGGGACCAAGTTACATGCATAATTGCTATCATTGGATAAATGGAGGAGTTTTCAAGGAGGATATTCAAAATATGGATTTATTATTCCTAGCATCAAGAAGGCTCTACTACCAACAAATTTCTATATGAATTTAATATGACAAAGCTTTCATAGTTGGGTCATCACATCAAAACTTTAGATATGCAAGGGAATGTGACACCAAAGTTCTCTACAAGTGAGGTAATCCACTCATGTTGTGCATTTTTCATTTCAAATTTCTCACATCCATTGGTGAAAGAATATGGTGTCATAGTAGAAGGTGATTAGGCTCCCTTAATGCAAAGGTTGGATTCTATTCAGAGTGAGAATAATAAGTTAAAAGATCCAGGAAATGGATTGTCCATCTATGATAGAGAAATTTTGTATTCCTTAGAGTTTGCAATGGGTTGTAAGTATATCATCATCACTCACTACTTTTCGAAGTTTGACTTAAGAGCTAGCTACCAAAATATTTGTGTTTGCAAGAAAATGATGCATGAGCTATTGTCCAAAGGCTACATGGGTTACATTGAGTATTTGTTCTTATCTATTGCTACATTACATGTCTATGAGGAGGAGTTATGTGATGAACTTGTTGAAAATGATGCACATGGAAAGGGTGTCTTACTGAATATTAATATTGGATTTCAACTTGCTAAAATTTTCATATCAGGAACTTATGGAGGAAGAACCAAATTGAACAAATATGAGCATAAGGAAAGTGAGGTGAAGAAACAAGTGGACCAAGAATTTCAGCCTAAGAGTCAAATTATAGAAGTCAAAGGATGTCATGTCTTATTTGACTATGGTAATGAAGTAATTCAAAACTTAGTATCTACATAGGAGATTGATATTACATGGGCCAAGTCATGAGCACACAAGGCATACACGAGGTTGCAACATAAGAAGAATTGGAAGGGTTTGTGAAGGTAAGAAGTACATGCCTTCTATTTTCCATTTTAGATTTCTCACATCATTTTGTGAAGGAGTATGGTGTTTTAGGAAAGGATAAATGGACTATATCAATGCATAGATGGGAAATGATGAGAAATGGAAGCATGAAGTTCAAAGTTTCATAAGGGAATTTCTATAGCTATGGAAAAATGTTTATTGTCATTTATACTCATAGGAAGTACAATCAACATTAGGAATTAGGAAAATATGAGATGAAGATGGATTGCTTTGGATTGAAGATTCTCTTGATTTAGTATGGTTGTAGTAATGAGTAACAAAAATGGGTTATTGGCAATATGGTTGGGGATAACTTCTTTAGAATGATTACTTCATGGTATCTCCTTATCACTCATGAAGATTGGAGGTTTCCAAACATGATAGATTATGTTATAATAATTTTTGAAATTATGTTGGGTGATAATTTAATGTGCTAATAGTTGTACATAGAGAGTACACTGCCTTCAACCAAAATGTCTTATTGCTTGTAGATTTGGTACTCAGAATGTTTTGGTTTGAATATTGTTATTGTATGATGTTAATGGTTGGACCTCTATAGTTCTCTTGCTGTCCAAAATAATTCCATGGAGCTGCAATTAGTATTCATCAAGTTAAGGTAAAGTTTTAGGTAATCAATGTGCTTTTCAGTATTGTGGATCTCTATTCCCCAAGGGTGAAAGAAGCAATTATTTCTAGAATGTGTACTTGTTGTTGCATGATGATATTTTTTTATTTTCTATTGAAGTATTGCTATTATAGATCAACACATGAAGTTGAAGGTAACATCTCTCAAGTTGAGGTAAAATATGGGTGTTTTGTTGTGCATTCTTGCAATGCAAATTTTGGTACTAGGGAGGTTAAAAAAGTAATTATTTCCAAGTTATGTATCTATTGTTGTGAATGATTAATTTTTGGTTATAATAATTTCATTGAGTATAAAAATAGATTTTTATCATCATCATTTGTTTTAGAAGTGTCAGGTGCAAGTTTCCTAATGACAGTGCATCACTAGCTAGAGACCCAAAATAGTTTGCAAGGTTAAAACTTAGATTTGGGAGGAGTATGTGTTGTTATTGTATGATGTTGAAACATAGAAAAGGGTAAGTGGTTGATCCAAAATGGAATGGTTAAATGGATGTATGCACCTAAACTTTATCTATTTTCATTAGGAAAAAGAGATCCCCATAGGTAGGATTGACTTTCAACCCTTAGGTGAGTCAACCCTATTGGAGATCTTGTTGTTTTCCCTTATGACAGAAAAGTGTAAAACATGACTAAAATACACTTTTGGGAGATGAAAATAAAATACCAAATGAACTCAATTATGTAAAGTAACACTTGCAATGCAAAGTTAATGCATAATACTAATAGAAACAATAATCTTCTGGCAAATCTGAGAAGGTTAAATTTTTGTGTACCTATCACCAAAAGTGGCACAAAGTATCATGTTAGGACTCATTCACACAAGGGTGAATGGGTATTTGTACAAGGATTTTTTTGAGCTTTGAGGGTCCTATAGAGATGGATTTTAAATGTTATTTTCCCTAGGTTTCACTACCGTAAAGTCAAAAATAAATTCAGGATCCGAGTTTCCATGGCTTGACGACAATGTTGACAACTTTGCAAAATTGCACTTTTGATCCAATTTCAATCCTTCTTCACCTACAAATATGCAAACAAACAAAGAGGAGAATTATTTTTTTTGGTGGATAAGGGTTTGCCTCAGGTCAAACCCTAGTTTGGTAATTAAAACTTGATAATGAAATAATGGAAAAAAGGAAGGAATGATGAATGAACACTAGCTTATTGCACCTCACTAACCCTTTAATGGCTGCCCTTAGAGGATTGAAGTCTAACACATCTCTTTAAGGATTGGATCTTGCATGAAATGGCTTGATTGTTTAATAGATCTCGATGCTTGAATGTTTGCTTGAAACTTGAAACCTACATCACAATGTTAGCTCAAAAACATGCATGAACACACAAAACTCTTGAAATCATGATAGGATCTTGAATGCTGGAATAAATGACTGATAAATCTACTCTCTAATGCTCTTGACAATAATATTTTCTCTTATGAAAGTTGCCTTCTTGCTAGATAATGTTGCTTAGATTTGAGTTGATAAAAAGACCTTGTATTTATAGGTGATTTTCTAATTTCCCAACAATTAAACATCAAAAGATGGCAATTGCAATTTGAATTTGAATAATTAAAATGCCACCAAAAATATATTAAAAAATGGATCTCTAGACTTATGGAGGACCTGTTTGCCCTTGGTCGAATGGGTCCTAGGCCCTAAACCTAGGACACACATTTTCCAAGATGTGTAATTAAGTGTACGCATTGATTAAATGTGGGTTCCCCTTTCGGAAAATGAAATTACTTAGGCTTGTGAATGTATAATTGGGTCAATTAGAGGCTTAATTAGGTCCTAATTAATTAAGGGGATGAAAAAATGGTGTGAAAATGTAAAGGAGTACATTTTTCTAGACTACATTTAGCCCCGACTTTAGTGAGAGGATGAGCCCTATGCTCAAACTCACACTAAAGTAGACAAATATATGTCAAGAGGGGTCCAAGTGCACAATGTTGATGGAATAGGATGACAAAGATCAAGGAGGTTGCGCAAGCCCCCAGGATCTAAGATCCCATGGAAAACCAACATTAGTACAAAGTGACACACACATATGTATGATATGAAGTAGCAAGACAAGATACACAATCATACAATTTCAAAATTAATGCGAGGAAAGAAAGATGGACTAGCAAGTTGTATTATGCTACGCCCATTATTTACACTCATAAGGATTTAAAATCACTTATGAAACACATGGCTCCAAAAGCAAGCAAGTTATGCTATGCTTAGAGGCCATAAAAAATATGCTCACACTTGGGCTAGTGTTGTCTGATATACACTAGGTGAGCCCCCAAGAAAAATATGAGAAACACACACTAGGTCAGTATGTACCCACAAAAAGGTGTTTGATGGGAAATTCATGCTAGGTCTACAGGATCCCATTTGTCAACCATACCAAAGGTTATACTCGCTAATAACTTTGATAAGGCGCCACAACATGATCAATATGATATGCTAACGTTACACTAAATTCAACCTCTATGAACAAAGTGAAGCAAGAAATGTCAGAATGTTAATGCCAAAATGAAATAATTCCAATATCAATAAAATAATGCCACTGTAATGGTCACACTTCCTAGGAGATGTATGCTATCATCACTAAGAAGGGAAAATGCAAACAATGAATGAGGGACAATATTCCCTCACTTAAAATGTCAACATGCTTTCTATGTTGGTATTTTAAGTAGAAAGATAGGAAGAGGGGATCCCGAAAATAAAGCACACCTCCAAAAACTAGTTATCCTTGCCCCCAATCATAGAGATAAAGACAACCACCAAGAACTATCATGTTGCTACCAAGAGAAATATGGTTGCACCTAAAATTATACCACCATGAATGGCAATGATCAAGACGCATAAAGATACTAATGCCACATAGTGATGAGCAACATGATATGATGAAAATCATTATCAATTAGAGGAAATAGGTGCATCAACATAAGGAAGAGTACCACAATCCTTAAGATGTTGAATTTTATTACTCAAAGTCTTATATTCAATAGTAGAATTACCATGCACTCAATGATATGCAAAAAATGAGCTCTTGTTGTAAAACTTCTTTCATGTTTTTGGAGGGAGAGATATCAAGCGAGCTTGGAGAAGCCTCGATAAGGTACCCTCATGATCAATAGTAGAAGATCATTTATTTTGTGACAGGGATATTTCTTGCTTACTACAAGGTGTCATACATACACAAAACTCTCTAGATTATGAGATTTTGTACTCTCTCTTAAAGGAGGGTGTAAAATATAATGAACCCCAATCATCACTAAGATATGTGTTTGAAGATGAAGTAATATTTTTCCTAGGAGTGTTTTGTGTGATGACATTAATATTAAGTGAAGGTTTCTTTGATGCTTTCATTTTCTTTTGAAGGACAATAACTAAGACCGCTAGTTGTTTATTATGTGTAAGGCTCTATAGGGACACAAATACCTTATTCTTTAACACCACATCCTTTCCCATTATAGCCAATTTGTTTCAAATGTTCATAACATCTTCCATAAAGTTTTTCCTTTTCTTTTGGATTTGGTGGTTTCTCATGATCACACTCGTCATATGTGGATGTATAATTTATGTTTTCCTCTTATTTGGTAAAAGTTGTGGACTCACATGATTTTGATGACTCAACTTGTGTTGATACTATGTCAACTTCTTTCTCTTTTCCTGATTTGTGTGTAATCTCGTATTCTACCATGAATGTAGGTGTAAAATCTAATGACCGAAATCACCATCTAATAGTTTTGTGGTTGATTTCTCTTCTGCATCTTGTATCCATTCCACTTTTTTAGTTGGTGTTAATGTTGTAAGAGGATTTGTCATTCATGTTTCAGTTTGCAAACAATTTTTTGATTGCAGGTCAACTTTTATTGTGTAAACCTTGTTGTTGTAAACATACTTCACTAGAAAATGTAACGTTGAGCGTACCACATTCATTGCATGAATCCAAGGTCTATCTAGGAGAAGACTATATGAGATTTCTTGAGGCATAACATGAATAGGAGTTTGCAGTGTTACCTTTCCTACTTTCATGGGTAATGTTATCACACCAAGAGGCTGTTTTCCCACATTATCAATTCCATGAATGGATAAATTATTTGGTTGAATTTGACTCTTGTCCACTCCAATCTTATCAAGAAGGATTATACTACAAACATTGAGTGTCAAACCATTATCAATGAGAGTTCTTTTTATTCCACATCTATTAATGACAACCACTATCATCAAGGCCTCATTTTGTTTTTGCATCTCCAATGGAGGTAACTCATCTTGACGAAAGGTAATGTCTAAGTTGACCAAGTTCATACATTGAATTAGGGATACTGGATCATTTGGTTACGTGTGCTAGGAGGGACCACTACTTGTTGCAAAGCATTTTGAAGCGTGCTATGATAATTAGGTGAAGTTTAAATGGTATCCCATAAAGAAATCTTAGCAGGAGTGTTTCTAATTTAACAGGATCATACTCCTTTCCATTGTGCAAAGGTGAACAAGGAGCACTAGGAAAGATAGGTTGAGGTAATGGTAATGAATTAGGTATGGTTTATGGTTTCCTATTGTTCCTTGTGTTTATGTGTGAGCAATGGTATAATAACTAGGTTGCTATGAAACATTGTTACTAGTAAGTTGTCTTGCGAAATTTAAGATATGTCCAGGAGGTTTTGGTTGGTGTTTTGGCGGTCTTATGATAGGAAGTGGCTTAGGAGATGACTTGGGAGGTCTAATAATTAAAGGACTTGTAGGAGGTCTAATAATCAAGGGAGATCTAATGTTCAAAACCTCAACAAACTTATCCTCATTTTGATGATCTTCTAGTGAGGGGAAGTCTAATTCACCTTATCATCTTCATCTAAGGAAGCCACATTAATATTGTTTGAAAGACATGCATTAATGTTATCATCTTCTTGCACTATGATATCTTCCCTAATAGGAGAGAAAACAAGATTTCATGACATTCAATGGTTTGGTATTCTAAGTTATACTTCATCACAAATAGGGGAGGTATCTAGAGAATAATAACTATGATTTTCTTGCTTATCAATTATTTCATCCTCTTGTTCAATAATGTCTTCCCAAGTAGGAGAAGAGAAACAAATAGGATTCTCATGGCTCTCAGTGATGGGTTCCTCTAACACCAAAATATCTTCTTCACAAATATGAGAGATATTGGGAGAAGAACAAATTTGATTGTCATGATTGTCCAGAATTGTATTCTCTTTCACTAAGTTTCACACATGGGAGAGGGATCAATGAAAAACAAGAAAAGATGGGAAAGGACTCCATATTCATATTCTTGTAACAATAATTTCCTAGAGTATTCAACAAGATCTAAAAATAGAACATTAAGTATGATAACCAAAGATTTTTGAAATGAGAACATGATGTAATAATTTTTCTACAAATCTAAAACTATCCACAAGTGAAGCATGCAAATTTTTTCCAATTTGTTCCAATATTTAAGCAAAACAACAACTATCTTTAGTGTGCAAGATAGACTGTTTCAAAATTGCAATTCTTAGATTTGAAAGTAGAAATAGAAAGCAAAGACAGAGGCAAAAATATATGAGGTGATCTAATCCAACATTTGATCTCAGCTCCTTAGGACAGTAGGAAGGATCTAAGATAAATTTGGAATGATAAATAAAATGCCTAAACTAGATGGATGATTAAACCTAATGCATAAAATAAAAATTTCTTAAAAATTGGCATAATGAAATAGTAGTTTACTAGCGGATTTGGGAAGTGTAGAGGACTACAAAAATGCTCAAAAAAGTTGGTTTTGATGTGCCCTCAAGGACTCTTTCACCCAAGGGAAAATGGGTCCTTGTATAGGGTTTTAATAAAATGAAAAATGCAAATTCTGAGTTATTGTTTGTGTTCTCTATTCCAGGTTGCAAATTGTCAATTATGCAAGTGAAATTAGTGATAAATAGTGAGCAATGTGAAAAAAATTTAATGCAATTTTGACTAAATTTTCTAATGTAAATGAATGAAAGTACACTAATATGCAAATACTCTACAAAATCAATGTAATATGTATGCAATTTTTTGGATTTTTTCAGATTTTAAACAATGCAAAATGTAAATTTAAAACCCTAGATGGAATGAAAACTAATGCAATTTTGACAACCTTAGATGAAATGTAAACTAATGAAAATCCTAGATCTAGGGTTTGAATGAACTCCAATTTCAGGATTTTAGATGTTACAATGTCGAGCTCACCAAAATGAAACATAGAAAAGGTAAGTGGGTGATCCAAAATGGAATGGTTAAATGAATGTATGCACCTACACTTTATTTATTTTTATTAGGAAAAAGAGATCCCCGAAGGTAGGATTGACTTTCAACCCTTAGGTGAGTCAACCCTATTGGAGATCTTGTTTCCCCTTATGGCAAAAAAGTGTAAAATATGACTGAAATGCACTTTTGGGAGATGAAAATAAAATACAAAATGAAATAAATTATGTAAAGTAACACTTGCAATGTAGAGTTAAAATATATAACTAACAGAAAGAACAATATTCCAGTAGATTTAAGAAGGTTAAATTGTTGTGTACTATCACCAAAAATGTCACAAAGTGTCCTGCTAGGACTCATTCACCTAAGGGCCAATAGGTCTCTATACATGGATTTTTTTGAGCTTCAGGAATCCTCTAGAGATGGATATAAGATTTGTTTTCCCCAAGTTTTATTATCAGAAAGTTTGAAATAAATTCAGGATCTAAGTTTTTGTGGCTTGACGACAATGTTGACAACTTTGACAACTTTGCAAATTTGCGCTTTTGATCTAATTTCAATCCTTCTTCACCTGTAAATATGCAAACACACAAAGATGGGAAAAACATTTGTCTTTGGTGGATAATGGTTTTCCTTGGTCAAACCATAGTTTGGTAATTAAACCTTGATAATGAAGTAATGACAAAAATGAAGGAATGATGAATGAACACTAGATTGTTGCACCTCACCAACTCTTTAATGGCTACCCTTAGAGGACTAAAGTCTAACACATCTCTCTAATGATTGGATCTTGCATGAAATGGATTTATTACTTAATATATCTTGATGCTTAAATGCTTGCTTGAAACTTGAAACCTACATTACAATGTTAGCTCAAAAACATGCATGAACACACATAAATCTTGACATCATGATAGGATCTTGAATGCTACAATAAATGACTGATAAATTCTCTCTCCAATTCTCTTGACAATAATCTTTGCTCTTGTGAAAGTTTTCTTCTTGCTAGATAATGTCAACTGCTTAGATTTGAATTGATAAAAAGACCTTGTATTTATATGTGATTTTCTAATTTCCCAACAATTAAACTGTAGTGTAGGAAAATGTATCCCTTTACATTTTTACACCTAATTTGGAATTAATATTAAAATGAACTTAATTATGCCTTAATTTAGTGTTTTAATATGTATTTTACATATTCACATTAAATTTAGGGCCCTATTAATTAAAATGGCCTTAATTATACCTTATTTTTGGTGTTGTAGAGTGTACCTCTTTACACTTTCACACTTATTTAGGGATCCCTTAATTAATTGAGCTTAATTTGTCTTAATTGACCCCTTTAATTCAAATCCAAGCCAAATTAATTGCATTTTTTGAAGAGGAAACCCAACATTCATTAATGCCTAAACATAACACTTCTCATTGAGCAATGTTTGTCCTAGGTGAGTGACCTAGGACCCATTCACCCATGGGCAAATGGATCCTCACTTAGACCTAGGACCTAAATTTAAATTATGTTTTTGGTGGTATTTAAACGTCTTCAAATTTATATTCACATGTCATCTTGTGTTATTTGAATTTTGAGAAATTAATGCCACATACCTATAAATATAAGGTCATTTCACTAAGTTTCACCTAGCAATTTGTTATGAGCAAATTTGGTCTAAGCAATCTAGAGTTTTCAAGATAATTTCAAGTGAACTTTTGTAGAGGAGGGGGACCAACCACACTAAGGATCTAGGTCACAGAGAGCTGAGAGCGAAAGGCTACCCTAGTCTACCTCAAGTTGGACAAGCGTTGAATGTCAAGGATAGAGAATGAAGAGCATTTTCAGTGCTTCTGTCACTCTACTAACCTGAGAGTTTTAATGGGGCTAAACGAGTAGGCTTCTAGAATCCAAATTGTACCTCAGACAACTCTCTACCATAGGACAACAATGCAGATTAGGGATGACAACACGGTGCACTGGCATCTCACAGGTGCGCTGGCATCCATATAGACAAAAAGTGCAAAAGGATAGTGAAAGGTACACTAAACCTATTGATAACTTAGTGGTTGCGATTTGAATATGATAACTAAAATGACAAAAAAGATGATATAGTAATGACAAGCACGAAGATGATGAAGATTAACTCACGAGGAGTCTAGTTTGCTAGCAAGCTCCACATGAACATGTACCTACACACAACCAAGAAGGGAAAAATGTTGGGGTTGTATAGGGGTTTGCCATAGTCAAACCCCTACTTTGGTGTTTCCACCTCCTTGGATAGCTAGATAGATAGATATATGGAAATACGATAAAGAAAACAATGCTAGAATAGAAATGAAACTGTGCACTATGAGAGACACTATGCTACTCAAATCCAACAACAAATTATTAGTGTTACCACCCTTGACCAAAGGCACTCAAGGCCAATGAGAGAGGAATGCAAGTCCGCAACTATGGCAAGGTCGACATAGCCGCAACAACACCAAAAGTAGTCTCGCAAGACACCAAGTTGTAGCTTTTGTGGTAGATGTGAAGAATGTTGTGATTGTTGGAATTATGAAGCCAATAATGCATCAAGTAGCAAAAGTATGGAGCAAAAAACATGAAGCTAGAGTGGATGAATGTGTAGAAGATCAAGAATTTCCAAGAAGATGGATTGAATTTGAAATATAGCCATTTGAAGAAGGTTTGGGAGGGAAAGAGTCATTCAAAGGTCAACAGGAAGGCACATGGAGGTTACATTTCATCACCAATGGAGAACGTAATTCCTCTGTAGATTCCAAAGGTAGGAATCCTATCAGGATGGTAGGGCACCATGTAAACATCTATGCATCGCACGCCCATCCTTGATAGAAATTCCCCCATTGACACTAAAGAAAGCACCAAGTGGATGGGGTATGAAATGAGGATGTGGAATTACCTTGTCGGATTTGATTTTTCTATGGTGGAGGATGTAAAAGGGGAATTTTCAAGGGGGGTGCAAATTCACTCCTATACATTTTTCCCCCACTTTAGTGAACATGAGTGTCAATGAATGTTTGGTAAAGTAGATGAAAGAGTTTAGAAATGTATACCTAAACCGTCGAGGAAGAAAACCGCAATTAGGTAAGCTCGAAAGCATAGGGTAGGCAAATGGCTCCTTAGGTACTCTCTCCTGAGGAGGATTAAACAAAGTGCACCAAACACCTACAGACCAACGATGGAAAAATCCCGCAAGATGTAAGCGCTTCATAGGTCCTTGGACCTCCAAAGAAGGTTCCCTTAGGTACTCTCTCCTAAAGGAAGCCCAGTGTGAGGGACTCCGCAGAGTTAGATTGGAAAGTAGCCCCACAGGTGCACCTACAAAGCAACATGTTAATCTGCAAACAAAACATGTTAGGAAACAAAAAGCCATGCAGGCAAGCAATTAGATAGTCACACAGATAGTCAAAGAATTGAAGGAAAATATTTCAAAGGGGTGCCATGGGAACTCTTCAAAAGAAAAAGGGGTCCACTCAAGGGACACTCTATTTGAAAGTGCAATAGTATTTTTCACAAATCAATTTGACATCAAGGAATCCTTTTGAAATATTTTCACTTCATCAAGGAAATCGAAAGGAAGAAGGCCCCCTCGCAAGGGGAAGGTTAGAACTTCACCTGCAAGAGAAGGTACTCCCTCCTTGGAGGATAGTTTTTCAAATTCTTTCTTTACAAACCCATGATGAAGGAAAAGTATTTTGCTAGGGGTCCTTGTTGAGGAATGCATTTTTTGAAAAAATATTTTGAAGAGATTTTCAAGAAAAGATTTGTTGGCCATTGAATGTGTTTTTTGAAAATAAAAGTGACATGATAGCCCCCCTTTAGGATGGTGTTCCAAACACAAAAGGCACGTGATATCCTAAGGAGAGAATATTAAGAATGAAAAAATGATGCGGTGACCCATGGAACATAATGAGATGTAACCATGGTAATGTTATCTCACAAGCAAGGGACAACACATGAGCACCACAACATCATGAAAAAATCATGAAAGATAAGTGCAAAGAAAGAAGAGACAATAACACCACAAAAAAGGGACAGGGGTGATATAATATTTTGAGGCCAGAGCTGCTCATAAAAATAGATAAATAGATTTAATTGTATATAGATGAACTACTATCAACCCCCTACTATATTAGACCATGTGAAGAAGGGCACATGAAGACAAAATGAAAATAAAAGATTGGGTCAACATGGAAGGGAGGCCTAAATTCCCCCAACACTTTGCATCATCCGTAATTGTCAAAAATTGATACACAACATAGGAAGAATGATGTGATAAATAGAGGAATTTCTACGATACAAAAACACTCCTCTATCCAAGCATCTACAAGGGTGACAAGGGTCATCCAGGAACACATAAAACAAGCATGGGAGAACACAATACATACACACAATCTAATCAACAAGTAAAGAAGAGGCACCCCTTATTCCTCATCAACCAAGAGGTCATCATTCTCCCAATCTAGATCACTATATGGGGAGGGTAGACGAGCCTGCAAGGGTGAAGTATCAAGGGGGAACCCTCTGATCCTCCCACAACAAGAGCCAAGGAAGAAGGCCCCTCGATGTCTTGTCCACTCAATTCATGTGGGGTGAATGTCAACAATTTCACAAAGATCATTGATAGGGTCGGGACCTCATCCACAGAGTTGAACATGCACTTTATGGGAGTTCCATGCGTCAACTCAGTAGGGGAGGGAGGCGGTGCCTAAGATCCACTGCTAGGCTCACCAAATGACTTAGGAGCAATGAAAAACTCTAAGGATGTCGAGGATTCTTCCATCACTAGGATGGCACAAGCCAATGTAGAACCACCCTCCAAAGAAAGTGAACCCTTCTTCTGACCCCCATTACAAGTGGGGTCGTCCTCCATTTTTTGCTTCATTGGGGAATGTGAAATCCCCATAGACGATGTAGAAGGTGCAAAGGAAGAGGAGAAAACTGTGGTAGACACCACCGAGGTATTTGGCATGTCCACAGGTTTTGAGAATGGCGGGATGTTCGGGAGGGACATCAGAAGGAGCAACTCAACCAAAGGAGCAATAAACACCTACACCCTCTCTGGGTGAGGATCGTTTACACTCGCGGAGGGAGCTAAAAGCAAGACTAAAGTTGAAGGAACTTAAGTAGAGAGGAGGGAAGAGGAGGAAACAATAGAATGTGCTTATTGATGGGTGTTTTAGCACTTCTCAACATAGGTAATGCATAAGTACATCACCTCTCTTGAAAGAAAATTTCCTACAAGTAAATTGCAAAAAAATATCCTAAGGTCTCTCAGATGTTAGGTCATGACTTGCTTGGAATAGTTCAGTTGGTTGATGTGTATTGCTGGTAATCACATGGTGGCCTTTATGATTTGCAAAGCATGGGAAGTTGGGTCTACAAATGGAGTTTCAAGAGCTAGAAGTGAATGAACAATGACTGTCCACTCAAAACAATAAGTTGAAACCAACCAAGTTCATTAGATTTATCATTGTTGAGATGCTTGGAATCCTACTCTAACCAAGGAACAAAAGAAATAGCAAAAGAGGAAGGGTTAAGAGAGCTGTTCTAATCCTAAGCTATGAATGAATAGTAACAATGGAGGGTGCTACAATAGATAGACTCCCACAAACTAGATTTTGCTTGACCAAGAAAGACCTACAACTACACAAAATTAGTGCAATCTTCTAAGGACTATAGATTTTTAGATTGTGCATTCACCTCATGAACATACAATTGAACTAGGTTGCAACAAATAAGTTAGCTCAGACTATATTTACAAAGTGATTCATCATCAACAAACCAAAAAAAGCATGAGCTAGAAGTGCATCAAATACTGTAACAACCAACACCATTAAATTCATCCAGGAAACTATAAGCTAAAACTAACATGGAAGTAGAACCATGCATGCAAGATGAGCAAACTCAAAGATAACATCCATAAAATCATGCAATGTTGTCTTTTATTGTTGCAAATGCCTTTTACAACAATTCTCCAACCATTTACAAATGAGGAACAAGCCCCTATTTATAGTTTTCCAAAGCCCAAATGAGTGGTTAGGATTGATTTACATAGAGTGGCTCAAATTCATTACAAGTTAGGGTTTCACCTACCCCCAATATATGAAAATTTAAAATACATCCTTTTTCTTATTCATGCTTTGTCTTTTAGTGCCTTGACACTATAGCACTTTTGTCTTCTAGTTGATTGCCCTTTTGTTGTAGCTGAAACTGCCTAGGTTGCCCTTTGTTTGATGTATTTGCATCACTTCTTTAGCCAATCAAGTGCATTTTGTTTGTAGATTTGCATCTTTGTGAAATAGATTAGCTTCCCCCGAACAGACGAGATAGCTCCTGATGGATCATGATCATTTGGGAAAAGACAAAACAACCTTTGGTCATTCTTGATTTTGGTAAACAACCATCTGATTTCCCCTGGCACCGATTTCCTCTATCATGCAACCACTTGTTTTCCAATCCATTTGACAAGTTAATTATTGTTCGTGTAAACATCTCTCTATTGGAAATCCTCTCCAGCCCCAATACATTCTCACATATTGCCATGCAAAAGCAAATTCATGGGTGGATCCATCACGTGCAATCTCCTCCCTGCAACAAGCTTCTTTAATGATCTCATTTATAAGCAAATCCCTACACAAAATAATAAATTAGATTAGACTTATGTAAATCACTCAAACATGGAATCCTCTGAGTCTTATGTAATGGTTATTTAAAAAAAAAAGAACAATAAAATTTGCACAACCACTATCATTTTTGTTGTTTGGTCATGGCTCAAGTGATTCCTAGGTTTTTGAACTCCCTTCCTATCACATATTTAAACAACTGTGCACATTAAATATCCTTTCCCATACTCAAGCTTTCTTCATAATTGCATTGAGCTCAATTTTCTTAGATGTAAATCCCATTTTCCCAAGGTACTTTTCCTTCAAATATTAAGTGGCATGGCAGGGTAGTGCTCTTTGAGCAAACATTCATGTGGATTGCAGTTCTCGCGAAGGTGGGCTCCATCGGGTGGGGAAGTGTGGGATGTAGGTGCAGGATTGCCATTAGAAAGCAGTGTAGAGGTAGCAGCTGCCCACTTTATAACACCCACAAGGGAGAAAAAACCAGGCAATAGCTTCCCCCACATGGGATGATCCTTACCTCTTGAAGGCAACTGACATTTGTAGATAAAACGTCGCTGTTCTTGTATCAAGGTTGTCGTAAATGATCATAATAACTTCCTATTTGGTTTGCAACCTTCTTATGAAAAAATGGAATCATGAACCCAAAATGTCTGGTTTCAATCCTTAGGCTAGGCAAAAACAAACCAGATGCTCGACCAAAGGATCTAAACCACTAGTCAACCCAATTGTCAGTAAACTGAAAATCCAAGTGTGTGCAATTGTGTTAATTCCTTTCCTTAAGTTGCTATAGGAACCCAAGATCCATCAAGTCAAGCTACATAGTTTATTCTAACTCCAAAAGCATCTGATACATTGCCTCTCTGCTAGTTAGGCGTCCATAGCCTCGATGAGGTTGTCTCTGTGATTCTCCCGAACATTGCTCTATTGCCAGCCAGGCGTCCATAGCCCTGGTAGAGTTGTTCGTATCCTCCTAAAAGTTGAATTTCCTTCTTTCTTTTTATTTTAAATATTTTCTTTCTTTTGATTCTTTTTTCTCGATTTCTCTTTTCAATTCTTTTCATTTCAACCCACAAGTAGTGAAGCTCACACTCAGAGCTGAGAATCACAGTGGTGCTGAAGTAGAATTTTAGATTTTTCACTTAACTAGACTTCGCAAAAGGACCTACGGTGACCTCAGGATTCTTAAAATGTGTAAGAGATATGAGATTTTAGAATACATCAAGAATGAGACCAACCAATAGCTTATCCTCTTCAAATCAAACATCCAGGTCACTTAACGCTAACAGAAGACCCTCACCATCCACTCTAAAAAATTGATTAAAGTTTATCAAAGAAATACATAGAACAAATCCTAGACAATAAGTATGGTTGTCGTGTGTACAAACATGCCCAACCAAAAGTAGAGGGACCTCGAGCAAAACAACAACAAAGCGGCAACAAACGGAAAGCAAAAACCTACACTAACCAAAGCGGGAAAGCAAAAGCAAACAAGGAAACTACACCAAAGTAAACTAACATACAACAAACCAACTAACCTAACAAAAATGGGAAAGGGGGACCATGCACGAGGCTGAGGTATGTACACAAAACCTATACTACTAAAAAATGAGCTATGTACAAAGGAATTTACAAAGAACGTCGTTCAAGCAAGGCAAACTAGAATTTACACCTGTTGAACCTCATAATGCATTGGTGAGTAGATGATCTGTAATTAAAGAGCTACAAATAATTTTCACTTTACTCCCAACCATAGATTTTACCCTGATCCAACAAAATTACGTGGTTATGAATCTTAACCATTGAAATTACAGAAATTAGCATTCACTTGTTCTTATCCAAAATTAATAAAACATAAACTAATTACTTAAATATCGTAATTAGAAACTCAAGAAACAAATACTGAAGAGAATTATAAAAGAGAAGAGAAGAAGAGATATCACAAGCTTGATAACGGAGTTCACTCAATTTGAGCTACGTCTCCAGGTCCGCTTCTCAATGAGGAACCGCTTTATTAATGATGCCAAGCAATTACGGTTTTTGTACATCACCCAAGCTTTAGTCCTGTACAAAATTTCTCACGATCTTTCTCACTATTAAAATTTTGGTGTATAATAACACCTTGTAATTCTTCCTCTCAAAAATAAATCAAACCCTCCATTAGCATTCTAATTCTCTCCAAAAATTCTTTCACAATTCTCCAATAATTTTCCATCACTTGGTTGAAAAATTAAGAACCTACACCCCCTTTTTATACATAAAATATGCTATATGGGGTGTAACCTCCATATTTAATAAATAACTCCCCATGAACAAATAAAACAATAACCCTCTTAAACAAAATAACTCCCTTTTAACAAAATTCTTTCTTTTACAATTCATTTATAACCTCCCTTTAACATAAAAATCTTTAACCAATTATTTTAAGCCCCTTAAAATATCTTAATTTGTTGAACTATGAGAAAGGTGGTTAAAGGGGTTAATTTGTTGAAATATAAGTTTACGGGCTTTATTTCTCTCCTTGTTTTATGGGCAAGGCAAGAGGATTTTAAGGGATAAAATCCCACCAAATCCTCTCTTTCTTTTTTTCTTTTAATTTTTAAACCATACATGTTTTTTTTAGCAATATGGTTTAATCCATATTTATGCCACCTTTTTACAATAATGGCCTACCACATGGAGAGGTGAGATGACACCGAGTGTCAAGGGCTGATTGGCCATTGTGCTGACTAGACTAATGATGAGGCATTGACTGGTCTGTTAGGGTTAGAGATGGCAGATCTAACAATTAAATGCAGATTTATATAATAAACAGAGAAACTAAAACATACACAAAATAAATGATAACACAAAGAATTTAACGTGGTTCACCCAATCTGGGCTACATCCACCAAACTGCAGCCATCCAATACTTTTATTATCCAGTAAAAACCCTATTACAATCTTGCAAATAATCGCATTTTTCATCATACTATAATACCCAACCGAACCCCTTTTTAACAAGCTTAGAAGCTTCTAGATTTCGGGTTCTACAAAATCGGATTTTTCCTTTTTCATTGATTTTTCCCTTTTTTGGTGATCACGCGAAAAAGTAGGAGGAAATTTTTTCTCGGGGGCTACCGCCCCCAAACCCCCACCTAGGGCCCGACCTGACCTCGGATCCCAGCAAGGACAGGGGGCCGGGGTGTATAGTATACCATGGGCTATACAGTATAGCATGATCAATCGCCACATACCAACATGGTCAACGTATGTTGCCAACTTTGACTGCTTGTATCTTGTGCAAATGGACTCCGTTTTCAATGAAATGAGTTGCGTCGAAAATCTCTTAGTGAGATCTTCACGATGACACCTCATTTGACCACCTTTGACGACTTCAATTTTTTTTTCCTTTTTCCGAGTCCTCTGATTTGCCAATTGACCAGAACTTTGACTGCGCACAACTTTTGCATACAGACTCCTTTTGAGCCCGTTCGAGTTGCATCAGGTTCGTGTCGGCGAGCCCTACAGAATGACGCCAGTTTTGAGAGATTTTGAGACTGAAAATTTTAGGTTCTTCTAGATCCTCCTAGATCATTCCTCCCCATTGAGAAGCTTTTGGACCTCCAAAAGGTCTATTTATGTATAAATTGAGCTAGGGTAATGTTGCCCCACTTGCTCAGTATCATTTGTCCTTCATTTCTGGAACCTGTACATCTGACTCATTAGAAGAACAATCAAAACTATATTGATATTATTAAGTACATTATCCATATACACATCCACATTCGGTGTTGCCGCTACCAACCATACACTGCTAAAAAGTAGAAGGCTGAATAACAAAACTAAATTTGCGGATGAGAAAAAGAATGTACCAACATCAAACTTGCCTTTCATAACTGGAACAACCTTAGAATTAGATATGCTTTTATGCAATGACACTTTCAATTCCGTCCTTAAACAAGTGATATTGATTATGTTCCCTGTGGAAAATTGCTTTTCTATCATATAAGTATGGACTACCCAACACAATACCACATATATCAAGTGGAACCACATTAAATTCAACCTCATCTATTAACTTAGATGTTATTGCAAATCTTAAATTGCATTGCTTATTTACTCGCAATTTATTATCATTGCAATTTATTTACTCCCTTTTAACAAAATTCCCTCTTTTACAATTCGTTTATAACCTCCCTTTAACATAAAAATCTTTAACCAATTATTTTAAGCCCCTTAAAATATCTTAATTCGTTGAAATATGAGAAAGGTGGTTAAAGGGGTTAATTTGTTGAAATATAAGTTTATGGGCTTTATTTCTCTCCTTGTTTTATGGGCAAGGCAAGAGGATTTTAAGGGATAAAATCCCACCAAATTAGGTCTCTTTCTTTTTTTCTTTTAATTTTTAAACCATACGTGTTTTTTTTAACAATATGGTTCAATCCATATTTATGCCACCTTTTTACAATAATGGCCTACCACGTGGAGAGGTGAGATGACGCCAAGTGTCAAGGGCTGATTAGCCATTGTGCTAACTGGACTGATGACGAGGCGTTGACTGGTCAACGTATGTTGCCAACTTTGACCGCTTGTATCTTGTGCAAATGGACTCCATTTTTGACGAAACGAGTTGCGTCGGAAAGCTCTCAGCAAGCTCTTCGCGATGACACTGCATTTGACCACTTTTAACGACCTAAATTTTTTTTCCCTTTTTCTGAGCCTCTAATTTGCCAATTGACCAGAACTTTGAATGCTCACAACTTTTGCATAAAGACTCCTTTTGAGCCCATTCAAGTTGCATCAAGTTCATGTCAACAGGCCCTACACAATGATGCTGGTTCTAAGAGATTTTGAGACTAAAAATTTTAGGTTCTTCTAGATCCTCCTAGATTAGTAGAAGGGTAATCATTACAGTTCTAAGCCATGCAAACTCATCTTTATATTTAGAAAAATGAAGTTTAACATTGCAACATTCAAATTTAATCACATATTTAGGAAAAATCAATAATTGAGCAAGTTCGTTAAACCCATGGTTAATCCATAAACAAGTCCGTCTCTCCTCATTCCCATATTCAAAGTGATAAAAAAAACTATAAATATCAATAGGAGCAAGGAAGGATAGAACTAGATATTTCCAAGTGAAGGTGGCAGTGTTTGACAGTCGAGAGTGAGCACTGCATTATCAGTTATTGCATCGACAACTTTGGGTGGAGGCCTAGGATCATGCAACATTTCTGATCTTGGGATTGCATAGGGTTGGGAGAATGGGGTAGTGAACACCTCTTCCAAGCCACTAGTGGGACTTGCAACCCTTATCAGTTGTTCCTCAAAGAGATAGATTTCATCTTGTTGATCATCTGTAGTCCACAGCTCCACTTGATTGCTTCCCTTGAAAGGAAACATGTTGTCATGTCTCACTTCCCTTGTGTTGATCTTAATTTTACAATGTTTAATGTCATAGGAAGATGAAATGGACAAATTTTTCCTATTGTAGGCTTTTGGATGTGAAAGAGGATTAGCAATCATTGAGGAAAGACTTCCAATTGTAGCTTGTCCTCGTGGTTGGCAAGGTGTATTATCTTTGTGGCAACCTCTAAGACCTTTCTACCTTGGTCTACTTCCCTTAGTTTAGGTGGTGCACCAAGATGCTCACTTGTCTCCTCTTGTTCACTGTCACTATAGATAAAAAAGGAGTTCCTGTCCCGATTTGGAAACTCTAATGTGTCATCATGTGGAGGTTCAGGTAGTATATCCTCATCACTGCCTTCTTCTGAAGTGTACTCGTCCTCAATGTCACTATACCTTTGTGGCACAATTTCAAGTGGGAAGAAATTAGCAAGAGACATCAGTCCATCAAGAGGATTGATGTATGAGGAACGATCCACCTCCAAAGGTCCTCCATAAAGCCTATCATCCATCGTGTACAGATGCTCCACAAGAGGGGTAAGCCCTTGATGTCTGATGGACAACATTCCTACTTGCTCCACTTCATCATTTAGAGGCTCTGGACTATGTTGTTCTTCTTTTGTCATTGTCCCAACATCTGCTTGAGGACTACTTTCAGCTAAGTTTTTATTTGGCTATGACTCTTGGCCCTCTAGTTCAATCCTTGAAGCAACTGTAGGAAGCAATGCACTTGGCTGTCCCACTTGTTCTTTAACTTGCTCAATGGCCTCTTGGCATAGTTTACATATGAACTTAGAATGTGTTGAATCATGGATCCTACACCAACCCGATAGTAGAAATACCTCCAAATCCATTTGGCATCTTAGCTTAGACCAATCCCTTACTAGTCTTGACACAAGCTCATTATATCTTTCCACCATTGGGTCTTCATCATTAGTTGGGAAGGAGGTTTGATGGTAAACAACCATGACTTGTGGTTGCTCCCACTCCCCTAGATCTTCATTTTTAGATGCTTGATCACTGTCATTCATGTAGGATAGGTCCTCTAATCTTATTTCACTTATGCTTTCATCATCATTTTCTGTTGTCCCAAAAATTTCAACCTCCTCTTCTTTTTGATTTTCGACATTTGTATTGGTTGTCCCAGCATATGCTGTTGCAAACTCAGTTGATTCATCCTTGATGACCAACCATTCCTCTTCTTGAGTGGAAGACTGTCCTTTACTGATGGATAACAGACCTTCTAATTCCTTCCAATAGAAATTTCATCAAAGCTCCTTGCTGTCCTAAGGAAATCAACTCCTTCCTCTTGATTTTCAACATCTATATTTGTTGTCCCAACACTTACTTTGGTGGAGCTTCTTGGTTCAACTTCATTGTGCTGTCCTCCAGATATTGATGGTTCTCCTTCCCCAGTGGATGACCCCTCTTCATAGAGAGTTGGCTGCTCCAACTTGTTCAAACTACCCTTGACTTGAGTGATAATGTTTGCACATGATGGGAAAGTAAAATTTGAATGCGAGGAATTGTGAAATCTACACCAACTAGACATTAGTACCTCCTCCAGCTTTAGTCCCTCCTTGCTACTCAAGTGTTCTTGAATCAACTCTTTGAATGCCTTGGCTACCATGTTAGTAAATTCCTCTTCTAGATCTACAAGAGCCAAGGGTTGATAGATTTTCCAAAGGGAATTTCTAGGCTCTTTCAATTCTACCTAAGAATGTTAGGCACCCCAATTCGTTGTGCTTGCGAGTGCGATGGATCTTGCATTTGTTTGCTAATGCAAATTGCTGCAATGGTCTTCTCAATTCCTATTTAAATCTTCCTATAGCTGAGTGATGTTGACTTGTAGTTATTGTTCCATTTCAACTCATCTCTCATTCTTGCCTGCCTTGTCTTCAAATTTTCTGATTTTAAATTTCTAGCATATGATGAGATCTTCCTTCTTATATTTTACTTGAAGGGTCTTTTCAACTTCCAATTTTAAGCTTTGTAGCCTCAAGCTCAGCCAACCCTCCTTCTAGCACCAGTTCTTTTGATGGGTGTTTTAGCACTTATCAACATAGGTAATGCATAAGTACATCACCTCTCTTGAAAGATGATTTCCTACAAGTAAATTGTAGAAAACTATCCCAAGGTCTCTCAGATGTCAGGCCATGACTTGCTTGGAATAGTTTAGTTGGTTGATGTGTATTGTTGGTAATCACATGGTGGCCTTTGTGATTTGTAAAGCATAGGAAGTTGGGTTCACAAATGGAGTTTCAAGAGCTGGAAGTGAATGAACAATGGCTGTTAACTCAAAATAGCAAGTTGAAACCCACCAAGTTCATCAGATTTATCATTGTTGAGATGCTTAGAATCCTACTCTAACCAAGGACCAAAAGAAATAGCAAGAGAGGAAGGGTTAAGAGAGTTGTTCTAATCCAAAGCTATGAATGAACAGTAACAATGGAGGGTGCTACAGTAGATAGACTCCCACAAACTGGATTTTTCTTGACTAAGAAATACCTACAACTACACAAAATCAGTGCAATCTTCTAAGGACTATAGATTTTTCAGATTGTGCATTCACCCCATGGACATACAATTGAACTAGGTTGCAATAGATAAGTTAGCTCAAACTAGCTTTACAAAGTGATTCATCATCAAAAAATTGCAAAAAGCATGAGCTGGAAGTGCATCAAATACTGTAACAACCAACACCATTAAAGTCATCCAAGAAACTATAAGCTAAAAATAACATTGAATAGAACCATGCATGCAAGATGAGCAAACTCAAAGATAACATCCATAAAATCATGCAATGTTGTCTTTTATTATTGCAAATTCCTTTTACACCAGTTCTCCAACCATTTACAAATGAGGAGTAAGCCCCTATTTATAGTTTTCCAAAGCCCAAATGAGTGGCTAGGATTGATTTACGAGTGGCTCAAATTCATTACAGGTTAGGGTTTCACCTACCCCCCAATATATGGAAATTTAAAATACATCATTTGTCTTATTCCTATTTTGTCTTTTAGTGCCTTGACACTGTATCACTTTTGTCTTCTAGCTAATTTCCCTTTTTCTGTAGCTAAAACTTCCTAGGCTGCCCTTTGTCTGATGCATTTGCATCACTTCTTTAGCTAATCAAGTGTATTTTGTTTGCAGATTTGCATCTTTGTGAAATAGATTAGTTGCCCCTGATCGGATGAGATAGCTTCTAATGGATCATGATCATTTGGGAAAAGAAAAAATAGCCTTTGGTCATTCCTAATTTTGGTAAACAACCATTTGATTTCCCTTGGCACCGATTTCCTCTATCATGCAGCCACTTGTTTGTCAACCCATTTGAAGAGTTAATCGTTGGTTGTGTAAACATCTCTCTATTGGAAATCCTCACTAGCCCTGGTACATTCTCACATATGGCCATGTGGAAGCAAATTCATGGGCGGATCCATCACGTGCAATCTCCTCCCTGCAACAAGCTTCTTTAATGATCTTCATTTATAAGAAAATACCTGCACAAAATAATAAATTAGATTAGACTTATTTAAATCACTCAAATATGGAATCCTCTGAGTCTTATGTAATGGTTATTTAAAAAAAAGGAACAATAAAATTCGCACAACCACTATCATCTTCGTTGTTTGGTCATGAATGAAGTGATTCATAGGTTTTCAAACTCCCTTCCTGTCGCATATTTAAACAACTATGCACATTAAATATCCTTTCCCATACTTGAGCTTTCTTCATAATTGCATTGAGCTCAATTTTCTTAGATGTAAATCCCTTTTTCCCAAGGTATTTTTCCTTCAACTATTAAGTGGCATGGCGAGGTAGTGCTCTTCGAGCAAAAATTCATGAGGATTGCAGTTCCCGCGAAGGTGGGCTATGTTGGGTGGGGAAGTGTGAGATGTAGGTGCAAGATCGCCGTTAGAAAGTAGCTTAGAGGTAGTAACCACTTGATTTATAACACCTGCAAGGGAGAAATGACCGAGGCAATAGCTTCCCCCACATGGGATGTTCCTTACCTCTTAAAGGCAACCGACATTTGTAGATAAAACACCGTCGTTCTTGTATTAAGTTTTCCGCAAATGATCATAATAACTTCCTATCTATTTTGCAACCTTCTTATTGTAGCACACCCACTTCCACTTTGATGCCCATCCTTCATGATGTCATGCCTGAATACAAAACACAGGATATGGAATTTGAAATTCCCTTGTGGGAGTGTCGCTGGGTGGCACCAGGTGTGAAGATATCTCGAGCCTAAAGGCTGACTCATAATATAACATTCGATAACAATGTTGCAAGAAACTCATTCATTGTTCCTCTGTCTTGTCACTCAACCATTGGGGCACAAGTTGACTCCGTCGTTAATCATCTTAAGAATATGAGTGCATACCTATTCTAACTCTACTTATCCTGTTGGGTATATTGTACGTACTTTTCACAAAAGGTGGAAAACCATGTGATAATTTGTAACGCGAATGTTTATTTTATTATGAAAACCAAAACCCGCATCCTTCATCTTGGGCTAGGAGCCCGCTTGAGGATTCTCTCCCAGAACGTCCATTTTCACATGCCTTTCACTTTATCTTAGAGATCCATTATTGAATGCATTTTTATTAAGGAATCGATCCTCTCTTAATAGCATTAGAGCTTAAAGAGTTATGTGGTTCATGTGAATTTCATGCACCTGAATGCCTTTGCGGAAGGAACAGGTGGAGGCGATGTGCTAGGGACGTGAATAAAATGCCAATGAGTCGATTTAAAATTGTGGTTAAGAAGTGCGCGACACCCACCTTGGTAGAGCCCGCACAAGGGGAAGACCATGGAGGAATGAGGGATGGGCATAAGGATTGTGGACTCCATAGAGGAGGAAGCCAACGAACATGTGAGTGCGGGTGGCAGTTATGAGACCACCACTAGGAAATGGCTTTAGTGGTGAGAATCCTCGTAGTAGTGGGAGTAGCAGACCCCACATGTTGGGATTCCATGGAGGGAAAGCCACTTGGTCACAGTGAAGGTGACCATGACCTCTTCATCTATCCTCCCACAAACCTCTAATGAAGGACCCAAATTGATCATGCCTTACAATAAACCACTAGCCCCTCCATCTAGCACTTATTTGCAGGCTATGGGAAGATACAACTAGTTAGAAACTACCCAATCCATCATGAACATCGACAATTAAAAGATCATTGAAACCTTTGGAGAGTTCATTAATTTCTTCACACATCCAGCCAAGATTTACCATCATCCTCCGTCTTGGGTTAGATGCTTGCTGAAAAAATTCCTCTCAAATTGTATTTCATCTAGAGATGCCAAGAATGTGAACCCTAAGTGCTAAATGTGTCTTTTATTTAAGTCATCAATCAAAATCTAAAGGCCTTGAGGCTGGCGCACTGTGCAAGATTGTGCAACTATTGTTTCACTTGCACTATGCTTCCATTTATTTTATTTCTCTTAGACTTGTGATTAAAATCCCTATCGCAACTTATATATTTTTTCCATTTCTTTAATGGTTGATGTCCTTGTTAGCTATTTTGTAGGTCCTAGAGGTGCGCTATACCAGATGCTCACGAGATACTTGAGATAAACTTGGAGAAATTTCTTGGAATTCTTTCCAACTCACTTAGTGATCTCTAGATGGTTATTTCGTGTGAGGGTGAATGGTGCACTCCTGTTATCTACTCTGCACTTCTACAAAAGTCCATGTATTGTGAGCCTTCATTGGATGTTTTGTGTTTGATGTATTTCTTTGTACAAACATACTACGAATGATTCCCATGGAAGATACACCAAGCAATGCTAATGATTAGGTTTAAGCATTGTCCCCTTGTTCTCAATTTGTTAGCTTCAAATCCAACATCTCTCATACCCCATTTTTTTTATCCTTAACTACCTTGTCGTCCTCCCTCGGTGATTTTTTCTCCACGTCATTAGTGATCATTTTTTTCTCTCCACCACAACTTGAGGATCTAGCGGACCCGGTCAAGAGAGAAGCCATATACGTGGCCTTGCAGACTGCGGACCTTGTGTGGATAACCGCCGTCAGGTGGAGGAATGTGGGACACTGTGAAGGGTTAGCTGTAGTGAAACAATGGAGATGGATGCCTCCTTCACAGTAAAAATGTTCGTTGTGGGACAAAATGTTTGAAGGGCAGTGAGGTGAATGTCATTTAAACAACCTAGGTAGGACAAAAACCTGTGCAAGAAGTTCCGCTATCTTAGAAAAGAGAGCGACATCCATAATACAATCTCCCCATCCCTTATTAGTGAATATCTTCTGGAATAATGCCTCTTGTTTTCTAAATACGTTCTTGGGATGCGATTGATCTTGCCTCCCTGCCACATATGGACTTTTGGGCTTGAGCCGGGGAGTTCCTACAAAGGACCATGCTTTAGGAGTTGTCGAGCCATGACTTATAAACCTTTAATTCAAAGAGGAAGGGCCCACACTTCTCATGTTGCCATCGCCATGGTGCTTGTCGGCTCATCCAAAATGCGAGGCTATCATTTTGTTGTTGTTCTCTCCCTTTGGAGTTTGTGAAGAGCATATATCATTTCAAATCACCATTGCCCTTTATTGTCTTGAAATTCCTACAAATAGACATGTATTGCTGGCATCACCAAATTGAACTGGCACCTTCTTGTTGTTGTACTATGGTGTGTCCCTTGGTCTTCCTTGTAACACAACACTTGGGTTTGTGACATGGTTGAACCACCTTCTATGGATCTTAACTGACACTTGTATCAGGCATTAACAGGTTGACCTTTTGGTGCAATGACAAGGCCAACAATTGGTATCAGAGCTGGTTGTAGGTTCAAACCCCTTGCTTGTGCTGGGGGGGATTGTTGCAAGATGGTGTGTCCCTTGGTCTTCCTTGTAGCACAATGCTTGGGTTTGTGACATGGTCTAACCGCCTGCTATGGATCTTAACTGACACTTGTATCGGGCATTGAAAGGTCGACCTTTTGGTGCAACAGAAAGGCCAACACCCACAAGTTTGTGGTATATCAAATGTAAACGCCATTTGTGGAGGCAAGGATGTGGGGTGACGAGAGGAGAAATTCGTAAAGGAAACGACCTAGTGATAGCTGTCGCCTGCATGGTGGCACCCACTAAGGAGAATTCTTATCCTAACATGACCTCCAAAAATGGTCCCAAAACACCAATGCCTCCATATTTCCTTCTCACCTTTTTGGTGATTGAAATTCGTCACTTCATCCTATCAACTGTTTGAGATATAGTTGAGTTATCATGCATAAAGAATGAAACTATACACCACCCCTAGATATTGTCTTACATGGAGGAATCATTGGCCGACACACATGGTGTCCCTACATTCAGAACCTGCAGTTGAGGATTCTATGCTAAGGGCTCAAGTGGGTATGCCACCAAGATGTGTAATTGAAGGAAAGCACTGAGACGACGAGGCCCATAAGCCAGCCACTGTAGACATGAGACACTTTGACGCTTAAGACAACAACACCTGTGAACCTTGTTGTTTACTGCAATACTTGATAAATCATATGTAGTAGCCCATTGGAGTTGATGAATTTGCATCATTTATCGTTTTAAATAGGTAATCACCCACACCAAAGATCTAATCAACATAAGCTTCATGAAGTGATGCGACAACAGGACAAAGTAAGAAAACAACTATACCAAGGTTTGGATTGAATATTGTCGGCACAAACTCGATAAGGTTGCCAAGCATGAAGGTGGCTACCTATTTGACTAGTGTATGAGGTGTAATTTGATTACAATGAATTTTACTATGTACCCAACACCCTACTCGTTGATTCCATTCATTACTTTGTTTTGAGCTAAGGGGAAAACACTATGAAAAATAAATGAGTTGGGACATCAACATTGTACACACACACAGGACAAACTTATATTGAGTGTCATAAAGGATGGTGTGGGAAGAGGAGACACCCATGTAAGAGGCTCTTCCAGCCAGCGAGCAAGCAACCTTCACATTGGGATGATTTGATACCCATGAGAGGAAACTCACCAAAGAAGTGCGGGGTATTTGTGGGTGAATGTCATTTTAAGTGGAAAATGGGATAGCGAATCCCACAATGAAAGAAGACGCATGGAAGTATGTAGTGCGGGTTCCACATTAGATCTTGCCATGCCGAGAAACAACACAAATAGGTCATTTGATGATGTCGTTAAACAATGGTCGTTCAATGGGTGATCTCCACATTTAACCTTATTATGACATCTTCCCATTACAAGGTCCAAGGACCCTTCCATTGCTACAAAAGTTTGAAATTCTCTATCCCCGTGATTTTCCTTTGATCCCTAGAAAGAGTACTTTGGGAAAGTTGGTATAAACCATCAAACTATGGGTATGAAGATGCCACCTAAGACCCCAAAGCCTGAAACTTGAAAGAATGGCATGTAGGTAGGCTGTTGCAAAAGTGGCGAAACAGGAACAAAGACCCACATAGGGTGACCCACAACTGTGGGTCCACGATACCATAAGGACATAGTGACGAAAATGAATGCACGACCCACCCCATGAGTGGATGCAAGGCTTGGCTATAGGCGAACGACAAAACATGATGACGAATGACAAGAGGAGACTCATGAACATGGGCCTGCAAGGCTTGATGGATGCTTGGGCAACGAAGCAAGAGAAACCCATAGGACCCAGCCCACAAGGGAAAATAATTTGGTGAAACTCAACTAGGTGAATTTGGCCAATGGAAAATTGATCATTTTCAGGCTCATAGCCAACTTGGGCTTGGAAACAGGGGTGTGCAAAGAGAGGCGGGAGTAAAACAGAGGGGGTTCTTGCCTTTGGCGGGGTGTGTGTGCAAAACATACACAATAGTGCCGAAGTAAGAGCTACTGACTCCTCTTCCTTCTTCTACAAGGTAGATTGCTTAGTGGCCAGACCCTTTCTTCAATGCTTGCACTCACGCGCAAGGTGGTTTCTATGACTTTGAGAGCTAGAGGCTATAGGATGAGAAGGGACAAAAGACTCTTGTTTGACCATTAGAGTAACCATCATAGTTGTTTCCAATGGAGGGAGGGACTCCTAGATGAGAACAAGAGGAGGAGATTGAGAAGATGATGGAACAACAACTAGGGTAGTAGACTCCAATGCCTCAGCAACGAACCTCTTCCCATTCATTGCTTAAGAGGTAGGAGTAGTAGGAGGCCATGGAGGTTGAGACATAGAGGATACTACACGGGGACCCTTCCCCTTATTGTACTGAACATGATGAGGCATTGTGGGTAAGATGGGAAGTTTAAATGCTGGACACTTGGGCTTTGGCCAAGTAGGCACTATCAAACTCTTTGGCAAGCACCTAGGAGTAGAAGTTGATGGTGCCATAGTAGGGTGAGAGGAAGCGACAGATGAAACAATGAAAGAAGAAGAAGAAGGACCCTAGGTGCGCTTCTCTTCTTCCCTTTTTCAAGAAGTAGAGGTAGCCTCATGTTGCATCCTCATGGAAGCTCTACGCGAAATGGCATAGGGAGAAGGAGGGTATCTCACCTTAGGCATTATGCCCCTACTCTTATAATTCACATAGGTTTGATACAAGAGGTCCAACCTAAGAGGAAGAGGACCAACGGGTGTAGGTGAAAAGTGGTCTAGTGAGTAGCCCCCACACACAATTAACGGTTTATAGCCATTATCGTGGATTACATACACCATACCCTCATGGGAAACTTCAGATACTTATGAACTACCAAGGGAACTAAATTCATAGCGACCAACCAAGGGATACCTAGTTTCACTCTGAAGAGCTGATACCCCGAGATAATGTCAAAAAGTGCATTTACGGATCTAGGTCCAACTAAGACTAACAAGGTGATGAAACTAATGAGAGGTATGGAAATCCCATCGTGTGTACAAATAGTGCTCCTAGATTTGTCATATCCATCCTTGTGTAATAAATTAATTAGCATAATCTCCTCAGTAATGATGTTCACCTGACATGTAGGGTCAAAAAGAACACCCATTACGGTGTTTCTGTTCATATGTGCGTGGATGTATAAGGTAGATGGTTCTCTGTTATAATTCATCAGAAAATCCTATGAGGTGAAAGTTATGGTAGGAGATCCACTCGTAGGTTGCATAAATGGGATGGGTAGATGTAAAAAGGAGGAAATTTCTATGTACACTAGACAAAAATTAACAAGATCCCCCAAGGGTTTCACAAATAGACGGTGACCCACTCAAGGTTTTGTTCTGCAACACTTAAGGAATATTCTAGCTACACCACTAGGGGTTGTAGGTTGGGTTGCAAGGATAGGAACCTCACAACACTCAAACCCACAATTCTTCTAAGATATGAGGAAAGGGTCTTTCAACACTGCTAAACAAAACCAAAATGGTTCATGTCAGGTTCGCCAAAATGTAGAGGAAGGGGACCGACCACACTAAGGCTCTAGGTCACGGAGAGCTGAGAGCGGAAGGCTACCCTAGTCTACCTCAAGTTGGAAAAGCGTTGAATGTCAAGGATAGAGAATGAAGAGCACTCTCAATGCTTCTATCACTCTACTAACCCAAGAGTTTTAATGGGGCTAAATGAGTAGGCTTTTGGAATCCAAACTATACCTCAAACAACTCTCTGCTAGATGACAACAGTGCAAATTAGGGATGATAGCGTGACACATTGGCATTCTCACAAGTGCACTGGTGTCCATACGGACATAAAGTGAAAAAGAACAGTGAAAGGTACAATGAACCTACTAATAGCTTAGCGGTTGATATTTGAAGATGATAACTAAAATGATAGATAATAAGATGACTAAAATGATAGAAAAGATGATATAGTAATGACAAGAACGAAGGTCCTAAAGATTAACTCATGAGGAGTCTAGTTTGCCAGAAAGGTCCACATGAACATGTACCTACAGACAACCAAGAAGGGAAAATGTTGGGGCTGTATAAGGGTTTGCTCCAGTCAACCCCCTACTTTGGTGTTTCCACCTCCATGGATAGCCAAATAGATAGATATGTGGAAATATGAAAAAGAAAAAAATGTTGGAATGGAAATGAAACCTTGCACTACAATAGAAACTATGCTACTCAAATCCAACAACAAAGTAGTAATAAGGAAGCGTTACCACCCTCAAACAAAGGTGTGTGTGTTTGAAATGTGTAAAGTTAGTATCAACACAAACCTTAATGAAATGATTTATATTAAAGATTCAAAGCAAACAAGTTATTCTAATTTGCAACAAACTAAATATTTCAAGAATGTCTCATTGTCCTCTATTCTTAATGATTCTTTTAACCTTTTGGTCCTCATATTTCTATGTGCACAAAGGCTATTAGAATGACACTTAAGAAACAAGATTAGTATTCAACATGCAAGACAACTAAATGCCTACATGAAACTATATGCAAACAATGATGATGAATGCTATGATGAAGGGATGATGGTGATTATGATAAATAAAAAAGTGGAGGTGGATGCTATGGTATTGAACTAGAATGATCTATGCGTGATTCTACATATGCTCAAATGCAAACTTAAAATGAACTAATCTAAAATGCAACTATGATGCAAGATGGGACATAATAAGCAACTAGGATGCAATATTTAAAGCTAAGATGCAAAGAAAAACATGATGTAAAGACTAGCTATAAGACTTCAAAATGCTCCAAGCTCCAATGATAAAACCTTCATGATAACTTTACTTCAATTGTGGATGCTAAATACAAGGCCCAAGGGTTGTATTTATAGCCTTTTCCAAGCATATAGTGAGGTGGCAATAATCAACGATCCAGATTTGAATAAGAAGAATGGATGGTGAAGATGAAGAGAATCAAGATGTTGTCCCCTTGACCAAAGACAACATGCCGTTTGGATGGAAGAATCTCTTGACCAATGGGAAACATGCCATTTGGATGGAAGATTCAAGTGTGGGAAGAGAAGACCACGTGCTTCCAAAATTGGTGGAAATGTGGGAAGAATAAGTCATGTGCTCCAAAATTGGTGGAAGTGTGGGAGGAATAAGTCATGTGCTCCAAAATTGGTGGAAGTGTGGGAGGAATGAGCCATGTGCTTTTTGAAATGATTTGAATGTAATTCTAATTAAAAATTAGAGTTATTTATTTTCATGTGACCTTGGTGAGGTGGCACAAAAAGTTGTAGAAATGTGCTCTAATTCCTAATTGGATTTAGTGAAGATTAATTAAATAAAACAAGTTTAGGGAACCTTGTTTATTTAATTAATTTAGAAGAAGATGATTTAGATTTGGAGAATTAGAGAAGGGTGAACAATATAAATAAATTGAGAATTTATTTATACATAGTCGAAATATTAATCAAATAGCTAGTATTTAATTAATTAAAGGTGATGATCATTTTTAGGTGTATACATTTTTCCCCTCTTTGAAGTAATGTGTTTACATGTTGCTTCAAAGAAAAATTTGATACCGATACTCAGAAAAGTTTTCAATGCCCCAGACGATGCCCCAAACATTGATTTTTAGGTACTGACAGATATATGCCCCCTCGAGAGATAAATTGGTAAAATGTGGATTTTTTATGTTTTGTGGAGGATTTGATGATTGTGTGATGATGTTGTAGTGATGTGATGATGATCCAACCTTAAACCAATGATAATTTGATATCATACACGATTTATCTCTCGAAATTTGATTCTACACTCTCTCCTTGAATAATTTTGATTAGTTAAATCCCATTTTTGATAATAAATCCCACCATAATTCCCTCCATTGTCCTTTAAAAAGGCAAAAAGTGGGAAAAGTGAATTCATTTGCACATTGTGATTTTGGAGAATTTGGAGAGTGGAGAGCTAGAGGAAGATGGAGATCTCTTCTCGCAAGCATCATTTCGAGTGCCTTCACCGCCATGGTCACCCTGCTATAGCTGGACCTATGGTACACATTACGGGAAACCTCCTTTAGTCATTTTCCTACCTTTTTATCAATGTTTTGAACTTGGTAGATAGGTGTTGCAGGCCATTTAAAGTCATTTTTGCACTTTTGGGGGGTATTTTTGTTTTTTTCAAGTCATTTTTGGGAGTTTCTAAGAGTTTTGGCGCCCTCTACTTGTGTTGTGGCACCTTTTGCAAGATTGAATTCATGTTTTGACCCTTTTGACCCTGAAATGATGCCTTTGGGGTCCCAAATGGCGCCTTCTCATTCTGTGGCACCTTTGGGGTCCCAAATGGTGCCTTTTGTAAGCTTGAGGGTTTTTCCCTTGAATGATTCTTAATGATTTTCCCTATTGTTTTACTTGTCCGACAATGTTTGATTGATTAAAGTCCTTTCGATTATGTCAAATGTTCCATTGTTGATGTTCGTTAAGGCTTGTATAATGTTCATGAATCATGTTAGTTGTTGCATTGTTATGTTCAGTGATGGTTTTGATTGATCTCAATCTGATTGTGTGATGTTCATTGCTTGATTGATGATATAGTTGATGATTTGATATCATGATAGGTGAGAGTCAAATGATAGGATAACTTGATGATATTTTGACTTTGAATGGTAGGTGAGAATCGATGGTAGGATTGATGTATTGATCTCATGATAGGTGAGGATCAATGGTAGGATTGACGATGTATCAACCTCATGATAGGTGAGGATCAATGGTAGCATTCAATGATGTATTGACCTCATGATAGGTGAGGATCGATGATAGGATTCACTAATGTATCGACCTCATGATAGGTGAGGATCGATGGTAGGATTAATGATGTATCGACCTCATCATAGGTGAGGATCGATGGTAGGATTGATGATGTATCAAACTCATGATAGGTGATGATTGATGATAAGACTGATGATGCATCGACCTCATGATAGGTGAGGATCAATGATAGGATTTACCGATTTATCGATCTCATGATAGGTGAGGATCAATGATAGATGCACCGAGGATTGTCTTGATTGATTGATTTGATGGTCTCGATTGAACTTGATTTGATTGACTGATGATATTGATTGAACATGATTTGATTGACTGATGATCTTGATTGAACATTGTGTTAGGGATAAATTTGATAGATTGATTGATGTAATGCTGTTTTGTTTTCCATAATATGATTAGGAGGACTTTGATGTGCTATAGTCTTGGGAGCATTTCCTGAAGATGTGGGAGATGGTTTGTCAGTTGACTTAGGAAGATTTGGATATTATCGCCCATTGTGGGTTGACATCCTTGATAGACATACCCCAATATAGGATTAATAGGGGTTTGTTGACTACTCTAGCGGAGAGGTGGCATAGTGACCACAATACCTTTCATCTGGCTACTGGGGAGATGACAATTACTCTAGAGGATGTTTATTGTATCCTATGGATTCCAATGATGGGAAAGATAGTTGTGTATGATAGAGTAGAGTAGGACAAGACCAATGCCTTGCGTAGGATTTTCTGATATGAACATGTTTCAGGCCATTGGGTCCCTTGGCAGGAGATGGTCTGGAGATATGATCCTCTACCGTGTGTTCTTTCTGGGTTTGTTGGTAGGTTCCTTTGTCCTGACCGTAGGTCAAAGGGATTTTTGGTGGGTTGGGTTCAAGTATTGGAGAGTATGACACTGGAGGGGACCAGATATGCATGGGGTTTGTGTATGTTAGTCCATTTGTATCATGACTTGCACCAAGTTGTGTATTGTGGGGAGACGAGCCTCTCTTCCAGAATTACCCTATTCCAGACATGGGCATGGGAGAATATAGCAATCATTCGACCATTGGGAGATAGACAGTGGCCAACAAGTAGACCCTATGCATTTAGCTACAGTGGTCCATGTGTTCAGCATAAGCTGGGAAAATTAGCTTATTGGAGATGTATCATAGATGATATGGAGACCATGACATGGTGCCCGTACTTGGATTGTAAGATGTGGCCAGAGGATCAGGTGGAGATGCCATACATGCTGTTATTGTGATATTTGATTGGATGGTCATGTTCTATGCTTGAGAGATATTTGTATCTATAGGTTTGTCAGCAGTTTGGACGAGTTTAGGCGATGCCCGGGGGGGTTGCCCATTATGCACGACAACAACAAGATGCGATAGAGTGGGGCCCTTGCTTATCTTATGATGCTTCTTGTACCGATTATTTTACATTGGCACCATGTGTGTGGGATTATGTTCTATAGGTGACAGATGTAGGGATGACAAAAGATTATTTTGAGTATTTCTACACACATCATTTTTTGAGGTTATTTAGTCTTGATGACCCAGTTCCGCCAATTGATGATGATGACAGGGCACCAAGATAGAGGGGGGATGGAGAGGAGGAGGAGAGTGATATTGGGGATGGAGGGGATGACGAGGGTGATGAGGGTGGTGGTGGGGGTGGTGATGGTGGTGGTGGTTCAGGTGTAGGGCCATCGGGTGTAGTTGGCAGTCCCTTTCTAAATTTTGTAGTTCCTGGATGTAGGAGTATTAACGTACCTCAGTTAGTGATTCCTAGGATTCAGATTAGAGTCCATTCTCATCAGTAGCAGGAATAAATAGAGGCATTACAGGCATAGTTTCAGACCTTTCAGGGTGAGTTAGTGCAGGCTCGATCATAGTTTGAGATATTGACATCTGAGAGAGATGCAGATAGGCAGCAAGTACAATAGGTACACGCATAGGTTTAGACTCTTTAGGGTCAGTTAGTGTAGGATTAGGCATAGGTTTAGACATTGACGGCTGAGAGAGATGCAGATAGGTACCAGGTACAATAGGTATAGGCATAGGTCATCATACTTATTGCAAAGAGGGATTCTGTGAGACATTAGGTAGAGCAAGTCGAGGCCATTACTGAGAGATTACAGTAGGCTGTAGTGGCCATAGGTACAACAAAGTTCCTTAGAGAGATTCGACACACTGCTCAGGAGTTGCAGTTTTATAGGGATAAATATCATGAGTTGGTTCCTTTCGAGCGACAAGAGAGTTTTGTACCATCTTGATTTGGCAGATCCTGATCTCAGACTATTAGCATGGGTGTTACTCAGCCATTGCCTAGAGATAGGAGAGATCCTAGTGCAGGTTTGTCAAGTGGAGGAGGTACTAGTTCCATGATGTTAGCACCATCTAGGGGGAGCTCAACATAGTATCTTATAATGTACACACTATTGTGACATTGATGATGTACTTCTTATGTTTAGACATTATGATACCGTGCCATTTTTTATATTGATGTATCTTGTCATACTTTTGGATATCCTCGTACACTTTGACATTATGATTTTTGAGGTTATCTGATATGCAACGATGATTATGATCTATGTGTTGATATGATGATAGATGTCTATGATGCATTTAATTTCCATGTTATGATGATGATTCTGATGTTACGATATGCTATGGATGCAAATGATGATGCAACTGATGTGTTATGATTCTAGGATGTTTTTATGAATGATTCCTATATGATGGATTTTATTACGCCAATGATGTGTGATGCATTTTATGTTTTTGTTCTTTTCTAATGCAAATAAATGATGTAATGAATGAATGAATGTGTATATGAAATGATCACATGATGATGCATATTTTTGTTGATTTTTATATGTGATGTATGCAATGATGATGCTTATGTGATGATTTATTCGTGATGTATGTAATGATGATATGATATTCCATGTGATGATTATGTTGGGTATGTATGGATGCGATGCAAATGATGTGTGATGTTGTGTAATGATGAATGATGATTATGTGATGCAAATGATTATGCAGATGATTGTGTTCTAGGGTCTTAAGCTTAAATGCGTGAATCTATCCACCTTCCAAGAGTTGTGAGAAGATTGTCATCCGTTGATTCTTTGTTTCATTAAGCTTCACAAAACTTGACATATTTCCCAATTCTTTTGGAAATCTAAAGAGACTTACTCATTTAAGCTTAGTGAACCATTTCCCTAATGCCACTAAATGAAATGATTTTGATTATGTAAATGAGATGTGATGGATGTCATTTTGTGTTTTCCAATGCAAATATTATGATGTGATGCATGGATGGATGAATGAATGATGTTGTAATGTTTTCCAATGCAAGTGATATGCAACTAAATGGGAATGTTTTCTAATTATAAGAAAATGATGTGTTTTTGGAAATGTCAAGTGTACTCAATCCCTTAATGTAAGAGATAACATCATTGTTGCAACTTTGGAAATGCCATAAATATAGATGCAAACTAACATGGATGCAATATACTCTAAACATGCAGATATCATATGCAAAAGTTGTCATTCATAATAGTCAATTTTTCATGCTTTTTATCATCATTGGGCCTGTAAAATGTTGAAAGTGAGTACAAGCATCAATGGTATATTTAGACCATGATGATTTGAGTACTACTTCCATGATGTTTGATAGTGCAAGTTAACACAAGCATCTAAGTATAATAAAACCGAGATGACCTAAGTATTGCTTGCGTAAACAAACAAGAGTTAACCATTTTCTTGTGCAAATTCAGAATGTCAGCAGTGATACTTTGTAGCGCATGTCTCGCGATAATTTGCACAAGAATAATGATCAACTCATAGACAACAGACAAAGAAAAATCACACTCCTTCATAGCTCCTCTAGTTCGATATGTTGAGGGGCTCCAGAGATATGATAGCGAAAATCAAAGTACAACAATTGAATATTTGTGTTTAACATGATAAACCCACGATTCAAAGAGCATCATCCTTTTGATTTGATTTTATGTCCGATTTTCTGATGTTTTTGGGATTTTTTGATTTTCCAATTTTTAGGTGTTTTATGAGATTTTGACCAAGAACCTAACCTAAAGACCTATCCTAAGGGCCTTGAGGGCTGATCAAAGATTAGCCTTGCCTACATTATATACACAGAGACCATGTAGTTCGACAAGACGACTTTGTTTTTGACTTCTTGACTGACTTTTTACCTATTTTTGGATTTTGATATGATATGGATGTTCAATACGTTTCTGATGGTGATTGATGTTCAATGTTGGGTTGTACTTTAATCGTTGTTTTTGTTGCGTTTGTCTTCCTACTGTTTGTCCCTTGGTTTAAGCTCAAAGTTTATTTTCCCCCAGCGAGTTCAGGATCTTGCCCCCAGTCTAGGGTGAGACACGACCGCGATGCCAGAATATGTACATGGTGCTTTCAAAGGATAGGTACATGGATGGCAAAAGTGAATGGTCAACATGCTCAAATAGATGGAAAATCTAACCTATCAAAAATAGCACCTGTTGCCAAGTTTTCACTACTTGTTTTTATTGCACTTTTTCAAATTTTATGATTTTTTTGATCTTTTTGATTTTTTTAATTTTTAATTTTTAATTTTTCTCTTTTTTCTCTCTTTTTTGTATTTTTGATCTTTTTCTGATTTTTTTGTTGTTACCAAGACACCTATTTTCTAGGTTTTCATCAAGGCAACCATTTTTGCAGGACATTTTCTGATGTTTTTGGTGTTTTTCAGGACCTTTTCCCCAATGCACTAGATGATTCAAGTGTAGAACTTTTTGAGATGCAGGCTGTTGAGGGGTTCATCAAACAAATCCCCTTCTGGTGTAGACAACTGATATGCTTCTGATCCAAAGACTAAGACAATGAAAAAGGGACCTATCCAGTTCGGTTCAAATTTCCCCTTCTTCTCTCGATCTTGTTGATTACAAGGGTTCTCTTTCAAGACTAAATTGCCAACCTGAAATGTTCTAGGCTTGACTCTATGGTTGTAGCTTATGGATATCCTTTGCTGATATGCCTTTAGGTGATCCACTGCATGCTGACGATGCTCATCCAAGAGTTCCAATTCTTGCAACCTAGACACTTTGTGATCCTCATACGAAATTATCCCTTTTAGCGACACACAAAGTGATGGCAGTTCAACCTCAATAGTTAGAATGGTTTATGATCTATAGACTAGAGCATAGGGTGTAGCTCCCATTGGGGTATAGATATTGGTTCTGTAAGACCATAAAGTAGGCTTCAGTTGCACATGCCAGTCACATCCAACATCGTTGATGATTTTCTTTAAGATTTTTGGGATAGTCTTGTTTGAGGCCTTTGCTTGGCCATTGCCTTGAGGATAATAGGGTGTAGAAAACCGATGTTGGATATGAAATTTCTCACAAAGTTCTTCAATGTCTTGTTTTTTGAAAGGTCATCCGTTGTCAGTGATAATGGCTTGAGGGATGCCATACTTATAGATGATATAGTTCAGGATGAAGGATGAGATTTGTTTTCCTGTGATAGTAGTTAGAGGGACAAATTCGATCCATTTTGTGAAATATTCAGTATCTGTAATAATGAACTTGTGTCCATTTGACGAAGATGGATGAATCTTGCCCATGAGGTCCAATCCCCACTGAGAAAAGGGCCATGTTGATGCAAAAGGGTGAAGTTCCTGCGTTGGTGCATGGATAAGATTGCCATGAATTTGGCACTTTTGGAATTTCTTGACAAACTGAAAAGAATCCTTCTCCATAGTTGGCTAGTAATATCCCAGACGAAGGAGTTTATTAGCTAGGGTTAAACCACTTGAATGAGTACCACAAAAACCTTCATGTACTTCCTGTAAAGTCATTTAAGACTTTCCATGTTCTAGAAATTGGAGTAGAGTTCCATCAAGACCTCGTCGATAAAGGACATCTGCGATAAGAGTGTATTGGGTGGTTTGGCGAATGAAGTTTTGTTTTTGATTATGAGATAGGTTGGGAGGGAGGGTGTTATCTTTTAGGTATGTATAGATTTTCAAGTAGAGAGAAGTGTCAGCCTCAACTAGATGGTAGATAACTTGCACTACTGAATTTGACACCATTTTCCGATGGACGTTCATCGGTCATTTGACAAATCTTTGTTGAAAAAGTGACGAAATGACGAAAACTTTTTTGTCACTATTTTTTCGTCGAAAGATTGACGGCGAATTAAACGTAAAAATAATAGCGCAGATTCGTCGGTCATCAACATCATAAAATGACTCGAATGTTCATCATAATATCAACGAAAACTTCGTATATCCACCGACGAATCACACCAGAAGTTTGTTGCCATTTCGACGAAATGGGCAAGGAGTAGCGTTGAAACAACACCAGAAGTTCGTTGCAATTTTGACGAAATGGGAAAGGAGTAGCGTCGAAAGAACACCAGAAGTTTGTCTCCATTTTGACGAAATGGGCAAGGAGTAGCGTCGAAACAACACCAGAAGTTCATCGCAATTTCGATGAAATGGGGAAAGTAGCGTCGAAACAACACCAGAAGTTCATCGCCATTTCGATGAAATGGGAAAGGAGTAGCATTGAAACAACAACAAAATTTTGTCAAAATTGCCACGAAATGGGCAAGGAGTTACAACGAAGCCTTCATCGCAGCTATAGCAACTTCGTCAGACCTTTTCGGTGATTCATTGGTGGTTTTTGTTGAAATTGCGACGAAACAATGCAATTTTTTTATAAAAAATATTCATTGAAATGTACCATCGTGGAGACTGATGATTGATCACACATACAGACTACAAGATGCATAGATGCATAGAAAAAACATTACACTTGAGATGACTGATCATACATACAGAGTGCAAGATGCATAGATGCATAGAAAAAACATTACACTTGAGATGACTGATCATACATACAGACTGCAAGATGCAGAGAAAAAACATTACACTTGAGAAAAACCAAGGGATAACAAGGGAAGGAGTTAAGAAATGTCTAGATTGAAGAGAAAATATGTAGGGAAAATGCTAAGTAGTGTAAAGAGAACAGAGCTTGTAGAACATATTCTTGACCTAATCAAGCTCTTGAACAACTTAAACAAAATAAAAATACTAACACATACATGAGACATATAATGAACTTCCAATATCTGCTATCTTTTTCATTAATGCAGAGGTAGGTAAAGGAGAAATAATTATAATTGTAACACTATTCATAGTCCAATAAATTATGTTCGTAATTTATGTTCAATGGACCTCAGTTTTATCATTATACTGCCCATCTAATACCATATTTTAATCCAGGGTTCAACTATCTCAGATCTAAAGAAGCACCTTCAATTAACCATTTACAGTACTATAAAATAAGGAAAGACTTTTACTTGAGAAATATTGGGTACACTTGTAGGATTAAAGTTCTCGCAATCATCAAGATTTATTGGCACACAAACACAACCTGCAACATATGAAGTAATGGATGACTACAAGTTAGTGAAATGGTCCTTAATCATGAGTGGTTTGCAAATTGATTGGTAGAAAATAAGGTTACAAATAGATCTACATGAAAAATTATGAGGACAATCTACTGTAATCATCAAAATAGATGAAAAGTGCAAAGGAAAGAGCTAAGCTACATCTCTAGAGCCTAAAAAAAACACATGCAAGAAACATAAAAAAAAGAACAAACCAGTTTTTGGATGAATACAAAATGGTGCCTTTAGTAAGTGATTCATATGCTTTCACACTTGACATAGGACATTAAGAAGATTTTAGTCTTCCTCTGTGAAATTAACTACTTATAGAATAAACCCAGAAACCAATATTATACCTCCATGTCTAGCCGAGGGTAGGTATAAGAGAAAAAAAATTCTTCAATGCAATGCCAAAAAATATCAATGCGTGTAGGTTTGTATTACTCAAAATATCATTTCATTGCCTAAGGAAAAATACCAAAGTGATGTTTTAAATTTCAATCTTCACATAGGCTCCCTTATTGCTACACATGCATATACAAGAAATTATTCGAGCTCTAAACTATTCAAATATTAAGGATTTAATTAGCTATAAGATGAAAAGTTGTTGTTTAGACATAATCCATCATCTTTTACATATCTTTATTCACTCCTAGTGCTTCAGATAAATTTGTGTAAATGAGACAGAAATGTGAATCTTTTATGACAAAGAAAATTCTTAAAAGGAGGGGGGAGAGAGAAAAGGGTAGGGGGAAAGAGAATGCTTGAATGCATAGCAAAGTATAACATTTTGATCATTATAACAATGAAACGAATCTTAAGTTTGAAGCATTAATATCATTTACAACATTTATGATCAAGAATGAATGTAAGTAGAGAAAATTTTGCATACCTATAGATGGTACAAAATTTCATGGTTAAGTCGAAGCCTCCCATCAACAACAAGATCCAAATATCCGTGTATCTATCTCAATCAAACCTCTAAACCCTTCAGAGCTGTCAAATTTTCCACTAACCTGTTATGCACAAAAGTCAAATTTTAGAGTTATGTCACCACTAAAAACAGAAGAAATAGAGCTTTGAAACCAAATCCACACACAACACAATGTGGTATTCATACAAAGCCATACAAACAAACTAAAATTAGAACATTGGAATGGAAACAACTTCAAATTATGATGCAGAGCATGGATTCAAGGTATAAAGAATCATTTTTTTGCCACCATAGTGAAAAGTTGGCACTTTCTTTCATCTTTGCATATTGGTTTGATGCTTCAAACAATGCATTTCTTATATTGAAAAGTTTATTACCTTATTGAGCTTCTCTTTGTTTCGAGAATAGTTTAATATTCTCTACTTAACAGGGCCAACCACGTGATGGTGGAAGCTCATTTGGCCCCTCCCCCCCTCACATCACTCTCAATTCCCCATACCCAATCATATAACATTAATCATTCATTCATCCATTAATAACATATAACATTCATTCATTCATCCATTAATAACATATAACATTCCATTCATCCATTAATAACATATAACATTCATTCATTCATATAACATTCATTAATTAACATATTCACATTCATTCATTAACATATAATATTCATTCTTTTTAGTTTTTACATATTATCAAAAATATGGTTGTCATGATATGATTACAATCACTTTTTTTTTTTTTCTTTTTTAAAGCTACAAAAATCTGAAGTGGAGTATCATTTTCTAAATCAATATATGTCCCCCTTTAGTTGTTCTACCTTCTTCTCATGATCTTAATGTATGCCCTGATGGTCACTCTCATGACGGATGCTCTCAAGGGGTCTACTACAATAAGAAAGAAATGTTAAACTGATGAGAAGTTTTTATTATTGTTATGCTATTTCATTAATTAAAAGAACATTAGGAGTGGTTCTCTTTAATTGATGTGGGTCCACATCATTCCTAAACTTTTTACGCACATAGACTCATGCTCAACATGCTGAACACCCTCTAAATCTTGATCTGTAGTTGAAACACTAAAGGTTACATTAATTAATACACCAATTGAAATTAAATATGTTTAAGAGAACATGAGAGTGGTCCTCTTTACCTAATGGAGCCACATCATGTTCCTGATCTTCTCTAGCCTGATCATGCTCAACACATTGATCATGCTCCACATGCTCTAAAGTTGAAACACGAAAGGTTACACCACTAATACACCAATTGCAATGTTTATGTTTAAAAGAATTTTAGAGTGGTCCTCTTTACCTGATGGGGCCACATCATATTCCTGATCTTCTCTAGCCTGATCATGCTCAACATGTTGATCACGCTCTACATGCTCTAAAGTATCGGGATGCACACCATGACCTTCATCT
>VDFB02000017.1:497313781-497323992 GCA_007258455.2 Sequoia sempervirens
GAGAGAGAGAGAGAGAGAGAGAGAGAGGGGGTAGAGGGTAGAGGGTAGAGGGTTTAAGGGTTTGGAGTTTAAGGGTTAAGGGTTTAGGGTTTAGGGTTATGGGTAGAGGGAGAGAGATAGACTAGGGATTCAGTCAAAGAAAAAACCCCAACCTTAGGATTTTCCCAATACCATAAAATACTAGTAACATAAGACATGCAGGAAAGGAACATAAGACAGGACAGGAAAGGACAAATTCAAAAGATGCAACATACTGTGTTGATATTTCCTTCAATCTTCTTAAGAAGATCCATGATCTGTTTATAAAGGAAGTGACTTCATAGATGCATCAAGTTCAATTATGCATCTTTTAAACAATGAGGAAGCATTTCAAGTTGTTGTCAATCCCCTCTCACCATAACCCTATTGGATAGTCACACATCACATAGGAACGTGAGTTGTTAGGTCACCCACATATATGACAAGTGGTTGTCCAATAAAGATAAAATGAGGAGACTATGTGTATTTATTACACATAACAAAAGAAGAGAAATGGTTGAATCAAGGTCATGATACAAGTACTGGTAGAGAGATAGAGGGTAGAGGGTTTAGAGTTTAAGGGTTAAGGGTTTAAGGTTTAGGGTTAAGGGTAGAGGGGAGAGAGATAGAGAGAGTGAGTGAGAGAGAGAGACCTGAGAGAGGGAGAGGGGGTAGGAGGGAGAGAGGGTGGTGAGGGTAGGGGGTGAGGGAAGTCATGTTGGTGGATGAAGGTGGGGTAGAGGGGAGTGAGTAGGAAAATGGGAGAGGGAGAAGGGAGAGACTCTGAGACAGAGTGAGTGAGTGAGAGAGACCTCAGAGAGGGAGTGGTGCCAGGAGGGAGAGACTTGAGAGAGAGAGAGATAAAGGAAATGAAAAGATTAAGGCAGAGGGTAGAGGGTTTAAGGGTTTGGGGTTTAGGGTTATGAGAGAGATAGAGGGAGTGAGTGAGTGACCCATTTACATATTATTCTTTTATTCTTCATCAGTTAAATATTTAGTTACCCATTTACCATTAGCAGAAATGACCCAAGAATTTAATAGCATTGACTACTCATTTAATACCTTGCATTATGGAGCTCAATTCTTTTGATGTATTACTACTTATCAAATCCTTTGTAAATAATTGTAAACTTATGACTCCATTTAAGCATTTAATTTATTTTCTTGAATCAAAGAAAAAACATAGACACATAATTGAACAAATTCTCAAAAGAAGAATGACAACATCATTAACATTTCATTCAAAATTCACTCAAATCCACATAAGGAGAGAAAATATATTAGAATTATATGTTTATTCATGCTTATAAGTCATATCTGCATAAAATTTAAGATAATTTGCATATATTCATCCAAAATTCAAAACAGGCTATCTATTATATTCCTTTCTACCCATATATTCAACTCAAAACCTAGCCAGAGCTTTCATCAGTTCTCTCCCTACAAATGAGCCTTGAATTCCCTTTTATATGACAAGGGAGCAACAAGCTTCGGGATCAAATGTAATTTCACCACAAATTTTCATTTGAACAAAATCTCCATTGCATTTGACTTTCATTTCAAAACTTCCCACACGTTGAATCTTCAAAACATAGTGCAACTGGGGAAAGCTAAAGTTGTAACTACCATTAGAAAAGGGAACACAAATTTTCATCAAAATCCCCTTTGTCACTATCCACACAAAAAAACTAGGAAACCAAATTTCCACGAAGGCACACAATTGACATCAAAATGTGCCACACATGTAGAACCAACACCACCAACAACAAGAACATCATCAACACAAAATTTTACATCCCACACAACAACTTCTTATTTACCCGCCACCCTGCCCTTACTCAGACCCCGTTATACACACCCGCTTCTAGTTGTTGCTAGAGGAGGAGAGGAAACCTCAGCCTCCTCTTCTTTCTTGTCCTTGCCCAATATGGTTCTAGTCCGTCCACTTGGGGTTTTAACAGCCAATGGCACCACAGATATCACTTCCTCATTAGAGGGCAAACCATGATTGAAGTGAGGTAAATATCGACAGTAGTCGGAGTCGGTCTCGATTACATCATCAAAAGTGTTGCTCATAAGGTCAATGGACGAGTGTTGGCATCTAGAGGAGCCATGCCCATACCTTATTTTCCTACTGACACTAGTAATAAAGCACACCGACTGCTTGCCTTTGTCATCTACTAGTTGAGCAACAACGTCCTGGAATTGCAACCTTCTACTACATCTAGTAGGCACAAGCCTGGGCTTGTCAACCAAAGCACCTTCCTGAATAGTAGGACTGAGATTTTGTGAGCTCAAACGAACAGACCTCCTTACTGACTTACTCATTTTCTCTTGTCAGACAAGCACTCAAACTTGATTAGACTCAGCCTAGAAAGTGCTCTAACTGCTACAAGAATGACACAATTAGTAGTTAATTCCTCTTGTATTTATTGTGCGAGCTAATGGCAACCTTCATCAATGCTTAGTAAAAATGTATGTGCAAACATGGCAATTTTGCGGCGTATGTACTGTCACCGTTTAACTTAAGCTGCATGAGAATCCACAAATCACCCTTCATGATTGCCAACAACAACATCTTCACACAGATTGAGATCGACGTGACTACACAAGCAAGGAATAATTCATTAATGCTTCACCAGTTGTACGATAAAACGACCACCATGTACCGTTTGCCAACTTTGAATATTGCTCGTTGATCTCTTGAAGAGTTGGCAGATCAAATGGTTTATCTTAGGCTAACTCGGTTTGACATCCAATGAAGCATCGTTGACCTTCCTCATGACCAATAACATTAATCCATCTCAGAAATCAACTACCATGTTCTCAGGTCCTATGCACTTTGCAAACTGAACGGTTGGAGCTACGCATCGCAATCTCGTTGACCTCGCAGCTTTTAACCAACCTTCATCTTCCTCCTGCGAGATAGCAAGGAACATCAAAGATTGACATTAGCTTTTGATCTTGGTTGTTGATCTAAAACCACGGGTTATGAGCTGAATAGTGGAGATTGGGCCCCACATTCCATACAGGACACACATCTTCCTTTTGCTGAACTAGCACCAAATAATAGGGTGACACCTTAGGTCTACGAGTTGGCGGGGTACAATCGAGATCTTCTCCCATATCTTCGAATCTGAAAAACCTACACATTGCATGGTTAGTGTATCTATGGAAATTTAGATGGGGTTAGCTTATTAAATCAATAAACATAAAAAATCCAAAGAGGCTATCAAGAACAATAGAAAATCAAAACAAAGAACGATTATACCTTCCTTTCCTTCCATGCTTCACCTTCATAGCACCTTCTAGTTTGCAGCAAGTCAATGAGGCCCTCAGATTTCAAATTGAGCAACCTATACTAATGCCAAAGCCCTATGCAAATGTTGAAGGATTTGATAAATGCCTATGTCTATGACAATATGATGAATGAAAATAATGACTATCAACGCTAAAATGACTATAATGCCTATATTAAAAATGACGAGGTCCCGAAATTATGAGCAAAATTGTCTTTTATAGAAAACACAATTTTGAGTGGACGGATGAGATCGAATTCTAAGAAAGACCTAAAATGAGAGGTACAAATTAAATCTGAGAATCCCTAATTAGGGTTAGGGAAAATTCATTAATCGAACGGTCAAAATAATATCTCAGATAATTGGATCGACGGTGGAGAATAAATGAGACAAATTAATTAGAAAATAAAGATTTTCAAAAATCAAGAAGATAAAGACTGTCTGATTTGGGAGATTCGAAAAATCAAGAAGATAAGATTTGAACTGAAGATCAGATTTTGAAAATCAAGAATCTGCCTGATTACTTGATTTTTGGAAGATCAGTTAATATTTTGAATTAAATTAATTCAAATTAATGGATTTTATGAGACAATAAATAATCTTTTTTAGATTATTTACCAAAATCGACTGATAGTTAAGATTAGATGACATTTTAAATAATTGATTTATTTAAAATGAGAGGAATATTAAATTGGCAATTAAATAATTAAATTTAATTATTTAATTTAGAAGATAAGATTAATTAATTAAATAAATTAATCAATTTATTTAATTAATAGCCATCGACATATTAAGTAAATAAATAAAATTTACTTATTTAATGATCGGAAGAAATATATGACAAAGGTGAATTAAATAAATTAAGAAATTTATTTAATTAAGGGAAGACTTAGACAATTAATGACATATTTAATAAATAAATAAAATTTATTTATTTAATAATCATGAAGAATACAAAGACATGAATTAATTAAATAATTATGAACTATTTAATCAATAGTCGAATGTGGACCAAGGACCTAATTAAATGTCCTAATTATGCTTAGGATGAAAGTGGTAAAAATGAAGCTTGCACGCGGAGGTCATTTTTAGGTGTCTACATTTTTCCCCTCTTTGTCATAATGCCGCTTGTCGCATTGTGACAAAGAAAATAAGTCGAGAATATGCCCCAGTTAAGGTACGAAGTATCACTGCCCCCTTGGAATTTTTTTCAAATTTTGGGTTGGCGACTGAAAAATTTGTAAAAGGGCCCGATAAATCAATCTGATGACCAGAAAAATAATGGCGTAGTCAGTTTTGGAATAGGACATGTTTAAGACAGTCAATGGGGAAGTCAAAGTTGGTGAAATGAGCCTCCAGTAATGACCTTGTTTGAGAAATGTCATTTTGACTTTATAAATAGGTTGACAAAGGGGTAAAAGTCAATTCATTTATACTATTTACCTTATGAATTTGAGAGCTCAAAGCGAAAAAGCACACCAGCGACGATGGTGATTCCAGTGACAGAGCATCGCGGGGAGATTGTCCAGACCTTTAGACGGCCAGAGGGCTCGGAGCCAGTGGTACGTACCCTTGTCCTTCTTTGTAATTTTTTCATTTTGCATGTCAAATTTTAGTTTATAGGACCAACAATGTCTGCGCCGCAACGCAACTGGGTTCGCGTTCGATGCAGTCGCCTTCGTGTTCGACGCATTTGATGCATCGCGACGCAAGTGCAAAAGAAAATTAGGATAGACCGGTGGTTTGCGCCGCATTTGACATATAGTGTGACGCATGTGACTTATCGAGTCGCATTTGACTGCTGGAATGTCGCAATCGCAAAGTTGCAACGCATTCGCTATTTTGACTGACGCAATTGTTAAGGTGCGACGCATTCACATATATGCGACGCAAGTGATAAAATTCGTGACACAATTGCGAAAAAGAGATGCATTTGCCATACTAGGCCGCATTTTATGTGCGGAACGATGCAATTGACTGGTTGAGACGTAATTGCTTTACCGCGACACATTTGCTTTTCACTTGTCTAGAGCTTGTTTTGATGTTTGCGTAACTTGAGATGCATTTTGATAATATCAACCATTTTTCTCAAAGTGTTTTGACGACTTGTTTGACCTTTTGCAGAGGTAGCTTGCCTCGATTTATACCTGCGAGAGTAGACCGATGACATTTCAGTTTGCTGACCAGTTGAGCCTGCAAGAGCAGCGACGACTGATGTGATTAGGATTATTCTATGTTGCTTTCATGCCCGCCATTCGGGCGAACAGGGGACTACTAACGACATTGTGTGAGCGGTGGCATTCAGAGACTTGTTCATTCCACTTGCCGATAGGTGAGGCCATGATTACTTTGGAGGATGTCTACCAGATTCTTCGGGTGCTGATCCGAGGGGAGCGGATCGTCTACGACCCTCGTCATGGCGAGCAGACCTTCTGAGCTTACTATCGAGATCAGGGTGCAGGATTGGGCATTCAGGGTTATGAGATCAGGTGGGAGTTCCTGGTAGAGCATTATGGTCGCTTTGATGCATTCCTTGCGACTCTGATTGGGGGGATCTTGGTTCCTGACCGCCGAGGACATGAATTTCCTATTGGTTGGGGAGACATCCTGGTTGGTATGAGGCGAGATAGGACAGTGTATGCCTGGGGTCCCTACTTACTTGGGACACTCTACCACAAGTTGCACGTTGTTGCTTATAGGAGAGGAGAGAGCATCTCATGTGGGACCACATTGATGATGATATGGGCCTGGGAGCACATATCCATATTTCATCCACCAATTGATAGACCGCAGTTGGCCGACAGTATGCCTTATGCCTATTACTATGCCGGTGCCCTGCAGCAGACTCATATGGGCAAGACAGGCTGGTGGTAACACAGGATTGACACCATGGTGACATTTATATGGAGGCCGTACAGAGACTGTGAGCCGTGGGATGATGAGGACGAGCACCTTAGCTTCTGCAGACAGTACAAGTATCTGATTGGTAGGACAGTGCAGCCATCGCTGATCATCGAGATGTATTTACCGCAGTGTGTTCTTAGGTAGTTTGGAGAGCAGCAGGGTGTACCTGCGGGGACAGCCGAGTATGCTAGATCATCCCGACAGTATGCATTAGGGCCAGCCATCCCAATGGCATTTGCAGAGCAGCAGATTGACGGGTTAGTAGCCCAGGCCTGGGGTTGGAGGGGAGGAGCAACTGATCCTAGGAAGACACCAGATTATGATTTATGGTGGCAGACACACAGGCCAGTGCCTTTGACGGATCTAGATGGGCCAGCTCCAGTTGACAGGCGGTCAGTGATTCCTTGTGTGCCGAGGGCCAGATGGGGTGGCAGGGGGAGATGCAGAGGCAGAGACAGAGGCAGGGTTGGAGACAGAGGCAGGGATAGAGGTAGGGGTGGAGATGGAGGCAGAGGTGGAGATGTGAGGTGGTGGAAGGTGGGATGAAGGATGGGAAGGAAGGGAAGGAAGGAGGGAGGAGGAGGTGGAGGAGAGGCATGATGATGTGGGAGGTGGGAGGACAAAAGGAGGGATGTAGAGGTGGAGTTGGAGGATGTGAGGATGTGGAGGGGTGGGGAGTGGAGGGGGGTGGTGGAGGTCAGAGGGTGGTGGATAATGGATGGGACAATGGATGGTGGATAGGGTGGTGGAAGGAAGGAATGGAGGTAGTATGGTAGGGGAAGATGGGGACAGTGGATTCAGTGGAAGAGAAATGGAAAGGAGGTATGGTGGACGGTGGAAGTTGGCTAGGGTGAGCACGAGACTAGGATAGTACATGACTTTGTATGAGCAGGCAGTGCCGCCGGAGTGACGGGATCCTACTTTGTCTCAGTCACAGTCGAGGACAGGCAGTGGCCACAGATCAGGTAGTGCTAGTGGCAGTAGGAGTCATACCAGTGTTGGAGGGTCTACCTCGATAGGGCACACTTTAGGGTACACGTCACATCATTCACGTAGGCACACTCTGAGCCACCATTCGGGTCATAGTCATGGGTTGACTAGTTCAGTGCAGAGGTCAGTACATGTACAACCGCCAGTGGTTGATCCATCTCCTTCTTAGAGTCCAGCCGTAGTGACCTCACAGATGTTCGTTACCGTGGAGATGACACCTTCATTCTCAGTTCCCTTGGTATCACAGGCAAAGGCCACTACAGGTCCACCTATCGTTTCAGTGCCAGTGACAGAGCTTCAGCCGCCACATTCTTTGCCACAAGGGGATGATGAGAGTAGACCCTAGGGGCATTTTGTTATTATGACACACTATGTATAGATTATTGAGCCTGCGAGCTCTATTTTTGGGATATCCCATGACTTTATCCTGTGACATTGTACATTTTTGAGATGATACTATATGATGATGCAGTTTTGATGCGGCCTACATGTGTTATGTGATGTTCTTTGATTTAATGTATTATGATATGTATGATGTATGATGTTGATTTATGATGCCATGTATGTCCTATGATGCTTATTTGTGATGTTAATGCCATGATGATAAAATGCTTATTTATATGAGATGATAATGATGTGCATAATGTATTTTAATTAAAGATGCAAGTTGATTATTTTAATGCAATGTTTGTGATTATGTATATTATTTAATGCTATGGATGATATATGTATGGACCTAATGCAATTTTTATGATCATATATGCACTTATGTTTTTGGATGCCACAGGATATCATCGTGAGATAGACGAGAGAAGACGACAAGACTGATGAGAGAAGATGACCAGACCGAAGAAGAGGAGATGACCAGACCTATGAAAATGCATGTTAATTCCTAGACCAAATCCTTCAAAGCTTTACCATAGGACATTAGTAATTATTGCTCTTAATCATCATTGGGCAGACTATTGTAATGGCCAAGAAACACCATGAAATGACATAGATCAAGGTGTGCAAGGTTGTACCATTACATAAGACAAGTAATCACAGACAAGGATGATCATTACTCATACTAAGAGCGTGATTTCCCTAGTCTTTTTATCATAATCAACCACATGCAGAAAAAGACCAGGACAAATCATGAAATGTCGTTGCTTCTCTAAACCCTTTTTCCAGGACATCCTTGAGAAACTAGAGGTATGATTGTCAAACTACAAAAATAGAGCCCTTACCATGATATGTCGTTGTTTTTCTAAATCCCATAGTTAGGACCTCGCTGGGAAACTAGTAGTCATGCGTGTCAATTGTCATGATACGTTGCTGCTTCTCTAAATCCTGCTTAGTGGGATCTCGTTGAAAAACTAATATCATGATAAAAACCAAAAGACAAATGTCAAGTGTTTGCCAAGTGCGTCTGGATATCCATTGTTCTAATGTCAAGATGTCAGGTTTAATGATGATGAGATGCCCAAGTGCTAAAGCTTTGATGACGCTCAGACGATAAATGTCCAAATTTGCCAAATTCAGGAAGGACACATCCTGAATAAAATTAATGCCAAGATAATTGATCTCCAAATGTCATATGACGGTGATGATGACGATGCCTAGGAAGGACACATCCTAAGGCATAAATGACATAGTTGGTTCTTTAGAAAGACATATCTGAAGAAAATTGACGATGCCTAGGGAAAACACATCCAAAGGCATGGATGACAGGGGTTATCTTTCAGAAGGACGCATCTGAAGATTTACCTAAAGTTGACAGTTTGACAGGTTATGATGATTTGATCTACTTTTGACTGAGTTTGACTATATACCGATTTTGTCATGATGATATGATTGACATGTTGATGAGATTGTCATATTGAAGGAATGATTGTTTTACTTTTTTTTAGGAGTTTTCCCTTCTAGAAAATGATTTGCTTTGTCTTGAAGATATTCTGACGTGTGTGCCAGTGTAGTGTCATGAACCCTAATGGACTAACCTAGTGCGGCCTCGGGGGCTCATCGACAGATGGCCTTGCCTACGTCATACACTCAGAGACCTTGTAGTTCGACACGACCAATGACTTTGTCCAAAGAACAGAAGTTTGAATCATGATTTTATTCTGACAAACCTAAATGGACTGACCTAATGTCTCGGGGACTCAAATATGAGTCTTGCCTATGTAGCAAATGCGCAGAGACAACGTAGTTCAGATAATTGACAAAGACTGATTGATATGACTGAATTTGATAAGAGATGACCATGTGTTCACGCTCTTCGAATAGTCTGATGTTTTTGTTTGTGGTTTTCTTCAGGACGTTTTATGATTTTTAAGTCTTTTTTCTAGACATTTTATGATGTTTTTTTGTCTTTTTTTAGGACTTTTGGCGATGTTTTTTTCTTTTTTCAAGACTTTTTGTGATGTTTTTGTCTTTTTTTAGGACTTTTTGCCAATTTCCAAGATCATGTGCGACATACACTGCAGTTTCATGATAACAATTTTTCCCCCAGTCAGGTCCAAGACTTAGCCATTTTTAAGGAACATGGATGGGATATTGCTGGTTTACAAGATGGACAGTCGTCAGGACTTGATGTCAATCATTTATCCACTATGACGGGTAGAGTAGAATGTGGTGGCGATTTGCGTAAGAATGGCGATAATACCTTTCATCCTAAGCCAAGACAAACAAAGTGATAGTAGATGGCGGAGTAATGATTGACTACACATGGCGCCTGTTTGCCAGGTTTTCACCATGGTACTTGTTCAAAGCGCCTGTTTGCTAGGTTTTCACTATTGAACGAATCATTTTTCCCTTTACTATTTTTTTTTTTTGTATTTTTTTTGTATTTTGTGGTTTTCAACCGAATCCTCTTATGCTAGGCATAGAACCTTCGGAGATATAAACTGTTAATGGGCTTTGTCAGTTGTTCTCCATCTGGTGTGGCCAGCTGATAAGTTCCAAAACTGAAAGAAGATATGATAATGTAGGTACCCAATCAGTTTGGTTCAAATTTTC
>VDFB02000017.1:497324092-497338664 GCA_007258455.2 Sequoia sempervirens
TCCTCTATGTCTCAACCTCCATGGCCTCCTACTACTCCTACCTCTTAAGCAATGAATGGGAAGAGGTCCGTTGCTGAGGCATTAGAGTCTACTACCCTAGTTGTTGTTCCATCATCTTCTCAATCTCCTCCTCTTGTTCTCATCTAGGAGTCCCTCCCTCCATTGGAAACAACTATGATGGATACTCTAATGGTCAAACAGGAGTCTTTTGTCCCTTCTCATCCTATAGCCTCTAGCTCTCAAAGTCATAGAAACCACCTTGCGCGTGAGTGCAAGCATTGAAGAAAGGGTCTGGCCACTAAGCAATCTGCCTTGTAGAAGAAGGAAGAGGAGTCAGTAGCTCCTGCTTCGGCACTATTGTGCATGTTTTGCACACACGCCCCGCCAAAGGCAGGAATCCCCTCTGTTTTACTCTGGCCTCTCTTTGCACACCCCTGTTTCCAAGCCCAAGTTGGCTACGAGCCTGAAAATGATCAATTTTCCATTGGCCAAATTCACCTAGTTGAGTTTCACCAAATTATTTTCCCTTGTGGGCTGGGTCCTATGGGTTTCTCTTGCTTCATTGCCCAAGCATCCATCAAGCCTTGCAGGCCCATGTTCGTGAGTCTCCTCTTGTCATTCGTCATCATGTTTTGTCGTTCGCCTATAGCCAAGCCTTGCGTCCACTCGTGGGGTGGGTCGTGCATTCATTTTCGTCACTATGTCCTTATGGTATCGTGGACCCACAGTTGTGGGTCACCCTATGTGGGTCTTTGTTCCTGTTTCGCCACTTTCGCAATAGCCTACCTACATGCCATTCTTTCAAGTTTCAGGCTTTGGGGTCTTAGGTGGCATCTTCATACCCATAGTTTGATGGTTTATACCAACTTTCCCAAAGTACTCTTTCTAGGGATCAAAGGAAAATCACAGGGATAGAGAATTTCAGACTTTTGTAGCAATGGAAGGGTCCTTGGACCTTGTAATGGGAAGATGTCATAATAAGGTTAAATGTGGAGATCACCCATTGAACGACCATTGTTTAACGACATCATCAAATGACCTATTCGTGTTGTTTCTCGGCATGGCAAGATCTAATGTGGAACCCGCACTACATACTTCCATGCATCTTCTTTCATTGTGGGATTCGCTATCCCATTTTCCACTTAAAACGACATTCACCCACAAATACCCCACACTTCTTTGGTGAGTTTCCTCTCATGGGTATCAAATCATCCCAATGTGAAGGTTGCTTTCTCGCTAGCTGGAAGAGCCTCTTACATGGGTGTCTCCTCTTCCCACACCATCCTTTATGACACTCAATATAAGTTTGGCCTGTGTGTGTGTACAATGTTGATGTCCCAACTCATTTATTTTTCATAGTGTTTGCCCCTTAGCTCAAAACAAAGTAATGAATGGAATCAACGAGTAGGGTGTTGGGTACATAGTAAAATTCATTGTAATCAAATTACACCTCATACACTAGTCAAATAGGTAGCCACCTTCATGCTTGGCAACCTTATTGAGTTTGTGCCGACAATATTCAATCCAAACCTTGGTATAGTTGTTTTCTTACTTTATCCTGTTGTCGCATCACTTCATGAAGCTTATGTTGATTAGATCTTTGGTGCGGGTGATTACCTATTTAAAATGATAAATGATGCAAATTCATCAACTCCAATGGGCTACTACATATGATTTATCAAGTATTGCAGTAAACAACAAGGTTCACAGGTGTTGTTGTCTTAAGCGTCAAAGTGTCTCATGTCTATAGTGGTTGGCTTATGGGCCTCGTCGTCTCAGTGCTTTCCTTCAATTACACATCTTGGTGGCATACCCACTTGAGTCCTTAGCATAGAATCCTCAACTGCGGGTTCTGAATGTAGGGACACCATGTGCGTCGGCCAATGATTCCTCCATGTAAGACAATATCTAGGGGTGGCGTATAGTTTCATTCTTTCTGCATGATAACTCAACTATATCTCAAACAGTTGATAGGATGACGTGATGAATTTCAATCACCAAAAAGGTGAGAAGGAAATATGGAGGCATTGGTGTTTTGGGACCATTTTTGGAGGTCATGTTAGGATAAGAATTCTCCTTAGTGGGTTCCACCATGCAGGCGACAGCTATCACTAGGTTGTTTCCTTTACGAATTTCTCCTCTCGTCACCCCACATCCTTGCCTCCACAAATGGCGTTTACATTTGATATACCACAAACTTGTGGGTGTTGGCCTTTCTGTTGCACCAAAAGGTCGACCTTTCAATGCCCGATACAAGTGTCAGTTAAGATCCATAGCAGGCGGTTAGACCATGTCACAAACCCAAGCATTGTGCTACAAGGAAGACCAAGGGACACACCATCTTGCAACAATCCCCCCCAGCACAAGCAAGGGGTTTGAACCTACAACCAGCTCTGATACCAATTGTTGGCCTTGTCATTGCACCAAAAGGTCAACCTGTTAATGCCTGATACAAGTGTCAGTTAAGATCCATAGAAGGTGGTTCAACCATGTCACAAACCCAAGTGTTGTGTTACAAGGAAGACCAAGGGACACACCATAGTACAACAACAAGAAGGTGCCAGTTCAATTTGGTGATGCCAGCAATACATGTCTATTTGTAGGAATTTCAAGACAATAAAGGGCAATGGTGATTTGAAATGATATATGCTCTTCACAAACTCCAAAGGGAGAGAACAACAACAAAATGATAGCCTCGCATTTTGGATGAGCCGACAAGCACCATGGCGATGGCAACATGAGAAGTGTGGGCCCTTCCTCTTTGAATTAAAGGTTTATAAGTCATGGCTCGACAACTCCTAAAGCATGGTCCTTTGTAGGAACTCCCCGGCTCAAGCCCAAAAGTCCATATGTGGCAGGGAGGCAAGATCAATCACATCCCAAGAACGTATTTAGAAAACAAGAGGCATTATTCCAGAAGATATTCACTAATAAGGGATGGGGAGATTGTATTATGGATGTCGCTCTCTTTTCTAAGATAGCGGAACTTCTTGCACAGGTTTTTGTCCTACCTAGGTTGTTTAAATGACATTCACCTCACTGCCCTTCAAACATTTTGTCCCACAACGAAGATTTTTACTGTGAAGGAGGCATCCATCTCCATTGTTTCACTACAGCTAACCCTTCACAGTGTCCCACATTCCTCCACCTGACAGCGGTTATCCACACAAGGTCCACAGTCTGCAAGGCCACGTATACGACTTCTCTCTTGATTGGGTCCGCTAGATCCTCAGGTTGTGGGTGGAGAGAAAAAAATGATCACTAATGACGTGGAGAAAAAATCACTGAGGGAGGACGACAAGGTAGTTAAGGATAAAAAAAATGGGGTATGAGAGATGTTGGATTTGAAGCTAACAAATTGAGAACAAGGGGACAATGCTTAAACCTAATCGTTAGCATTGCTTGGCGTATCTTCCATGGGCATCATTCGTAGTATGTTTGTACAAAGAAATACATCAAACACAAAACATCCAATGAAGGCTCACAATACATGGACTTTTGTAGAAGTGCAGAGTAGATAACAGGAGTGCACCATTCACCCTCACACGAAATAACCATCTAGAGATCACTAAGTGAGTTGGAAAGAATTCCAAGAAATTTCTCCAAGTTTATCTCAAGTATCTCGTGAGCATCTGGTATAGCGCACCTCTAGGACCTACAAAATAGCTAACAAGGACATCAACCATTAAAGAAATGGAAAAAATATATAAGTTGCGATAGGGATTTTAATCACAAGTCTAAGAGAAATAAAATAAATGGAAGCATAGTGCAAGTGAAACAATAGTTGCACAATCTTGCACAGTGCGCCAGCCTCAAGGCCTTTAGATTTTGATTGATGACTTAAATAAAAGACACATTTAGCACTTAGGGTTCACATTCTTGGCATCTCTAGATGAAATACAATTTGAGAGGAATTTTTTTAGCAAGCATCTAACCCAGGACGGAGGATGATGGTAAATCTTGGCTGGATGTGTGAAGAAATTAATGAACTCTCCAAAGGTTTCAATGATCTTTTAATTGTCGATGTTCATGATGGATTGGGTAGTTTCTAACTAGTTGTATCTTCCCATAGCCTGCAAATAAGTGCTAGATGGAGGGGCTAGTGGTTTATTGTAAGGCATGATCAATTTGGGTCCTTCATTAGAGGTTTGTGGGAGGATAGATGAAGAGGTCATGGTCACCTTCACTGTGACCAAGTGGCTTTCCCTCCATGGAATCCCAACATGTGGGGTCTGCTACTCCCACTACTACGAGGATTCTCACCACTAAAGCCATTTCCTAGTGGTGGTCTCATAACTGCCACCCGCACTCACATGTTCGTTGGCTTCCTCCTCTATGGAGTCCACAATCCTTATGCCCATCCCTCATTCCTCCATGGTCTTCCCCTTGTGCGGGCTCTACCAAGGTGGGTGTCGCGCACTTCTTAACCACAATTTTAAATCAACTCATTGGCATTTTATTCACGTCCCTAGCACATCGCCTCCACCTGTTCCTTCCGCAAAGGCATTCAGGTGCATGAAATTCACATGAACCACATAACTCTTTAAGCTCTAATGCTATTAAGAGAGGATCGATTCCTTAATAAAAATGCATTCAATATGGATGCAGTGCAGGAGCACACCAAAGTCAAGTAGATTTTGAAGTTTTGTTTTAAAATCAATTTTATTTTGTTAGGAAAGGTCTTTAACACCATCTTGATTGTGTTTGAGGACCTTTTGTTTCTTAATTTGAAAGTTGAATAAGTGGGAATCCTTTTTAGTGGTTGATTCCTAAGTTTTTGTAAAAATTGAAAAACACACTATGTTTTATAACATGATGCTTTTGGCCGTTCTTAGGCTTGGAGAAGGAAACCTAACCATTTCAAAAGCATTGTAAAAGTGATTTCTCAACCTTTGAAGGAGGTTAGGAGTTTTGAATGTTCGCAGTTTTCAAAAAACAAATAAGGAAACAGTGATTTTGTGTTGAAAAATCTATTTTTTTCTGTTCTTGCGTGTGACAGCTGCAAAAAATGAATTAAATAAAGCTTTTTTTGTATGGAATAGCATGAAGTAAAGTTTTTTTTTAAGCATTTTATCTGGTCCTATAGTTAGAAATTCCATCGCTTTCTTTTTTTTGTGAATACAGTGTTGTTTCTTTTTGCTGTCTTGACTTGTAAATTCCAGAAAATGGAGTTTTGAGTTTGTTTCTTGTCCGTACCAGGAAGTATGGACATTGTGGAAGAAAGGAAAAACTCCATCCTTGTAAATAATGTAAATATAAGTGTCTTTGTGAGTACTGGAAGCAAGGTTATAATCTTTTCCTAGGCGAGCTTGTGATGCCCGGTTTGGAAAAGGTGGTTGGAAATCAGTCCTAACATTGTAGAGGTGTTGTATCTTCATGAAAAAAATGTGTGCAGTGGTTGCAGGGACCTTCACCATGGTGGTCAAGAAGGCAGAGCCATTTTTTGGTCTTTTGGAGGTTGGAACAAGTTGAACAGTCCAAGAAAGAAGCAAAGAAAACCCTAGTTCTTGCAAGAACAGGGTACACCATATGTACGGACAAAAAACAGTCCAAGACCTCGAAAATTTGTTAGTGCTCCAAATTTGAGCAAGGGTGACAGAAGCAAGTTTGACCTGATTAGGTGAAGGAGAGGAGTGATAAGCATTTGTCTTGTGTGAGGAGGCCTAAAAGGGGCTCAACCCTAGTAGCCTTTCCAAACCCTAAACTAGGGTTTAATGAAAGCGATAGAAGAAGGAAGGTCAGTGCTTGTACAAGAACCTTCTCTTGACTGTTTTAAAGCTTTGAAAACCTATGCACACCCCTAAATGCAAGTTAGGAAACATTTGGAGGTTAACTAGTCTTTAGGCTTATTAAAGGCTAGATGGAGTATGTGTGAAAAACCACCAAGAACTGATTGATAGCAGCAAATTAGTGATGATAGCAGGGTTGGCAATGAACCAGGGGTACCTAAGCTAGCGGGGGACCTATAGGTTGAATGGTGGATGAAGTGACACCTTAGGAGTTCTAAAGACAAGGACTCAGAGCATTGAGATTGTGATTTTCTCAATCCAACCTTGCCCCTATCAGGATCTTTGAGATAAAGTGAAAGGCATGTGAAATGGGCGTTTTGGGAGAGAATCCTCAAGCGGGCCAGCCCAGGTGAAGGATGGGGGTTTTGGTTGCCATAAGAAAATAAACATTAGGATACAAATTATCACATGGTTTTCCACCTTTTGTGAAAAGCATGTACAATATACCCAATAGGATAAGTAGAGTTAAAGCAGGTACACACTCATCTTCTTAAGATGATTAATGACGGAGTCAACTTGTACCCTAATGGTTGAGTGATAAGACAGAGGAACAATGAAGGAGTTTCCTACAGCACTGTTATCAAATTTTATATTATGAGTCAGCCTTTACGCTCGGGATATCTTCACACCTAGTGCCACCCAGCGACACTCCCATAAGGGAATTTCAAATTCCATATCCCATGTTTTGTATTCGAGCCCGATGGGTGTTCCAAAGGATTGAGCGATGTTATTGTAGCATGATGGCGGCATCGACATGACATCATGAAGGATGGGCATCAAAGTGGAAGTGGGTGTGCTACAATAATAAAGTTGCAAAATAGATAGGAAGTTATTATGATCATTTGCAACAAACTTAATATGAGAATGGTGATGTTTTATCTACAAATGTCGATTGCCTTTAAGAGGTAAGGATCATCCCATGTGGAGGAAGCTATTGCCCCAGTCATTTCTCCCTTGCAAGTGTTATAAAGCAAGTGGTTGCTACCTCTAAGCTACTTTCTAAAGGCAATCTTTCACCTGCATCTCGCACTTCCCCACCCGACATATCCCACCTTCACAAGAACTGCAATCCTCATGAATTTCTGCTCAAAGAGCACTACCCCACCATGCCACTTAATATTTGAAGGCAAAGTACCTTGGGAAAATGGGATTTACATCTAAGAAAATTGAGCTTAATGCAATTATGAAGAAATCTTGAGTATGGGAAAGGATATTTAATGTGCATGGTTGTTTAAATATGTGACAGGAAGGGAGTTCAAAAACCTATGAATCACTTGAGTCGTGACCAAACAACGAAGATGATAGTGGTTGTGCAAATTTTATTGTTCCTTTTTTTTAAATAACCATTACATAAGACTCAAAGGATTCCATATTTGAGTGATTTACATAAGTCTAATCTAATTTATTATTTTATGCAGGTATTTTCTTATAAATGAAGATCATTAAAGAAGCTTGTTGCATGGAGAAGATTGCACATGATGGATCCACCCATGAATTTGCTTCCACATGGCCATATGTTAGAATGTATCGGGGCTGGAAAGGATTTCCAATAGAGAGATGTTTACACAACCAATGATTAACTCGTCAAATGGGTTGACAAACAAGTGGCTGCATGATAGAGGAAATTGGTGCCAGGGGAAATGAAATGGTTGTTTACCAAAATTAGGATTGACCAAAGGCTATTTTTTCTTTTCTCAAACGATCATGATCCATCAGAAGTTGTCTCATCCAATCGGGGGCAACTAATCTATTTCACAAAGATGCAAATCTACAAAGAAAATGCACTTGATTAGCTAAAGAAGTGATGCAAATACATCAGACAAAGGGAAGCCTAGGCAGTTTTAGCTACAACAAAAGGGAAATCAGCTAGAAGATAAAAGTGCTACAGTGTCAAGGCACTAAAAGACAAAATAGGAATAAGACAAAGGATGTATTTTAAATTTCCATATATTGGGGGGTAGGTGAAACCCTAACTTGTAATGAATATGAGCCACTCGTAAATCAATCCTAGCCACTCATTTGGGCTTTGGAAAACTATAAATAGGGGCTTGCTCCTCATTTGTAAATGGTTGGAGAACTAGTGTAAAAGGAATTTGTAGCAATAAAAGATAACATTGCATGATTTTATGGATGTTATGTTTGAGTTTGCTCATCTTGCATGCATGGTTCTACTTCCATGTTAGTTTTAGCTTGTAGTTTCTTGGATAACTTTATTGGTGTTGGGTGTTACAATATTTGATGCACTTCCAGCTCATGTTTTTTGTGGTTTTTTGATGATGAATCACTTTGTAAAGCTAATCTAAGCTAACTTATTTGTTGCAACCTAGTTCAATTGTATGTTCATGAGGTGAATGCACAATCTGAAAATTGGTAGTCCTTAGAAGATTGCACTAATTTTGTGTAGTTGTAGGTCTTTCTTAGTCAAGAAAAATCCAATTTGTGGGAGTCTATCTACTGTAGCACCCTCCATTGTTACTGTTCATTCATAGCTTATGATTAGAACAACTCTCTTAACCCCTCCTCTCTTGCTATTTCTTTTGGTCCTTGGTTAGAGTAGGATACCAAGCATCTCAACAATGATAAATCTAATGAACTTGGTGGGTATCAACTTGTTGTTTTGAGTCGGTAGCCACTATTCATTCACTTCTAGCTCTTGAAACTCCATTTGTGAACCCAACTTCCTATGCTTTGCAAATCATAAAGTCCACCATGTGATTACCAACAATACATATCAACCAACTAAACTATTCCAAGCAAGTCATAGCCTAACATCCGAGAGACCTTGGGATAGTTTTCTGCAATTTACTTGTAGGAAATTGTCTTTCAAGAGAGGTGATGTACTTATGCATTACCTATGTTGAGAAGTGCTAAAACACCCATCAAAAGAATTGGTGCTAGGAGGGTTGGTTGAGCTTGAGGCTACAAAGCTTAAAATTGGAAGTTGAAAAGACCCTTCAAGTAAAATCTAAGATAGGAAGATCTCATCATATGCTAGAAATTTAAAATCAAAAAATTTGAAGACAAGGAAAGCAAGAATGAGAGCTGAGTTGAAATGGAACAATAACTACAAGTCAACATCACTTAGCTACAGGAAGATTTAAATAGGAGATTAAGGAGACCATTGCAGCAATTTGCATTGGAAGACAAATGTAGGATCCATCGCACTCACAGGCACAATGAATTGGGGTGTCTAATGTTCTTAGGAAAAATTGAAAAATCCTTACAAGGAGAAATTCCCTTTTGGGAAATCTATCAACCCTTGGCTCTTGTAAATCTAGAAGAGGAATTTTCTAACATGGCAGCCAAGGCATTCAAAGAGTTGATTTAAGAACACTTGAGTAGCAAGGAGGGACTAAAGGTGGAGGAGGTATTGATGTCTAGTTGGTGCAGATTCCACAATACCCCACATTTAGAATTTACTTTCCCATCATGTGCAAACATCATCACTCAAGTCAAGGGAAATTTGAACAAGTTGGAGCAGCCAAATCTCTATGAAGAGGGGTCATCCACTAGGGAAGGAGAACCATCAATATCTGGAGGACAACACAATGAAGTTGAACCAAGAAGCTCCACCGAAGTAAGTGTTGGGACAACAAATATAGATGCTAAAAATCAAGAGGAAGGAATTGATTTCCTTGGGACAGCAAGGAGCTTTGATGAAAGTTCTATTGGAAGGGAATTAGAAGGTTTTTTATCCATTAGTAAAGGATAGTCTTCCACTCAAGAAGAGGAATGATTGGTCATCAAGGATGAATCAACTGAGTTTGCAACAGCATATGCTAGGACATCCAATATAGATGTCAAAAATCAGAAAGAAGAGGAGGTTGAAAGTTTTGGGACAATAGAAAATGATGATGAAAGCATAAGTGATAAGATTAGAGGACCTATCCTACATAAATGACAATGATCAAGCATCTAAAAATGAAGATCTAGGGGAGTGGGAACAACCACAGGTCATGGTTGTTTACCATCAAACCTCCTTCCCAACTAATGATGAAGACCCAATGGTGGAAAGATATAATGAGCTTGTGTCAAGACTGGTAAGGGATTGGTCTGAGCTAAGATGCCAAGTGGATTTGGAGGTATTGCTACTATCGGGTTGGTGTAGGCTCCATGATTCAGCACATTCTAAGTTCATGTGTGAACTATACCAAGAGGCCATTGAACAAGTTAAAGAACAAGTCAGACAACCAAGTGCATTGCTTCCTACAGTTGCTTCAAGGATTGAACTAGAGGACCAAGAGTCTGAGCCAAATGACAACTTAGCTGAAAGTAGTCCTCAAGCAAATGTTGGGACAATGACAAAAGAAGAACAACATAGTCCAGAGCCTCTAAATGATGAAGTGGAGCAAGTAGGAATGTTGTCCATCAGACATCAAGAGCATGCCCCTCTTGTGGAGCATCTATACGCAATTGATGATGAACTTTATGGAGGACCTTCAGAGGTGGATCATTCGTCATACATCAATCCTCTTAATGGACCAGTGTCTCTTGTTGATTTCTTCCCACTTGAAATTGTGCCACAAAGGTATAGTGACATTGAGGACAAGTACACTTTAGAAGAAGGCAGTGATGAGGATATACTACCTGAACCTCCAGATAGTGAGACATTAGAGTTTCTAGATCGGGAAAGGAACTCCTTTTTTATCTATAGGAACAGTTAACAAGAGGAGACAAGTGAGCATCCTGGTGCACCACCTGAACTAAGGGAAGTAGACCAAGGTAGAAAGGTCTTAGAGGGTGCCTAAAAAGATAATACACCTTTCCAACCATGAGGACAAGCTGCAATTGGAAGTCTTTCCTCAACGATTGTGAATCCTCTTTCACATCTAAAAGGCTGCAATAGGATAGATTCATCAGTGTCATCTTCCTATGACATTGAACATTGTAAAATTAAGATCAACACAAGGGAAGTGAGACGGGACAACATGTTTCCTTTTAAGGGAAGCAATCAAGTGGAGTTGTGGACTACAGATGATCAACGAGATGAAATCTATCTCTTTGAGGAACAACCGATAGGGGTTGCAAGTCCCACTAGTGGCTTGGAAGAGGTGTTCACTGCCCCATTCTCCCAACCCTACGCAAGCCCAAGATCAAAAATGTTGCACGATCTTAGGCCTCCACCCGAAGTTGTCAACGCAACAACTGACGATGCAGTGCTCACTCTCGACTGTCAAATATTGCCACCTTCGCTTGGCAATATCCAAGTTCTATCCTTCCTTGCTCATATTAATATTTATAGTTGTGTTTATCATTTTTAATATGGAAACAAGGAGAGATGGACTTGTTTATGGATTGACCATGGGTTTTACGAACCTACTCAATTGTTGATTTTTCCTGAATATGTGATTAAATTTGAATGTTGCAGTGTTGAACTTCATTTTTTTGAATATAAAGACGAGTTCACATGGCTTAGAACTGTAATGATTTCCCTTCTACTCACCCATGCATTATGAGGTTCAACAAGTGTAAATGCTAGTTTTCCCTACTTGAACGTCGTTCTTTGTAAATTCCTTTGTACGTAGCTCATTTTTTAGTAGTATAGTTTTCATGTACATACCTCATCTTCATGTATGGTCTCCCTTTCCTATTTTTTTTTAGTTAGTTGGTTTGTTGTATGTTAGTTTTGCTTTGGTGTAGTTTCCTTGTTTGCTTTCACTTTCCTGTTTTGGTTAGTGTAGGTGTTTGCTTTTCATTTGTTGTTGCTTTGTTGTTGTTTTGCTCAAGGTCCCTCTGCTTTTGGCTGGGCATGTTTGCACACATGACAACCATACTTATTTTTTGGGATTTGTTCTATGTATTTCTTCGATAAACTTTAATCAAGTTTTTAGAGAGGATGGTGAGGGTCTTTTGTTAGCGTTAAGTGACCTAGATGTTTGATTCGAAGAGGATAAGCTATTGGTTGGTCTCATTCTTGATGTATTCTAAAATTTCATATCTCTTACACATTTTAAGAATCATGAGGTCGTCGTAGGTCCCTTTGAGAATTCTAGTTAAGTGAAAAATCTAAAATTCTACTTCAATGCCACTATGATTCTCAGCCCTGTGTGTGAGCTTCATTGCTTGTGGGTTGAAATGAAAAGAATTCAAGAGAAAAGAAAAAAAGGAAAGAAAATATTAAAAATCAAAAAGAAAGAAGGAAATTCAACTTTCGTGAGGATACAAACAACTCTACCGAGGCTATGGATGCTTTGGCTAGTAGTAGAGCAATGTTTGGGAGAATCATAGTGACAACCTCGTCGGGGCTATGGACGTCTGACTGGTAGCGAGGCAATGTCTCAGATGCTTTTGGAGTTAGAATAAACTATGTAGCTTGACTTGATGGAGCTTGGGTTCCTATAGCAACGAAGGATGGGAATTAACACAATTGCACACACTTGGATTTTTAGCATACTAAAGGTTGGGTTGGCTAGTGGTTTTGATCCTTTGGTCGAGCATCTGGCTTGTTTTTACTAGCGTGAGGATAAAAAATAGAGATTATGGGCTTGTGATTCTAGTTTTTCACTGAATGCTCTAGAGCATTTCCCTAGTGAGTCAACATTTGTTGTGCATGTTTTGCACACATGCCCCCGCCAAAGGTAGGTACCCCCTATTTATCCCTCATCACTTTATGCACACCTATTTCTTAGTCTGCCTGGCCACAAGCCTAAAAATGATCAATTTTCCATTGGCCAAGTTCACCTTAGCCGAAGGCTTCACCAAACTATTTTCGCTTTTATGCCGGGTCCTACAGTTTCCTTTGTTGCCGCCTTTGATGTCCATCGAGCCTCACAGACCCGCATTCATGGGTATCCTCTTTCCATTCATCATTGCATTCTATCATTCACCTATAGCCAAGCCTTGGCATCCGCTCACGAGGTGAGCCCCGCATCCGTTTTCACCACTGTGTCCTCCAGGTATCGCGGACCCATAGTTGGGTGTTGCCCTATGTGGGTATCCATTTCCATTTCATCACTTTCAGTGGCCTACCTACATGCCATTCTTTCAAGTTTCAGGCTTTGGGGTCTTAGGTGGCATCTTCATACCCATAGTTTGATGGTTTATACCAACTTTCCCAAAGTACTCTTTCTAGGGATCAAAGGAAAATTGCGGGGATAGAGAATTTTAGACTTTTGTAGTGATAGAAGGGTCCTTGAGCCTTGCAATGGGAAGACATCATAATAAGGTTAAATGGGATCACCCACGTAACGCTTCATTGTTTAACAACATCATCAAATGACTTGTCTAATGCTTCTTTCACATAGAAAGATCACCGCAACCCACACTACATACTTTTGTGCATCTCTGCTTATGAGATCTACTATCCCATTTGCCACTTAAAACGCTATTCGCCTACAACAATTACACACTTCTTTGGTGAGTTTCCTCTCATGGGTATCAAATCATCCCAATGTGAAGGTTGCTTGCTCGCTGGCTGGAAGAGCCTCTTACATGGGTGTCTCCTCTTCCCACACCATCCTTTATGACACTCAATATAAGTTTGTCCTGTGTGTGTGTACAATGTTGATGTCCCAACTCATTTATTTTTCATAGTGTTTTCCCCTTAGCTCAAAACAAAGTAATGAATGGAATCAACGAGTAGGGTGTTGGGTACATAGTAAAATTCATTGTAATCAAATTACACCTCATACACTAGTCAAATAGGTAGCCACCTTCATGCTTGGCAACCTTATCGAGTTTGTGCCGACAATATTCAATCCAAACCTTGGTATAGTTGTTTTCTTACTTTGTCCTGTTGTCGCATCACTTCATGAAGCTTATGTTGATTAGATCTTTGGTGTGGGTGATTACCTATTTAAAACGATAAATGATGCAAATTCATCAACTCCAATGGGCTACTACATATGATTTATCAAGTATTGCAGTAAACAACAAGGTTCACAGGTGTTGTTGTCTTAAGCGTCAAAGTGTCTCATGTCTACAGTGGCTGGCTTATGGGCCTCGTCGTCTCAGTGCTTTCCTTCAATTACACATCTTGGTGGCATACCCACTTGAGCCCTTAGCATAGAATCCTCAACTGCAGGTTCTGAATGTAGGGACACCATGTGTGTCGGCCAATGATTCCTCCATGTAAGACAATATCTAGGGGTGGTGTATAGTTTCATTCTTTATGCATGATAACTCAACTATATCTCAAACAGTTGATAGGATGAAGTGACGAATTTCAATCACCAAAAAGGTGAGAAGGAAATATGGAGGCATTGGTGTTTTGGGACCATTTTTGGAGGTCATGTTAGGATAAGAATTCTCCTTAGTGGGTGCCACCATGCAGGCGACAGCTATCACTAGGTCGTTTCCTTTACGAATTTCTCCTCTCGTCACCCCACATCCTTGCCTCCACAAATGGCGTTTACATTTGATATACCACAAACTTGTGGGTAAGGTGCCAATTCATTTTGGTGACACTCCACAACACATGCCTATTTGTAGGAATTCCAGACAATAAAATGGTAGCTGGATTCAAAATAATATATGCCTTTCATGCATCTAAAGGGTGAGAACAACAATAGAATGATAGCCTCGCATTTTAGTTGAGCCCACAAGCACCATGGTGATGGCTACATGACAAGTATGGGCCCTTTCTCTTTGAATTACAGGTTTATAATTCATGGCCTGACAAATCCTAAAGCACAACCCTTTGTAGGAACTCCCCAACTCGAGCCCAAAATTCCCTACATATGCAACAGGCCAAAAATTCCCTTCATATGCAGTAGGGAGGCAAGATCAATCACGTCCCAAGAATGTATTCAAAAAATAGGAGGCATTATTCCAGAAGATATTCA